>SJYT01035718.1:31631-46749 GCA_006410635.1 Cephalophus harveyi
TCATGTATGGACGTGAGAGTTGGACTGTGAAGAAAGCTGAGCACCGAAGAATTGATGCTTTTGAACTGTGGTGTTGGAGAAGACTTGTGAGTCCCTTGGACTGCAAGGAGATCCACCCAGTCCGTTCTGAAGGAGATCAGCCCTGGGATTTCTTTGGAAGGAATGATGCTAAAGCTGAAACTCCAGTACTTTGGCCACCTCATGTGAAGAGTTGACTCATTGGAAAAGACCCTGATGCTGGGAGGGATTGGGGGCAGGAGAAGAAGGGGACGACCGAGGATGAAATGGCTGGATGGAATCATTGACTCGATGGACTTGAGTTTGAGTGAACTTTGGGAGTTGGTGATGGACAGGGAGGCCTGGCGTGATGTGATTCATGGGGTCGCAAAGAGTCAGACATGCTGGGAGCCAGCATGAGGAACTCCATCCATGGCAAAGGTCATGAGGAAGGAGAGGCAGCATACACAAAGGCGGGATCGAGCCTCAGGAAACCCCCTGTTCCTGAGCATCTACCCCCAAAACCAGAGTCTGCCTACTTTACTGCTTTATGCTCTCACCTATACCTCTGACTTTACAGGGGGCTATCCCCCACCACCTCTCTCGGAGAAGGAGTTAACCTACAGCTCCAGTTAATAAAAATTCCTGGGCATGACAAGAGTGTTTCAACTTACAAACTCCCCTGAAGGTTATCTAGACTGCCTGAACAGGTTCATCCAGCCACATGTGATTGTTCACAGCCTCCCAACCGTGAGAGACATGAGACGTTTTAAAACTTTCCAAAGACAGATTCTTTTGGGAAGTTAGAAATTATTAGTATAGTGACTTGACTAGGAATTATATTGGTGAAGGGTTTTTCATTTATTGGGCCAATGTTTGCTGCTAAATCCCCTACCCTTATACATGTTAATGAATGTATAACTAACATATAGGAGAAATAAGTATTAACCTTTAAGATTAATCATGTTAAACCTTAGGCTAAGTAAATTCCTTTCTTAATTGTAACCCACTACACCCTCACCCTATAGGAATACAACTTTATCTGGTACCTTTGGAGGGTGGCGCCTGGTTTAAGAAAAAATCACCCCTGGAAAAAATAAGTTTTCTGGTTGACTGACCACTATCAGAAAGAAAGGGTCATAAAATGTGAGTAGGCCCCCTGGCCATAAAATGATGTAAAACCCCTAAGACCTTTTATATGAAGCACCTGATTTTGATAAAGTTCAGGTCTGCTGACCCCGCATGACTCTGTATTCATCCCTATATATAACAAAAAGTATATAAACAAACCTGAAAAATAAAGAAACTGGACCAGTTCCTGGAAAGACTGGTTTCCCCCATGTAGTCTTTTCTCATTCTTTTCTTTTCTGGCTGAATTCCCATCTGGAGCATGGAGGCTTGCCATGTCTACTTACTTGCCCTGGCTTCTAAGACCCATGCGAGAGGGAGCCCAAGGTGGGGCACCCTCTGCTATTCAAGTGGGTGCCAGTGGCCTACATAGATGGTGCAAATTCCTTGTCTTGGAGTTTTATTGGTTTTCCATGTAAACCAAGTTATTCAGCCTCTTTTTCTCCACTAAATTTTCCTACTACACTATTCTTTTCTAATCTCTCATTTTATCTGTAATTAAATAATTCTTTACTAGGACGCCAACTCCGTCCTCGCTTCAAATTACCCTGGATCCACTGGGGCTGGACCCCAGCACAGACACAAATGTGCGACTCAACTGAACTGAACTGAACACTTAGCCTTCTGAAACTCTTCCCAAAAAGTACAGAGAAAGGAACACTCCCAGGCTCTTACTAGGAAGCCACTATCACCTTGATATCAAAAGCAGACAAAGATATCACACACACAGAAAATTACAGACAAATAACACCAATGACCATAGATGGCAGTATGCTCAACAAAATATTAGCAAAACAATTTCAACAAAACATTTAAAGGATCATGGTGATGGTGTTTTAGTTATTCAGTCCTGTCTGATTCTTTGCGTCCCCATGGACTGTAGCCCAGCAGGCTCCTCTGTCCATGGGATTTTTCAGGCAAGAATACTGGAGTGGGTTGCCATTTCCTTCTCCAGGGAATCTTCCCCATCCAGGGATCGAACCTGGGTTTCCTGCATTGCAGGCAGATTCTTTACCAACTGAGCAACCAGGCAAGCCTAAAAGGATCATACAGCATGATCAATTGTGATTTATCCCAGAAAGGCAAGGATATATCAATATCTGCAAATCAGTTTGATAGATCACATCAACAAATAGAATAAAAAATTAGATCCAAAAGTATGATCATCTCAATAGATGCAGAAAAAGCTTTTATCAAAATTCAGCATCCATTTATGATAAAAGCTCTCCAGAATGTGGGCACAGGAGAAATCTACCTCAACATAATAAAGGCCATATGCAACAAACTGACAGCAAACATCAACAGTGAAAAATTATAAGCATTTCCTGGAAGATCAAGACAGGGAGGTACACTCTGGCCACTTTTATACAACATGGTTTTTGAGGTGCCTAGGCATAGCAATCAGAGAAGAAAAAGAAATAAAAGGAATCCAAATTGGAAAAGAAGATGAAAAAAATCAAAGATGACATAAACAGATGAAGAGATACACTGTATTGTGAGATGGGAAGAATTAATATTGTGAAAATGACTATATTAACCAAAGCAAATTACAGATTCAATACAATCCCTATCAAATTACTAACGGCAGTTTTCACAGAATTAGACAAAAGAATTTTATAGTTTATATGGAAACATAGTTCAGTTCAGTCATGTCCGACTCTTTGTGACCCCATGAACCACAGCACGCCAGGCCTCCTTGTCCATCACCAACTCTCAGGGTTCACACAAACCCATGTCCATCGAGTCAGTGATGCCATCCAACCATCTCATCCTCTGTCATCCCCTTCTCCTCCTGCCTGCAATTTTTCCCAATATTAGGTTTTTTTCCAATGAGTCGGCTCTTCACATGAGGTGGCCAAAGTATTGGAGTTTCAGCTTTAGCATCAATCCTTTCAATGAACACCCAGACTGGTCTCCTCTAGAATGGACTGGTTGGATCTCCTTGCAGTCCAAGGGATTCTCAAGAGTCTTCTCCAACACCACAGTTCAAAAGCATAAATTCTTTGGCACTCAGCTTTCTTTATAGCCAACTCTCACATCCATACATGACCACTGGAAAAACCATAGCCTTGACTAAATGGACCTTTATTGGCAAAGTAATGTCTCTGCTTTTTAATATGCTGTCTAGGTTGGTCATAACTTTCCTTCCAGGGAGTAAGCGTCTTTTAATTGCATGACTGTAATCATCATCTGCAGTGATTTTGGAGCCCAGAAAAATAAAGTCAGCCACTGTTTCCACTGTTTCCCCATCAATTTGCCGTGAAATGACGGTAACGGATGCCATGATCTTTGTTTTCTGACTGTTGAGCCTTAAGGCAACTTTTTCTCTCTCCTCTTTCATCAAGAGGCTCTTTAGTTCTTCTTCACTTTCTGCCCACAAAATACCCCAAATAGCCAAAGCAATCTTAAGAAAAATGGAGCTGGAGGAATCAAGCTCCTTGACTTCAGACTATACTACAAATCTATAGTCATCAGAATAATATTGTACTGACACAAATACAGAAATATAGCTCAACAGAACAGGTCAGAAAGTCTAGTGATAAACCCATGTACCTATGGTCACCTAACCTATGAAAAAGCAGGCAACAATATAAATAGAGAAAAGATAGTCTCTTCAATAAGTGGTGCTAGGAAAACTGGCCTTCTATATGAAGCAAATGAAATGAGAACACTTCCTAACACCTTATTCAAAAATAAACTCAAGACAGACTAAGGACCTAAATGTAAGCATGAATATTAACAAACTCTTAGAGGAAAACATAGGCAGAACACTGTATGACATGCATTACATCCAGATCTTTTTTTATATATACTTCCTAGAGTAATGAAAATAAAAACAAAAATAAACAAATTGGACCTAATTATACTTACAAGCTTTTGCACAGCAGAGGAAACCACAAACAAAATGAAAAGGCAGCCCTCCAAATGGGAGAAAATATTTGCAAACAAAGCAACTGACAAGGGATTAAACTCCAAACTACAGAAACTGTTCATTAAGCTAAGTATCAAAAAACAAACAAACAAAAATCACAAAATGGCAGAAGTTATAATTAGACATTTCTCCAAAGATGACATTCAGATGGCTAAAAAGCACATGAAAAGATGCTCAACATTGTTACTTATTAGAGAAATGTAAATCAATGTTACAATGAGATATCAATGCTACAATGAGATACCAACTCACAGTAGTCAGAATGACCATCATCAAAAAATCTACAAAGAATGAAGGCTTGAGAGGGTGTGAAGGAAAGGGAGCCCTCCTACTTGTCAGTGGGAATGCAAACTGGTAAAGCCACTATGGAAAGTAGTATGTAGGTTCCTTAAAAACTAAAACACAGAGTTAGCATATGATCCAGCAATCTCACTCTTGAGCATATCAGGAGAAAGCCATAATTCAAAAAGACACATGCACTCCAATGTTCTTTGTAGCACTATGTACAATTGTCAGTACATGGAAATAACCTAAATGTCCATCAACAAGAAGTGTCACACATAAAAATGGAGTAGTACTCAGCCATTAAAACAAATGAGATTTGCATTAACATGGATGGACCTAGAGACTGTCAAACTGAATGAAGTAAGCCAGGCAGAGAAATATAAATATCATATGATATCACTTATATGCTGAATCTAAAAAACAGGTGTAAGTTCTGGCAGCTGTATGGTGGGTTAATGGCGACCTCCTCCAAGAGGGCTTATGCGATACTCAGGTCTACTGCACCCAGAGCTCCTGCCCCTGCAGCAGTACACTGCTGACCCGTACCTCCTCAGGAGTCCCCAAACAAAGTAATGCTTAAAATTCTGCAAGCCAGGCTTCAGTGGTACATGAGCCATGAAATTCCAGATGTTCAAGCTAGATCTGGAAAAGGCAAAGGAACCAGAGATCAAACTGCCAACATCTGTCAGATCATCAAAAAAGGAAGACAGTTCCAGAAAAACAACTACTTCTGCTTTATTGACTACACCAAAGCTTTTGACTGTGTGGATCACAACAAACTGTGGAAAATTCTGAAGGAGATGGGAATACTAGACCACCTGACTTGCCTCCTGAGAAATCTGTATGCAGGTCAAGAAGCAACAGTTAGAACTAGACATGGGAAAACAGACTGGTTTCAAATCAGGAAAGGAGTACATCAAGGCTGTATACTGTCACCTTGCATATTTAAATTATATGCAGAGTACATCATGAGAAATGCTGGGCTGGATGAAGCACAAGCTGGAATCAAGATTTCTGAGAGAAATACAGCAACTTCAGATATACAGATGACACCATCTTTATGGCAGAAAGCAAAGAACTAAAATCTCTTGATGAAAGTGAAACAGGAGAGTGAAAAAGCTAGCTTAAAAGTAAACATTTAGAAAACTAAGATCATGGCATCTGATCCCATCACTTCATGGCAAATAGATGGGAAAACAATGGAAACAGTGAGAGACTTTCTTTTTTGGGCTCCAAAGTCACTGCAGATGGTGACTGCAGCCATGAAATTAAAAGACGCTTACTCCTTGGAAGGAAAGTTATTACCAACCTAGACAGCATATTAAAAAGTAGAGACATTACTTTACCAACAAAGGTCTGTCTAGTCAAACCTATGGTTTTTCCAGTAGTCATATATGGATGTGAGAGTTGGACTATAAAGAACGCTGGGTGCCTAAGAATTGATGCTTTTGAACTGTGGCATTGGAGAAGACTCTTTATAGTCCCTTGGACTGCAAGGAGATCCAACCAGTCCATCCTAAAGGAAATCAGTCCTGAATATTCATTGGAAGGACTGATACTGAAGCTAAAACTCCAACTGGATACCTGACGCAATGAAGTGACTCACTAGAAAAGACCCTGATGTTGGGAAAGATTGAAGGCAGGAAGAGAAGGGGACAACAGAGGATGAGATGGTTGGATGTTATCACCGACTCAATGGACTTGAGTTTGAGAAAGCTCCAGGAGTTGGTGATGGACAGAAAAACCTGGCGTGCTGCAGTCCATGGGGTCACAAAGAGTCGGACACGACTGAGCAACTGAACTGAAAAAAACAGGTACAAATGAACTTACCTACAAAACAAAAATACACTTGTAGATGTAGCAAACGTATAGTTACCAGGGGGTAAATAAGGGAAGGGATAACTTGGAAGATTGAGATTCACATATATATATACACACTACTATATATAAATTAGGGAACTAATAAAGACCTACAGTATAGAAAAGGGAACTCTATGTAATACTCTGTAATTGTTTATATGGGAAAATAATCTTAAAGAAGGAGTGGATAGAAGCATTTGGATTACCGATTAACTTTGCTTTACACCTAAAATTGACACAACATTCTAAATCAGGAAAAACATTCTAATCTAACAAAACTCAGGAAAAACAACAACAACAACAACAAACCCCAACAACTGATTGCTTGCACCACACAGACCTAATGTTGGGATCCAATCTGCATCACCACCTTTTGAAATAATTCTCAAATGTATACTTGAAATGTCCTCTTCTCAGAACTAAGAGACTTATTCAGTGAAGTAACGGAGAGATCTACCAACCCAGCTTCTAGACTTTCAAATTTTTTGGAAGTTTCAGAGCAGGTTTGAAGTGGAGCAGAATATGTTACCTCCTAATGTGACATTTATCATAAAAAAAGAATTATTTTGAAGTTATTGAGGAAAAAAAAAAAAGCTGATACAAGAAAACCTCTGAAACAGAGTAAACATTATTCTCTTATGAACCATTTACATTTATAAAGGAAAGTTAAATTTTTAAGGGTTTCTCCCTGTCTGTACCACATAGAGAAAAATGAATAAAACTCTAGAAACTCTTATCAATGGAGAAAGCACATGACTTGAAGCTGAATAACAACCATATTCCTGTGTTTTTCCTGGTAACTTCCTTTAACTGGCCTTTGCACCATCCCCAATATCATTCTTTTATCTGTAGCTGGAAATGATATTATAGTAGAGTCTTGGGCCATTTTGAAGAGTTACTCAGTTTTGTTGGGTATCTCCTATGTATACAGGAAGTATATATATTATTAAACTCATATTTTTCTCTATTTATCTTTTATTAGAAGGGGAATCTCAACCATGAATCTAGAAAATTGGAGGGCCAAATTAATTTTTTTCTCATCCATATGTTATTTATCTTAGTATAATTTTTTCCATAATCTTGTTTCTAAATTTGAAATATTATAAGCCTTTTGAGAAACCTGTATGCAGGTCAGGAAGCAACAGTTAGAACTGGACATGGAACAACAGACTGGTTCCAAATAGGAAAAGGAGTATGTCAAGGCTGTATATTGTCACTCTGCTTATTTAACTTACATGCAGAGTACATCATGAGAAACACTGAGCTGGAAGAAGCACAAGCTAGAATCAAGATTGCCAGGGGAAATATCAATAACCTCAGATATGCAGATAACACCACCCTTATGGCAGAAAGTGAAGAGGAACTAAAAAGCCTCTTGATGAAAGTGAAAGAGGAGAGCGAAAAAGTTGGCTTAAAGCTCAACATTCAGAAAACTAAGATCCTGGCATCTGGTCCCATCACTTCATGGGAAATAGATGGGGAAATAATGAAAATTGTCAGACTTTATTTTGGGGGGCTCCAAAATCACTGCAGATGGTGACTGCAGCCACGAAATTAAAAGACGCTTACTCCTGGGAAGGAAATTTTTGACCAACCTAGATAGCATATTCAAAAGCAGAGAGATTACTTTGTCAACAAAGGTCTGTCTAGTCAAGATTATGGTTTTTCCAGTGGTCATGTATAGATGTGAGAGTTGGACTGTGAAGAAAGCTGAGTGCTGAAAAATTGATGCTTTTGAACTGTGGTGTTAGAGAAGACTTGTGAGTCCCGTGGACTGCAAGGAGATCCAACCAGTCCATTCTGAAGGAGATCAGCCCTGGGATTTCTTTGGAGGGAATGATGCTGAAGCTGAAACTCCAGTACTTTGGCCACCTCATGCGAAGAGTTGACTCATTGGAAAAGACTCTGATGCTGGGAAGGATTGGGGGCAGGAGGAGAAGGGGACGACCAAGGATGAGATGGCTGGATGGCATCACTGACTCGATGGACGCAAGTCTGGGTGAACTCCGGGAGTTGGTGATGGACAGGGAGGCTTGGCATGCTGCGATTCACGAGGTCGCAGACTGAGCGACTGATCTGAATTGACCTGAACCTTTAATTTCCTTTATAGCATAGATATTGTAATAACTTGTAGTAAAGTATTTTGCTCTCTAGTAGATCTTCTTCTGTGTGATCTAGTTCTTTTTCTTTTTTTTTAACCTACTATTATTACTTGTTTTATTTTTAGCACCAGTGTTAGGGAATCTTGTTGCTGTGATCATTAGCTATCTATTTATATATTGGTGTTTTCAGATCAGGAACTCCAAAATTATTAGACATCTTGATAGTGTTTTCTGTCCAAATTTCAGTTTATTATATTATAGCATATAGGTTTTCTATGCACGTATGGATCCAAGTCTTCACTTTTTACCACTTGTGAAGTGACTCACTTGTTTATTTTTTATGTCTAACTTCTGTAGTCCTAGATCTCATAAAATTTCGTCAGTATTCCTTTAGACATGCATGATATAAACCCATCTACTTAAAATCTGTTTGTTCAAGAAATGCATATTTCAGTGGAAGGTCGATATCTTTAAACCAAATCCACTATCAGCTCCATAGGCTTGAAGCTAGCTTCTTTCTGACATTCCAGGAGGTCCAAGCCCATTTTTCACAGACAAGACAGTTTGAAATCTACAGCCTTATGCCAACAAGCCCTGAAGCAAAGAGGAATTTGTACCTCCCTTATAAAGATAGAGCTTCTTCACTCAAATTGGACCAACTTAGTTCACACAGGCTTTCTTTAATCATCCATTGTGGCTCAGTGAATCCAATACATTTGTTGTTTCAGGAAATGGGAGCTATACTTAGAAATGTGAAAGGGAGAGGTCATTCCTACTCAGAATAAATGTGATACTAACAATGAAAGCTGTTTCCAAAGGAAATTTTAGACTATCTTCTGGAATTAGAAAGGTAGACTACTATTCCAGGAAACTTCACTGTTTTTAAACATAACTGAATATGAGTTTCTTGAGGGCAAAGTCTGTCTTGTCTATCTGCAACATCTACTATAATGTCAAAAATTAGGGTTGAAGGAATTGCTTGTTTTTAACCAGAAGATGGTTGGTCCAGCTTCAAATCACAAGCTTAATCTTACAAAATTTATTTGTTCCTGTCATTGCCAACAGAGGCATATCTGTTTAGGCAGTTGGTAGCCTAAACAGAGGCTACCAATACAGATTTCAGAGAATCTAGTTAGATTTAACCAAGAAAAATTTCTTCTGTTTTCCTCCTTTATCTTCTTTAGATGTTTGGCATGAGGAATGGTAGCAACTGGATAAACCTTATAGATATTGATGTTCAGGCTTGGGAACTTACCTCCTGAGAAATCTGTATGCAGGTCAAGAAGCAACAGTTAGAACTAGACATGGGAAAACAGACTGGTTTCAAATCAGGAAAGGAGTACATCAAGGCTGTATACTGTCACCTTGCATATTTAAATTATATGCAGAGTACATCATGAGAAATGCTGGGCTGGATGAAGCACAAGCTGGAATCAAGATTTCTGAGAGAAATACAGCAACTTCAGATATACAGATGACACCATCTTTATGGCAGAAAGCAAAGAACTAAAATCTCTTGATGAAAGTGAAACAGGAGAGTGAAAAAGCGAGCTTAAAAGTAAACATTTAGAAAACTAAGATCATGGCATCTGATCCCATCACTTCATGGCAAATAGATGGGAAAACAATGGAAACAGTGAGAGACTTTCTTTTTTGGGTTCCAAAGTCACTGCAGATGGTGACTGCAGCCATGAAATTAAAAGACGCTTACTCCTTGGAAGGAAAGTTATTACCAACCTAGACAGCATATTAAAAAGTAGAGACATTACTTTACCAACAAAGGTCTGTCTAGTCAAACCTATGGTTTTTCCAGTAGTCATATATGGATGTGAGAGTTGGACTATAAAGAACGCTGGGTGCCTAAGAATTGATGCTTTTGAACTGTGGCATTGGAGAAGACTCTTTATAGTCCCTTGGACTGCAAGGAGATCCAACCAGTCCATCCTAAAGGAAATCAGTCCTGAATATTCATTGGAAGGACTGATACTGAAGCTAAAACTCCAACTGGATACCTGACGCAATGAAGTGACTCACTAGAAAAGACCCTGATGTTGGGAAAGATTGAAGGCAGGAAGAGAAGGGGACAACAGAGGATGAGATGGTTGGATGTTATCACCGACTCAATGGACTTGAGTTTGAGAAAGCTCCAGGAGTTGGTGATGGACAGAAAAACCTGGCGTGCTGCAGTCCATGGGGTCACAAAGAGTCGGACACGACTGAGCAACTGAACTGAAAAAAACAGGTACAAATGAACTTACCTACAAAACAAAAATACACTTGTAGATGTAGCAAACGTATAGTTACCAGGGGGTAAATAAGGGAAGGGATAACTTGGAAGATTGAGATTCACATATATATATACACACTACTATATATAAATTAGGGAACTAATAAAGACCTACAGTATAGAAAAGGGAACTCTATGTAATACTCTGTAATTGTTTATATGGGAAAATAATCTTAAAGAAGGAGTGGATAGAAGCATTTGGATTACCGATTAACTTTGCTTTACACCTAAAATTGACACAACATTCTAAATCAGGAAAAACATTCTAATCTAACAAAACTCAGGAAAAACAACAACAACAACAACAAACCCCAACAACTGATTGCTTGCACCACACAGACCTAATGTTGGGATCCAATCTGCATCACCACCTTTTGAAATAATTCTCAAATGTATACTTGAAATGTCCTCTTCTCAGAACTAAGAGACTTATTCAGTGAAGTAACGGAGAGATCTACCAACCCAGCTTCTAGACTTTCAAATTTTTTGGAAGTTTCAGAGCAGGTTTGAAGTGGAGCAGAATATGTTACCTCCTAATGTGACATTTATCATAAAAAAAGAATTATTTTGAAGTTATTGAGGAAAAAAAAAAAAGCTGATACAAGAAAACCTCTGAAACAGAGTAAACATTATTCTCTTATGAACCATTTACATTTATAAAGGAAAGTTAAATTTTTAAGGGTTTCTCCCTGTCTGTACCACACAGAGAAAAATGAATAAAACTCTAGAAACTCTTATCAATGGAGAAAGCACATGACTTGAAGCTGAATAACAACCATATTCCTGTGTTTTTCCTGGTAACTTCCTTTAACTGGCCTTTGCACCATCCCCAATATCATTCTTTTATCTGTAGCTGGAAATGATATTATAGTAGAGTCTTGGGCCATTTTGAAGAGTTACTCAGTTTTGTTGGGTATCTCCTATGTATACAGGAAGTATATATATTATTAAACTCATATTTTTCTCTATTTATCTTTTATTAGAAGGGGAATCTCAACCATGAATCTAGAAAATTGGAGGGCCAAATTAATTTTTTTCTCATCCATATGTTATTTATCTTAGTATAATTTTTTCCATAATCTTGTTTCTAAATTTGAAATATTATAAGCCTTTTGAGAAACCTGTATGCAGGTCAGGAAGCAACAGTTAGAACTGGACATGGAACAACAGACTGGTTCCAAATAGGAAAAGGAGTATGTCAAGGCTGTATATTGTCACTCTGCTTATTTAACTTACATGCAGAGTACATCATGAGAAACACTGAGCTGGAAGAAGCACAAGCTAGAATCAAGATTGCCAGGGGAAATATCAATAACCTCAGATATGCAGATAACACCACCCTTATGGCAGAAAGTGAAGAGGAACTAAAAAGCCTCTTGATGAAAGTGAAAGAGGAGAGCGAAAAAGTTGGCTTAAAGCTCAACATTCAGAAAACTAAGATCCTGGCATCTGGTCCCATCACTTCATGGGAAATAGATGGGGAAATAATGAAAATTGTCAGACTTTATTTTGGGGGGCTCCAATATCACTGCAGATGGTGACTGCAGCCACGAAATTAAAAGACGCTTACTCCTGGGAAGGAAATTTTTGACCAACCTAGATAGCATATTCAAAAGCAGAGAGATTACTTTGTCAACAAAGGTCTGTCTAGTCAAGATTATGGTTTTTCCAGTGGTCATGTATAGATGTGAGAGTTGGACTGTGAAGAAAGCTGAGTGCTGAAAAATTGATGCTTTTGAACTGTGGTGTTAGAGAAGACTTGTGAGTCCCGTGGACTGCAAGGAGATCCAACCAGTCCATTCTGAAGGAGATCAGCCCTGGGATTTCTTTGGAGGGAATGATGCTGAAGCTGAAACTCCAGTACTTTGGCCACCTCATGCGAAGAGTTGACTCATTGGAAAAGACTCTGATGCTGGGAAGGATTGGGGGCAGGAGGAGAAGGGGACGACCAAGGATGAGATGGCTGGATGGCATCACTGACTCGATGGACGCAAGTCTGGGTGAACTCCGGGAGTTGGTGATGGACAGGGAGGCTTGGCATGCTGCGATTCACGGGGTCGCAGACTGAGCGACTGATCTGAATTGACCTGAACCTTTAATTTCCTTTATAGCATAGATATTGTAATAACTTGCAGTAAAGTATTTTGCTCTCTAGTAGATCTTCTTCTGTGTGATCTAGTTCTTTTTCTTTTTTTTTAACCTACTATTATTACTTGTTTTATTTTTAGCACCAGTGTTAGGGAATCTTGTTGCTGTGATCATTAGCTATCTATTTATATATTGGTGTTTTCAGATCAGGAACTCCAAAATTATTAGACATCTTGATAGTGTTTTCTGTCCAAATTTCAGTTTATTATATTATAGCATATAGGTTTTCTATGCACGTATGGATCCAAGTCTTCACTTTTTACCACTTGTGAAGTGACTCACTTGCTTATTTTTTATGTCTAACTTCTGTAGTCCTAGATCTCATAAAATTTCGTCAGTATTCCTTTAGACATGCATGATATAAACCCATCTACTTAAAATCTGTTTGTTCAAGAAATGCATATTTCAGTGGAAGGTCGATATCTTTAAACCAAATCCACTATCAGCTCCATAGGCTTGAAGCTAGCTTCTTTCTGACATTCCAGGAGGTCCAAGCCCATTTTTCACAGACAAGACAGTTTGAAATCTACAGCCTTATGCCAACAAGCCCTGAAGCAAAGAGGAATTTGTACCTCCCTTATAAAGATAGAGCTTCTTCACTCAAATTGGACCAACTTAGTTCACACAGGCTTTCTTTAATCATCCATTGTGGCTCAGTGAATCCAATACATTTGTTGTTTCAGGAAATGGGAGCTATACTTAGAAATGTGAAAGGGAGAGGTCATTCCTACTCAGAATAAATGTGATACTAACAATGAAAGCTGTTTCCAAAGGAAATTTTAGACTATCTTCTGGAATTAGAAAGGTAGACTACTATTCCAGGAAACTTCACTGTTTTTAAACATAACTGAATATGAGTTTCTTGAGGGCAAAGTCTGTCTTGTCTATCTGCAACATCTACTATAATGTCAAAAATTAGGGTTGAAGGAATTGCTTGTTTTTAACCAGAAGATGGTTGGTCCAGCTTCAAATCACAAGCTTAATCTTACAAAATTTATTTGTTCCTGTCATTGCCAACAGAGGCATATCTGTTTAGGCAGTTGGTAGCCTAAACAGAGGCTACCAATACAGATTTCAGAGAATCTAGTTAGATTTAACCAAGAAAAATTTCTTCTGTTTTCCTCCTTTATCTTCTTTAGATGTTTGGCATGAGGAATGGTAGCAACTGGATAAACCTTATAGATATTGATGTTCAGGCTTGGGAACTTGGAGAGGACATACATTCTTACCTACATATTCATCCATATGTGTTCATCAGTGTGTGTGCACACTTATATAGATAGGTACATACATACACACATAAATGAATATTATCCTTTCCTCACTTCACTTAGATTGAAACCTGGCAAAAAAATAAAAGTGGTAGATGCTCCATATTTATACAGGTATCTCCTCTTTTCTAAAGTTCACTTTACACCTATTTTTGCTAAGTGAAAAAAACCCAAAGAGGATTTTTCACTTTTCTAAAAAGTTTCAGTGATATGATATACTGAATTATATATTGACACAAAAGAGTGTCTAAAATCATAGAAATATACATGTTGACAAATGCTAAACTGTATTATATATCTCCAAGTAGATATTACCATTGTGAAGTATATTCTCTGACCTAAATCACACNTAAGTGAAAAAAACCCAAAGAGGATTTTTCACTTTTCTAAAAAGTTTCAGTGATATGATATACTGAATTATATATTGACACAAAAGAGTGTCTAAAATCATAGAAATATACATGTTGACAAATGCTAAACTGTATTATATATTTCCAAGTAGATATTACCATTGTGAAGTATATTCTCTGACCTAAATCACACAGGAGATTCATTTCCATTCATAGATAACAAAAAACCATTTCAGGCAGAAGATCTGCCCCAAATCAGGTTTATCAATTTTTCCTGGCTGGGATGTAAAGAAGGAATAAACTTCCATATAATGACTTCAGTTTGACTAATTTTTCAGTTTACTGATAGATTTTTGATGCACTATTAGAATATTTTTGAAATCTCTCAACTTTTCAAGCATGTTCTAGAAATGATATTAAGTAGCAAGTTTTGCATGAACTTTTTCACAATAACTTGCTAATTACAATAGGAAATACTATTTTGCTTGGACATACCCCTCATCAAAGTAAGGAGCAATGGCTGTGCTTTGCTGGAGCAGCCATGAAGAGATACCCCACGCCCAAGGTAAGAGAAACCCAAGACAGTAGGTGGTGCAAGAGGGCATCAGAGGGCAGACACACTGAAACCATACTCACAGAAAACTAGTCAATCTAATCACACTAGGACCACAGCCTTGTCTAACTCAATGAAACCAAGCCATGCCCACAGGGCAACCCAAGACCGGTGGGTCATGGTGGAGAGGTCTGACAGAATGTGG
>SJYT01035728.1:0-88814 GCA_006410635.1 Cephalophus harveyi
GAAGAGTTGACTCACTGGAAAAGACTCTGATGCTGGGAGGAATTGGGGGTAGGAGGAGAAGGGGACGATAGAAGATGAGATGGTTGGATGGCATCACTGACCTGATGGACGTGAGTCTGAGCGAACTTCGGGAGTTGGTGATGGACAGGGAGGCCTGGCGTGCTGCAATTCATGGGGTCGCAAAGAGTCAGACACGACCGAGCGACTGAACTGAACTGACTGAAAGAAACTTAAAAGCTTTTGCACAGCAAAGGAAACCATTAACAAAACAAAAAGACAATCCACAGAATGGAGAAAAATATTTGCGAGGGAAGCAACCAACAAGGGATTAATCTGCAAAATATACAAATAGGTTATGCATCTCTATATAAAAAAACAAACAACCCAATTGAAAAATGGGTCAAAGACATATAGATGGCCAAAATGCACATGAAAATATCCTCAACCTCAGTAATTATTAGAGAACTGCAAACAAAACTACAATGAAGTGTCATCTCACACATATCAGAATGATCACCATCAAAAAAATCTACAAATGATAAACGCTGGAGGTGGTGTGGTAAAAAGGGAAGCCTCCTGTTGGATTATGTATACTGTTGTTGGGAATGTTCATTGGTAAGACCATTATGGAGAACAGTATGGAGGTCCCTTAAAAAACTAAATATAGTACTACCATAAGACTCAGAAATCCCATTCAGCATATATCCAGAGAAAAAGACACATGCACCACAATGTTCACTGAAGGACTATTTATAGTAGCCAATGCATGGAAGTCACCTAAATGTCCATCAATAGAAGACTGGACAAAGAGGAAATGGTACACATAAGCATGGAATATTACACAACCATAAAAAAGAAAAAAACATAATGCCCTTTGTAGCAATACAGATGGACCTAGAGATTGTCATACTGAGTGAAGTAAGTCAGAGAAATACAAATATGATATGATACCATATATTTTAAATTAAAAAAAATTTTTAAAGGTACAAATGAATTTGTTTATAAAACAGATACTCATGGATGTAGAAAACAATTTATGGTTTCCGTGAAGGAAGGGAAGCATAGACATGAATTGGTACATTGTGACTGACATATATACACTACTATGTATAAAATGGATAACTAGTAAGGAATTACTATATAGCACAGGGAATTCTACCTCAATACTCTGTAATGAATTCCATGGGAAAAGAATCTACAAAAGAGTGGATGCATGTATATGTATAATTGATTCATTTTGCTGTATACCTGAAACTAACACAACTTTGTAAATCAACTATACGCCAATAAAAATTTTATAAAGATTTAGAAGAAGGTATTGTTGAGTAAGTTGAAATATATTTTCTAATTATATCATAATAAAAGATTGACTTAAAAAAGAAATCAAATCAGAAGTTTAAATTTTCTTATAAAGAGCAAATGAAATCCAGATAGTTGTATAGGAGACTTCTACCAATAGTAGACAAATTATTCATGTTTTGTATAAACTCTCCCAGAAAATAGAAAAAGATTTTTTACTACTTATTTTATTAAGACCGTATAACTTTGGTACTAAGCCAAACTCACCATGAAAAAAAAAATCATAGACTAATATCATATATGATCATTGATATAGTTTCAAAGAAAATATGTGCAAACCAACTAACAAAGTTTATTAAAATATTAGTGAAAATTGACCAAGTTTTATTTATCCCAGAAATGTAATAATGTTTTAGAAAAGAAAATCTAGAAATATCATTCATCACATTAATATATATTAAAGTGGAAAAACCCTTCATGGTTCACAGACTTGTCATGGCAAAGGGGCTTGGATAACTCAATGAAGTTATGAGCCATGCCGTGCAGGGCCAAAGATGGATGGGTCATAGTGAAGAGTTTTGACAAAATGTAGTCCACTGGAGGAGGAAATGGCAACCACGTCAGTACTCTTGCCATGAGATCCATATGAACAGTATGAAAAGGTAAAACAATATGACACTGGAAGATGAAATGCCTAGGTTGGCAGGTGTCCAATATGCTACTGGAAAAGAGCAGAGGGCAATTACTAATACCTCCAGGAAGAATGAAGTGGCGGGGCCAAAGCAGAAATGATGCTCAGTTGTGGATGTGTCTAGTGGTGAAAGTAAAATCCCATGCTATAAAGAACAATATTGCTTGGGAACCCGAGTGTTAGGCCCATGAATCAAGGTCAATCAGGAGATGGCAAGACTGAAAATCAACATTTTGGGAATCAGTGAACTAAAATGGATGGAAATAGGTGAATACAATTCAGATGACCATTATGTCTACTACTGCGGGCAAGAATCCCTTAGAAGAAATGGAGTAGCCCTCACAGTCAACAAAAGGGTCTGAAATGCAGTACTTGGGTGTAACCTCCAAAACGACAGAATGATCTCAGTTTGTTTCCAAGGCAAACCGTTCAGCATCAAAGTAATTCAAGTCTAAGACCCAACCTCTGATGCCAAAGAATCTGAAGTTGATTGGTTATTTGAAGACCTACAACACCTTCTAGAACTAACAGGAAAAAAAAAAAAAGCCATTTTCATCAAAGGGGATTGGAATGCAACAGTAGAATTTCAAGATATACTTGGAATAACAGAAAAGTTTGCCCTTGGAATACAAAATGAAGCAGGCAAAGACCAATAGTTTTGTGAAGAGAACATGGTCATAGCAAACCTTTTTTGACAATCCAAGAGACAACTCTACACATGGATATCAACAGATGGTCAATACTGAAATCAGATTGATTATATTCTTTGCAGTCAAATATGGAGAAGCTCTATACAGTTAGTAAAAACAAGACCTCGATCTGACTGTGGCTCAGATCATGAGCTCCTTATTTTAAAACTCAGACTTAAGTTGAAGAAAGTAGGGAAAACCACTAGGACATTCACCACTCCAGTCATCTGATTCTTTGCAACACCATGGACTATCACTCGCCAGGCTTCTTTGTCCAGGGGACTATCCCAGAGAGAATACTGGAGTGGGGGTCTATTTCCTCTTCCAGGGGCTCTTCCCCACCCAGGGATTGAATCCATATCTCTTGCATTGGCAGGCAGATTCTTCACCACTAGTGGCCCCTGGGAAGCTCCCACTAGGCCATTCAGGTTTGACCTAAATCAAATTCTTTATGGATTATACTGTGGAGGTGATGAATAGATTCAAGGAATTAGATCAGGCTAGACAGACTACCTGAAAAACTATGGATGGAGGTTCATAAAATTGTACAGGAGGCGATGACCAAAAGCATTCCAAAGAAAAAGAAAGCCAAGAAGGCAAAGTGGTTGTCTGAGAAGGGTGTACAAATAGCTGAGGAAAGAAGAGAAGTGAAAGACATGAAAGGGAAAAATATACCCAAGTGAATGCAGAATTCCAGAGGATAGCAAGGAGCGATAAAAGGCCTTCTTAAATGAATAATACAAAGAAAAGAGTAGAGATCTCTTCAAGAAAATTGAAGCTATCAAGGGGACATTCCATGCAAGGATGGGCAAGATAAAGAATAGAAGTGGCAAGGACCCAACAGAAGCAGAAGAGATTAAGAAGAAGTGGCAAGAATATACTGAAGAACTATACAAAAGCGGTCTTAATGACATGGATAACTGCAATGATGTGGTCACTCATTTAGAGCCAGACATCCTGGAGTATGAAATCAGGTGGACCTTAGGAAGCATTACTATGGACAAAGCTAGTAGAGGTGATGGAATTCCAGCTGAGCTATTTAAAATGCTAACAGATGATGCTATTAAAGAGCTAAAGTCAAAATATCAGCAAATTTGGAAAATTAAAAAGTGGCCATAGGACTGGAAAAGTTCAGTTTTCATTCCAATTCCAAAGAAAGGAAATGCCAGAGCCTGTTCAAACTACAGTGCAGTTGTGTTCATCTCACATGCTAACAAGGTTATGTTCAAAATCCTTCAAGCTAGGATTTAGCAGTACATGAATGGAGAACTCTTGATGAGCCTCTTGATGAGGGTGAAGGAGGAGAGTGAAAGAGCTGGCATAAGACTAAATATTAAAAAAACTAAGATCATGGCATCCAGACCGGTTCAGTTCAGTTCAGTTCAGTCACTCAGTTGTGTCCGACTCTTTGCGACCCCATGAATTGCAGCACACCAGGCCTCCCTGTCCATCATAATCTTCTGGAGTTTATTCAAACTCATGTCCATCGAGTTGGTGATGCCATCCAGTCATCTCATCCTCTGTCATCCCCTTTTCCTCCTGCCCCCAATCCCTCCCAGCATCAGAGTCTTTTCCAATGAGTCAACTCTTCACATGAGGTGGCCAAAGTACTGGAGTTTCAGCTTTAGCATCATTCCTTCCAAAGAACACCCAGGGCTGATCTCCTTCAGAATGGACTGGTTGGATCTCCTTGCAGTGCAAGGGACTCTCAAGAGTCTTCTCCAATACCACAGTTCAAAAGCATCAATTCTTTGGTGCTCAGCTTTCTTCACAGTTACTGCATGGCAAATAGAAGGGGAAAGTTGGAAGTAATGACAGATTTCCTCTTCTTGGGCTCCAAAATCACTGTGGACAGTGACTGCAGCCATGAAATCAGAAGACAATTTCTTCTTAGCAGGAAAGGGATGACAAACCTAGACAGTGTGTTGAAAAGCAGAGACATTACTCTGCCAACAAAGATCCATATAGTCTAGGCTATGGTCTTCCCAGTGTTCAAGTATAGTTGTGAGAGCTGGACCATAAAGAAGGCTGAGCACTGAAGAATTGATGCCTTTGAACTGTGGTGCTGGAGAAGACTCCTGAAAGTCCCTTGGACAGCAAGGAGATCAAACCAGTCAATCTTGGGTGATGACCCCTGAATATTCACTGGAAAGACTGATACTGGAGCTGAAGCTCCAGTATTTTGTTCATCTGATGTGAACAGATGACTCACTGGAAAAATTCCTGATGCTAGGAAAGATTGAGGGCAGATGGAGAAGAGGGTGTTAGAGGATGAGAGATGGCTGGATGGCATCAGTGATGCAATGAACATGAACTTGGGCAAGCTCTGGTGGATGGTGAGAGACAGGGAGGCCTGGTGCGCTGCAGTCCATGGGATCACAAAGAGTCAGACACAATTGGGTGACTGAACGGGCTTCCCCAGTGGTTCAGGGGTAAATAAACCACCTACAGTGTGGGAGCTGCGGGGGACGTGGGTTGGATTCCCAGGTCAGGAAGATCCCCTGGATCACAGGAGTGGCACAGCAACCCAATCCAATGTTCTTGCCTGGAGAATCTCAAGGACAGGAGCCTGGAGGGCTGCAGCCCACAGGGTCACAGAGTTGGAAACGACTGAAGTGACTTAGCATGGAATGGAGAACTTCCAGATGTACAAGCTTGGTTTAGAAAAGGCAGAGGAACCAGAGATCAAATTGCCAACATTCGTTGGATCCTGGAGGAGGCAAGAGAATTCTAGAAAAAACACATACTTCTGCTTCACTATGCTAATGCCATTGACTGTGTTCATCACCGAAAACTGTGGAAAATTCTTCTTAAAGAGATAGGAATACCAGACCACCTTACCTGTCTCCTGAGAAACATTTATGCATGTCAAGAAGCAACAGTTAGAACATAGAACAAGTGACTGGTTCAAAATTGGGAAAAGATTACAAAAAGGCTATATATTGTCACCCTGCTTATTTAACTTGTTCACAGAGTACATCATGCAAAAGGCCAGGTTGGAGGAATCCCAATCTGGAATCAAGATTGCCAGAAGAAATACCAACAACCTCAGATATGCAGATGATACCACTCTAATGGCAGAAAGTGAAAGGAATTAAAGAGCTTCTTGATAAGGGTGAAAGAGGAGAGTGAAAAAAACTGGTTTAAAGCTCAACATTAAAAAAACTAAGATCATGGCATCTAGTCCTATCACTTCATGGCAAATAGATGGGGAAAAAATGAAAACAGAGGCAGATTTTATTTTCTTGTGCTCCAAAATCACTGCAGATGGTGACTGCAGTCATGAAATTAAAAGGTACTTGCTCCTTGAAAGAAAAGCTATGACAAACCTAGACAGTGTATTAAAAAGCAGAGACATTATTTTGCCAACAAAGGTCCACATAGTCAAAGCTGTGGTTTTCCAGTATTCATGTATGGATGTGAGAGTTGAACCATAAAGAAGGCTGAGCACTAAAGAACTGATGCTCTCAAATCCTGGTGCTGGAGGAGACTCCTGAAAGTCCCTTGGACTGACTAAACCCTTCAATCCTAAAAGAAAAAGTGAAAGTAAAAGTTGCTCAGTCCTATTTGACTCTTTGTGACCCCATGGACTATACAGTCCATGGAATTTTCCAGGCCAGAATACTGGAGAGGGTAGCCTTTCCCTTCTCCAGGGGACCTTCCCAACCCAGAAATCAAACCCAGATCTCCCACATTGCAGACGGTTTCTTTACCAGCTGAGCCATAAGGGAAGCTAAGGAATACTAGAGAGGGTAGCTTTTCCCTTCTCCAGGGATCTTCCCAACCCAGGAATCAAACCAGGATCTCCTGCATTGCAGGCAGATTCTTTACCAACTGAGCTATCAGGGAAGCCACCCTAAATATTCATTGCAAGGACTGATGCTGAAGCTCCAATACTTTGGCCCCCTGATGTGAAGGGTTGACTCATTGGGAAAGATCCTGTTTTTGCTAAAAGACTGAAGGCAACAGAAGAAGGCAGCGGAGGATGAGATGGTTAGATAGCATCATCGACCCAATGGAAGAATTTTAACAAATTGCAAGAGAAAGTGGAGGACAAGGGAACCTGGTGCTCTACAGTCCACGAGGTCACAAAGAGTCAGACATGACTCGAGTGACTGAACAACAATAAAGTAGAAAAGTGAATTTCCTTGATCTTGAGCAAAATCAAAACGATTCTAATTCAGCATCCATTAAAAAACCAACCAACCCCCAGGCAGAAAAAGGATTTAACTTGAGAAAGCCTATTTATAAGATATCTAATAATTTATAATTTCAGTTTTAATTTTTAAAACCTTATTACATTGATTTAAATGTAATTGGTACATTTGGGATCAAACTTTATAGTTTTCTAAATCATTTCTCTGTTCTTGAATGCCATTCATGAATAATTTTCCCCAGTAATTAGAAATTTTACCTTTATTATGTATGAAGTCTCTTTATGAGTTGCATATTTTTCAGCACTTTCTAAATTTTTAAGTTTATTAACAATTTTTTTACTTGTTAGAAACATAGTTCCAAAATGATTGTCTTTTCATATATATATATGAACATTTTCATACATATATGTGAATATTTTTATTTTACTGTACCAGCATGCGGGATCTTTAGTTGCAGCATGTGGGATCTAATTCCCTGACCAGGGATCCAACAAGGGTCCTCTGTATTGGGAGCATGGAGTCTTAGCCTCTTGACCACCAAGAAGTCCCATCTTTTCATATATATATTAGGTTGTTGCAAAAGTAATTCTGGTTTTGCATTGCTGAACTTTTCCATTTGATATTTGTGGTTATGTTATATATCATATTAATGCACATTTCTTGCTTTAAGGGTTTTTTGTTCATGACTTATTACTTGCTGTTTATATTTATTTTATAATAGGGAAATGATGTTAGACAAAAAGCACATTCTAGTGATTTTCTCATTCAAGTTCAAAATGGGTCATTAACCAGCAGAGACAACTTGCAACATCAACTATGCATTTGACCCAGGAACTGCTAACGAATGTACAGTGCAGTGGTGGTTCAAGAAGTTTTGCAAAAGAGATGGGAGCCTTGAAGATAAGGGGCACAGTGGTTGGCCATTGGAAGTTGACAAGGACCCACTGAGAAGACCATCGAAGCTGATCCACTTACAACTATGTGAGAAATTGCTAAAGAACTCAACGTTGACCTTTCTATGATCATTTGGCATTTGAAGCAAATTGGAAAGGTGAAAATGTTTGATAAGTGGGTGCCTCATGAACTGACCACAAATCAAAAAAATTGTCGTTTTGAAGTGTTATCTTCTATTATTCTACCCAACAATAACAAACCATTTCTCCATTGCATTATGACATGTGATGAAAAGTGGATTTTATATTGCAACTGGCAATGAACCAGCTCAGTGGTTGGACTGAGAAGAAGCTCCGAAGCACTTTCCTAAGCCAAACATGCAGCCAGAAAAGGTCGTGGTCACTGCTTGGTGGTCTGCAGCTGGTCTGAAAGCCACTACAGCTTTCTGAATCCTGGGAAAACCATTACATCTGAGAAGCATGCTCAGCACACCAGTGAGATACACTGAAAACCTGAACACCTGCATCCGACACTGGTCAACAGAAAGGGCCCAGTTCTTCTCCACGGTGAACCCCGATTGCATGTCGCACAACTAGCAGTTCAAGAAGTTGAACAAGTTGGTCTATGAAGTTTGGCCTCATCTGCTATATTCACCTGACCTCTCGCCAGCTGACTACCATTTCAAGGATCTCAACAACTTTTTGAGGGAAAATGCTTCCACAGCCAGCAAGAGGCAGAAAATGCTTTCTAAGTGTCTGTCAAATCTCAAAGCATGGATTTTTATGCTACAGGAATAAACAAACTTGTTTCTCATTGGCAAAAACGTGTTGATTGTAATGGTTCCTATTTTGATTAATAAAGATGTATTTGAGCCTAGTTGCAATGATTCAAAACTCATGGTCCAAAACTGCAATTATATTTGCACCGACCTAATAGTTTTAAAATTTCCTAGAAACGTTAGAATTTATTTCCCAGTCCAACAAAACTATACAACCTTTATTGCTAATAGGTTACAATAAAGTTTTACACTAAACTGGGAAACTTTTTGGATGTTGAGTCTATCAAATAACATTGCATGTTTTTTCATTCATTTGTTTTTATACTCTTCAGAAGCAATGTAGAATTTCTTCATATACATCATGCTTATCTTTTGGACCAAATTTTCTGATTTTATTCAGTCTATCTATAGTTTTCTCTATCTAACCTACTTAAACTGGATAGAGAAAATGTATATCTATTTTCTCTATGCAAATATGTACTTAATGGAATAAACAGAAAGCCTGCACAAATCTATACTCCTCTCATTAAAACTAAATAAATTCATTCATTCTTTTTACATTCATTTTTCTACTTTTCCAGTATCATTATAGATGGCTGTTTCAAACACAGCAGAATTTTACTTTCTTTTTGATACTTATGATGTTATAACTGGCATTGCAAACCTCTTTAGATATTTCTTTGTGTTTTCAGCACTGCCTCTGGTATTTAAAAAAATCCTTGTTTTCTCACACAGCGTTTTTCAAGCCTATCTTAATTTTTTTCCTGCCGTATAGAAGAGAATTGCCTCTAATGAAAAATACTATCAAAGATCAAAACCTAAGTGCTAGAGGAAGTAGCTTGAGTCACATGAATATTTTGGTAGGTAGCATGATTTCCCTTGTAGACCACTTAGTAATAGATCATGAAGTATCTTTAAGTGGCTTTTTTTTCAGTTTTTTTTAAGTCTATCATGATCCTCCTTAAACGTGAAAGTCGCTCAGTCATGTCCAACTCTTTGCAAGCCCGTGGATGGCTCCTCTGTCCATGGGGTTTCTCCAGGCAAGAATATTGGTGTGGGTAGCCATTCCCTTCTCCAGGGGATATTCCCCAATCAGCGATTGAACCCAGGTCTTCCACATTGCAGGTGGATTCTTTACTATCTGAGCCACCAGGGAAGCCTAGTCTATAATGACATATACCGTTTAGCCCTAGCATTACTAAATCATTTACATTTAATTCTAATGTAATAATGTGTGCTTCCTAGGTGGCGCTAGTGGTAAAGAACGCTCCTGCCAATGCAGGAGATGTAAGGAGATATGGGTTCGATCCCTGGGTTGGGAAGATCCCCTGGAGGAGGAAATGGCAACCCACTCCAGTATTCTTGTCTAGGGAATCCCAAGAACAGAGGAGCCTGGCAGGCTATTATAGTACATAGGGTCACAAAGAGTTCAATGTGACTACACACACAATGTAATAATGTATTTATATTCTCCATATCATTTCTGTTTATATCTTTAGCTCTCAAAGCAAGTTGCAATTAAGGTGTCATCTATAATGCTCTCTATCAAGACTTTACAATACAACAAAAAAGTAAAAGTAACTTTCAAAATTACCATGAATAAGATAGCTATAATTACCTTTTATTCTACTAATATTATTGGATACTTAAAAAACTCAACACTCTAGTAAAAAAAAAAAAGCACTAGTATAATAATTGGGGAAATAATCCATTTCTAATAGACACAAACTGTCTGGTAAAAGACTTCAAGAAAACTGTAAAATTACATTTCAGAACCTAGGAAAAATGATCTGAATAAAATGGAAAGACATAACTATAAATAGCAACAATTTAAGATTTTTCTTCTTTTATATGTGATATTAAACTTCCTATGAAACTTTACATATGTGAATATAGATGAAAATGAGTAAGTATGAGGTCCCTTGCTAGATTTTAAATCATATTAGCTATACTGTATTGTTGGTATTGTTGTTGGAATGAGGTATAACAAGAAGCATAGAACTGAGTGGCTTACAGCAGCGAGTTTTCTTTCTGTCCTGTGTTTGCAGGTCAGGTGGGATGGCTCTGCTTCATGCTTTGGATTTCCTGGGCTAGAAGCCAGCATTTCTGGGTTCAGTTCTGTTCTGTGTGCCTTCACATTCTCCTTGGACCACACGGGACATGTTCTCTCAGTGGTTCACAGGACGACGAGGCTTGAAACCAGCACCCTGTCATTTCCACCCACATCCTGTTGGCCAGAACATGTCACAAGGCCAGCCCCAACACCAGTGGGTTTTGGGAAATATACTCTACCCCCTCCTCTGCACTTCAGGGTCACATGACAAGAGAACTGGGGAACTGAATACAATAGTCAAATTGCCTCCACTCACTATAATAAAACAGTACAGTATTAGTTCAAAATCACTGTGGATGGTGACTGCAACCATAAAGTTAAAAGAGACTTGCTCCTTGGAAGAAAAGCTATGGCAAACCTAGACAGCATATTACAGAGCAGAGACATCACTTTATCAACAAAGGTCTGTATAGTCAAAGCTATGGCTTGCCCAGTGTTCATGTACGTATGTGAGAGTTGGAACATAAAGAAGGCTGAGTTACAAAGAATTGATGCTTTTGAACTGTGGTGTTGGAGAAGACTCTTGAAAGTCTGTTGGACAGCAAGATCAAACCAGTTAATCCTAAAGGAAATCAACCCTGAATATTCATCGGGAGGACCGGTGCTGAAGCTAAAGTTCCAATACTTTGGCCACCTGACGCACAGAGCCAACAGACTGGAAAAGACCCTGATGCTGGGAAAGATTGAGGGCAGGAAGAGAAGGGGACAACAGACGATGGGGTGTTTGGTTATCATCATCGACTCAAGGGACATGGGTTTGAGAAAACTCCGGAAGTTAGTGAAGGACAGAGAAACGTGGCATGCTGCAGTCCATGGAGTTGCAAAGAGTCTGACACAACTGAGCAACTGAACAACAACAATATTAGCTTAGCCTTCTAGAAATCATGCAAATTTAATATACTAGAAATTAAGACAATTCGATAAGAAGATAATGGTTCAATGTATAAATGGCTGGCCAAAATAACTAACCATCTGAAAAGAAACACACTTGAGTCCTATTTCACACTATAATCAAAGAAGTTTTACTAATATTATACATTTAAATGTTAAAAAATTGATATAATATTTCAAAACATTTAGAGGATTTGTTGTAGAACTTTTAAAATAAAAAT
Organism: Cephalophus harveyi; assembly: GCA_006410635.1. Lineage (NCBI taxonomy): Eukaryota > Metazoa > Chordata > Mammalia > Artiodactyla > Bovidae > Cephalophus > Cephalophus harveyi. Next base: position 11,734 of record SJYT01035728.1, read on the forward strand.
GTAATGCTGGGATTTCCCTGGGGGTACAGTAGATAGAAATCCATCTGCCAGTTCAGGGGCATGAGTTTGATCCCTGGTCTGGGAAGCTTCCACACACTGTGGAGCCCGTGTGCTGGAGCTCCTGAGACCTCTGTGCCTAGAGCTTGTGCTCTGAAGCGAGAGAAGCCACTGCAGTGGCAGCCCACATGCCACGACGAAAGAGCGGGCCCTGCTCTCTGTAACTAGAGAAAGCCCGGGCACAGCCACAAAGACCCAGTGCAACCAAAGATAAGCAAAATGCAATGCTGACGCTTTAAAAGAAATAAAAGCACACTGAAGTATATGAAACTCAAAGACTCTGTGCCAAAAAGAAAACTGAGTAGATACCATTATTGGGGGAAAATATTTTCAAAGTATATGTGGACGTATACATAGTTTACAATAACCATCTATTGGCCAGAAGAAGTTCTTACAAATTGATAAGAAAGAAACAAACCACCCAATAGGAAAATAAACAAAAGTTTCAAAAGACTTTTCAGAAGAGAGAAAATTTGTATCACATACACATGTATAAAAATAAGTTGAGCCTGCCCATGTACCCACGCTTCCGCAAAATCAAGGTAATAGTGACCTTATTTTCCATTCATTGTATTGGCAAAAATTACCAAACTGCAACACCTAATACTGATGGGAATCATAGAAAAGGGCATTTTCAGATATTAATGGTAGAAATATGCATTGTTGCAGGCTCTTTTGGAAATCTATTTGGCAGCAGTTATTAAAATTGAAAGTACATTATTCACGACTTCCCTGATGGTGCAGTGGATGAGAATCTGCCTGCTGATGCAAGGGACACAGGTTTGATCCCTGGTCTGGGAAGATTCCACATGCTGCAGAAAACCTAAGCCTGTGCACCACAACTGCTGAGGCCTGTGTGCTCTAGGGCCCACTTGCTGTAGCTACTGAGGCCTGTGCACCTGGAGCCTGTGCTCCACAAGAGAAGCCACTGTAAAAAAAGAAAAAAAAAAAAAAAAGTCTGTGCACCGCAACGAAGAGTAGCCCCTGCTCGCCGCCAACTAGAGAAAGCCTGCCTGCAGCAATGAAAACCCAGCACAACCAAAAATAAATAAATTTTTAAAAAACCTACGTGATTCAACTAGAAATACCACACTATGGGATCCTACCCTATAGAAATTAAAGTATGAATACATAACCACATATGTAAGGTGCCTTTCTGGGAGGTGGCATTATTCATAGAAATAAAACTTGGAAGCCAGGTAAAAGTTCATAAGTTTGCACAAATTATGGCATATTTGGATTTCACAGGATTTGTGTAACTGAGCAGGGCACTACGAGGCCTTTCCAGAATAAACTGCCACCAGAGTCCTCCGCCTGCCTTTTGTCTGTAGAACAAACTTTAGTCAAAGAATAAATTTAATTCACAGAAGTGAAAAAAATGCAGAAACAGAGGAAAACAGGCAAGCAAGACAAAACAATGATATTTTAGCCATAAAACAAAGTTCAAAGATCTTTAGTTCTTCTTCAAGGACTATAGAAAATATTCTGAACCATGTCTTTTGAGATGTTTCACAGAGACTGAAACCCCTGTCAGTTGGAAGAAGTTGACTGACTGCTGCCCACAAGCATGTAGACCCCAGACCAGTTGGAACCTGAAGGCTGATGATGCTGACTCCCACTTACCTCACCACCAACCCATCAGAAGAACGTCCAGGAGTTGATCATGCCCTGTCCTTTGAACCATTACTATAAAACTCCTCACCATCCCCTTCAGGTCGGTACACAAACTGCTGAGGACATTAGCCCACTGTGGATCCCTTTGCCTGGCAAGGCAATAAAGCCATTTCTTTCTACTTTACTCAAACTCTGTCTCCAAGATAGAATCCGGCACCCATGTACAGAGTCCAATTTATGGCATCATTTGGGAGATGGAACAGGTCTTGGTTGAGTGTTTATCATAAGATGGGAAACTAAGTGACTGGGAAACCCATTCTAAGTCCACATACCTTACTTGGGAGAAAACTCTTAGAGCCCTATGTTGTTGGAACCTGGCTGGTTGCAGGCTTAGTCCCTACTTGTAGGTTCCGTGAGACTTTACCAGGAAGGGTGGGGTGGGGAGCAAGATCAAGAAGCTGCAGAGAGCATGTACTAATTACTCAACAGCTGAACTAACTCATGTATCTGGGGTTGACTCTCTTGTTCTAAAAGTAATCCCAGAAAAATCATATGGTTTTAAAGCTGAGTCCAAATATTTTATTTCAGTGAGGAAGTAATTAGTGTCCACATGTTAAGTAATTTATGCTCACCTCCTAAATGGCAGATCCAGGAGTAAAGTTCTCATCTCTCTATACCTTGACTCTGTATTTATTTTTCTGACCAATTTTTCAGCATTCTTTACTTTTCCTTATTTTGAATTTTGTTTCTCACTTTTATCTCACAATTATCTTCTCTTTTGCAGTAGCATTAATGGTTACCATTTATTGAGTAGCTATTATGTGCCAGATTCTTTGCAAACATTGTCATTAATTCTTGCAACAACACTTTCCATTTGGATAATACTCTGACCATTTTAACATTGACGAAACAGCCATGGAAAGATAAATAATTTGCTCCCAGCTAGGACATGGTGCAGAGGGGATCTGAGCTGAGTTACCTCTGCTTTGCCACACTGCCTTCACCCCACCCCAATCAAATCTAGCTGCTTCCTCCTTGGGATGATTCTGTCTGTCTTTTCCTTTAAAGCAGTAGTTCTCAGCCTATGTGACTAATGTTAGAAAATATTCCCCATAAACATTTTCTCAGACCAATATTTCCTGGAGAAGCAAATGACAACCCACTCCAGGATCCTTGCCTGGAAAATATCATGGGCACAGGAGCCTGGTGGGCTGCAGTCCATGGGGTCCAAAAAGTCGGGCACGACTGAGCGACTAACACGTACTTACTCAGACCAATGTCTGATAGTAGTTATATTTTAGTATTTGCAATTATAGTATTTAGAAAATACAGAATGAAAATAAACTTCTATGGATTCAATAAAGTGATATTTCTTAATTAATTTATATTTGATTAAACTTATGGTATCAGCAGACATTTGAAAAGAATATTATATTATCTCATCATTTGAAAGTGCCGGGAACACATTAAGGATCTAAACATTCCTAACCATAGTTCAGGGTCTCCCTGGGGGTCCAGAAGTCTAAGACTGGAAGACATTGCTCTGTAGGTTGTCAGCATCTGTTCTGCTCCCTTAAGTTTTTAGCCTACAGTTTGCATAGGCTGGTTTTGATCTTATCTATAGTGATCTCTGACTTGTTAATTAGTTCAGTTCCTAAAATCCTTTTGCACTTATTGCATGATCAGAGGCCTGATAAGAAAAGTGGTCGGCTCAAGATGATAAAACACTGTGATATTAGACCCACTTCTCACTCATAAGCACTTCTTGGTCCCCTAGCAAGCACTGAGCACGGAACCTCCTTGCTTCTCTACCTCTCAGCTTTGAGGTAACATGCAGCCTTTCTTTTACGTACCTAACCTCTTGTTAGTTCATTACAGAAAAGTGTTATCTCTCTGTGTCACTATCCCCTGATTTATTTATTTGGTCCATGCCATCTATCTGGGCTTCCCTGACAGCTCAGCTGGTAAAGAATCTGCCTGCAATGCCGGAGACCCCAGTTTGATTCCTGGGTTGGGAAGATCCACTGGAGAAGCGATAGGCTACCCACTCCAGTATTCTTGGGCTTCCCTTGTGGCTCAGCTGGTAAAGAAACCGCCTGCAACGTTGGAGACCTGGGATCCATCTCTGGGTTGGGAAGATCCCCTGGAGAAGGGAAAAGCTGCCCACTCCAGTATTCTGACCTGGAGAATTCCATGGACTGTACAGTCTACGGGGTTGCAAAGAGTCAGACACGACTGAGCGACTTTCACTTTCATGCTATCTATCTACCTACCATCACTTTCCTGCCCCATTCAATTCTAATCTAACTGGGCCTTTTGGTTATATGGAATATAATCTGTGACCTACATAGTGTTTCTTGTTGGTGTAATTTGGGCTCTAGGCAGAGCAGAAACTGGTACAGAGTTCTGATCAAATGTTCGCTAAGCTTTAGTATGGAGCCATGCTTCTTGTTTGTCTGATCTGTAATTACAGCTCAAGTGATGACTTGTAGGTTCTTGCACAGTTAACAACTTCTATAGTTTTTAGACTTTCTCTGAGTCACAGAACATTCCTTTAGGGATCTCATGTCAGAACTCTTGAACCCAGATACTATCATCTTCCCTATCTATGTAATCACATGGCAGTGTGATCTAACTTGACAATATCCAGGATTTTGCTCTTGTCCCATTCTAATCTGATTTTAGAAGTCAACCAATTTTACCTCCTCTTACTACCTAAACACCCACACACTGTACCAGCCTTGTCTTGCGTTTGCTAGTCAGCAAATTTGGAAAACTCAGCAGTGGCCACAGGACTGGAAAAGGTCAGTTTTCATTCCAATATCAAAGAAAGGCAATGCCAAAGAGTGCTCAAGCTACTGCTACTGGAGACTACAGTTGCACTCATCTCACACGCTAGTAAAGTAATGCTCAACATTCTCCAAGCCAGGCTTCAGCAGTACATGAACCGCGAACTTCCAGATGTTCAAGTTGGTTTTAGAAAATCAGAGGAATCAGAGATCAAATTGCCAACATTCGCTGGATCATGGAAAAAGCAAGAGAGTTCCAGAAAAAACATCTATTTCTGCTTTATTCACTATGCCAAAGCCTTTGACTGTGTGGATCACAATAAACTGTGGAAAATTCTTCAAAAGATGGGAATACCAGATCACCTGACCTGCCTCTTGAGAAATCGGTATGCAGGTCAGGAAGCAACAGCTAGAACTGGACATGGAACAACAAACTGGTTCCAAATAGGAAAAGGAGTACATTGAGGCTGTATATTGTCACCTTGCTTATTTAACTTATATACAGAGTATATCATGAGAAATGCTGGGCTGGAAGAAGCACAAGCTGGACTCAAGATTGCCAGGAGAAATAAACCTCAGATATGTAGATGACACCACCCTTATGGCAGAAAGTGAAGAAGAACTGAAGAGCCTCTTAATAAAGTGAAAGAGGAGAGTGAAAAGGTTGGCTTAAAACTCAACATTCAGAAAACTAAGATCGTGGCATCCGGTTCCATCACTTTATGGCAAACAGATGGGAAAACAGTGGAAACAGTGGCTGACTTTATTTTTTTGTGTGTGCTCCAAAATCACTCTAGATGGTGACTGCAGCTATTAAATAAAAAGACACTTACTCCTTGGAAGGAAAGTTATGACCAAACTAGACAGCCTATTAAAAAGCAGAGACATTACTTTGCCAACAAAGGTCCATCTAGTCAAGGCTATGTTTTTCCAGTAGTCATGTATGGATATGAGAGTTGGACTATAAAGAAAGCTGAGTGCTGAAGAATTGAGGCTTTTGAACTGTGATGTTGGATTAGACTCTTGAGAGTCCCTTGGACTGCAAGGAGATTCAACCAGTCCATCCTAAAGGAGATCAGTCCTGAATGTTCATTGGAAGGACTGATGTTGAAGCTGAAACTCCAATACTTTGGCCACCTGATGCAAAGAGCTGACTCATTGGAAACGACCTTGATGCTGGGAAAGATTGAGGGCAGGAGAAGAAGGGGACAACAGAGGATGAGATAGTTGGATGGCAGCACTGACTCAATGGACATGAGTTTGGGTGAACTCCATGAGTGGTGATGGACAGGGAGGCCTGGCATGCTGTGGTCCATGGGTCGCAAAGAATCAGACACGACTGAGTGACTGAACTGAACCAAACTAAGTCTACTCCAGCTGTTGGATTATAAGTTTGTAACATATATTTACTTATAAAGGAAAGTTGTGTTATTTCATTTCAGACCTCCATTCTACTTGCCCTGCCTATGAATGAAGTTGGCCATGATCTTGGAAAATCATGCCTAGCATTTCAATATGAGAGAGCAACTCTGTAAAGCAGCAATTTTCAACCATGAGTAAGGGTTGGATTTCCCCTACACAGACTATGTGGGTCACTGAAAGTTGATGAATACTGAATTCTTAAACTTGGATCTAAGCTAGGGAACTGGCCAAGATATAGTCAATAAGTCCAGAGCAGGTCAAAAGGTAAAATCAAATATAAACAAGCAATAAAAATCCAGATTGTTAGATCCAAGGGGGTCAGATAAAATGAATGAGATTTAGATATACATATAAATATGGAACAACAGGAAACGTTGATGCATAATGGCACAGCTACTTTGGAAGACAGTTTGGCAGTTTCCAGCAAAACTCAGCATACTGTGACCACCCGACTCAGCAATACTCCTTGATATTTCCTCTGAGGGGATGAACATTTATGTCTACACCAAAACCTGCACACAAATGTTTCTAGCAGCTTTATCAACTACTGCCCCAGACTGGAAGCAACCATGATGTTTTTCAGTACGTGACTAGATAAAACTATTATATATTCATTCAATGAATATTTTTCAGCGCTAAAAAGAAATGAATTATCAAGCCACAAAATGACCTGCGGGGATTTAAATGCAGTTTACTAAGTTAGAGCTCAAGCCCATCTGAGAAGTCTACATACTATATGATTCCAACTATATGACATCCTGGGAAAGTTAAGACTATGAAGACAAACAGATCCATGGTTGCCAAGAATGGGATGAGAAAAAGATGAATAGGGAGAGTACAGAGTTTTTTTTAGAGTAGTGAAAATACACTGTATGATATTACAATGGTGGACATATGTCATTATATATTTTTCCAAACCCATAGAATGTATAACACTAAGAGTGAACCCTAAAGTAAACTACAGACTTTGAGTGATTATGATTCATTAATGCAAATTCATCTTTGGTAAAAAATGTACCATTCTGGTGAGCAATATTGATAATCATGAAGGCGCTACAGAAGTATGGAGATGGGGATTTATGGTAAATCTCTGTACCTTCCTCTCCATTTTATAGTAGACTTAAAACTAAAATAGTCTTTAAAAAAATTACATTGGTGGGCTCCTTTCCCAGAAATTTTGATATTAGTACTTTAAAAAATACTACTGTTTCAATCCCTCATGGACATCAAAACAAAGACTCGTGGGTAATGCAATATACAATCAGTGTTGAAAAACCTACATACATCTATTTAAAAGCATAATAAAAATGTGTTTATTTTGAAATAAAACTAAATCAAATTTTAAAAAACTGGTGTATAACTTACTGGAACTAAAAGAAATACATTTGTACAAATGAAAAGTGCTTCTTTTCTTACCACTTTCTCACAAATACCACTTCCAGAGCATCTTACTTTCATGTGCTGATATCCTTTATTAGAATTTCTGTTATGTTTCAGACAGAAACCTGTAGTTTCTTCAGTGACTTGTGCTTTCAAATTTAAGATGATGTTTTATCTATTCTGCTTGCAATTGTTTTAAGTATTCTGAATAATGTACCACCACTTCTAAGCTACTAGTACAACTATTAAGACTTATAAGTGTAACTTATAAGTTATCAACTTCAAAACAACTGACTGTTACTACTTTATGTGTTTTAGGGAAACTAAGCCAGCCTGCCATAATTACTCTAGCCCCCTTAACTCCCATTGATAATCTCTTTTGTAGGTGAAGAAGTGAGAGGAGCATTAGTGAAGAATGATCTAACATCTATTTGAATATTTGCTTAAAGAGTGTTAATTGATGGAGCTATCAATTCAAGCAGATTTCTAATATTTCATTAGAAAAATCTGCAGTTAACCATAGCCAGGATAACTTAGTCCTAGTTAATTTACTGATTGAATATACAGATGATATGCAAATCAAAGTATTAGATGAGACAGAACTGGCAATACTTTCTAATGCTTTGAATAACACAAAAAAATATTTCAAAGTCTGATCAGTGGACATAAAGCTTAAGAATGATGAAGTGCTATGTTTAGGTTTTACCAACTAAATCCTAAATATAGAATTTGATTTCCAGTGGTGTTAATCGTTATGATGTAAGAGGTAGTGTCAAGCTGTAACTAAGAAAAAAACAATATTCATAACATTTATATATTTACAGTCATAGGAGAGCTTTAGAAGAAAAAATGAACAAGTGAACTGAAGTTCTAGACATGGAGAGGTTTGATGAATTTAGCTCACGAGATACTTTCTCCTATGGTGGCATTTGTCATGCCTAGAGATGGACTGAGGATGGGCTTGCCACAGAGAGAAGGATACAACTGGAATGGAAGAGAAACCAGCAAAGCATCTGATGGCCACATGAGCTACTGTGAAAGGTTGGAATCTAGAAGGATCTCCTGGCTTGTTTTTTTCCACAAGATATTTAAGTGATAGGGTAGTATGGGGATCTTGGAGGGCTGGACTAGAAAAATGAATCACCCACAGTCTCATGGTGCTTTGAAGGAAAAGTCGCCCTAGAGGGAGGGGCCTACTACATACAGATGGTACTAGAGGAGGAATAATTCTAATTAAAGCTAAAACCTGGCTTTGACTAAACTAAATTCCTGATAGTGTTGTTTTGATCAGACTCTCAACTCATCTGAACAACTCAGGAAAGGGTAAACCCTTTCTTGGAAAAAAATTAGATCAATCTTAGACTCCATTTATTTTACATGCAATGTCTAGTACATAATAAAAACTTAAAAGATGTGTAAAGAAGCAAGAAAATGTGTCTAATAATTAGGGGAAAAAGTCATTGATAGAAGAGATACACACATATGTTGAATTAACGAAGACTATAAAAAACTTTAAACAAATTATAAAAAAGACTGACAAAAAGGATGAAGAGAGTATCTTATTAAATAATTGACAACTATGAAAAAGAATGAATATTCTGGAACTAAAATATTCAAGATTCTAAATGAATTTTACTTGAACAAAGCAAAGGACATGCTTACAGAAATCAGGGGCAGGTCAATAAAATCTCAAACTGAAGCACAGAGAGAAAACAACTAAGAAGAACAACAGCAAATAATGCATAAAGGATATGAGAGATACAGACACATGGTTTAATATGTATATAAAAGGAGTATAAGAAAGGGACGAGAGAGAATGGGACAGATCAATCAAAAAGACAACGGCTAAGCATTTTCTAAAATAGATCTAATACATCAGCCCACAGATTCAAGAATCACAGTGAACAGAACACAAACCAGATAAATACAAAGAAAATTGCCAAGTACAGGTGGTGACAAGTTGATGTAAAATTCACATTTCATTGTCCAGTGCTGATCGAATAATCACACTTAAATGTGGGGGTGTGAAAAGGAAGAAAAGGAGATCAATATACTGGTGAAAACAGTGAACCTCGACATGCCTCAGTTCAGTTCAGTCGCTCAGTCGTGTCCGACTCTTTGCGACCCCGTGGACCACAGCACGCCAGGCCTCCCTGTCCATCACCAACTCCCAGAGTTCACCCAAACTCATGTCCATTGAGTCAGTGATGCCATCCAGCCATCTCATCCTCTGTCGTCCCCTTCTCCTCCTGCCCTCAATCTTTCCCAGCATCAGGGTCTTTTCCAATGAGTCAGCTCTTCGCATGAGGTGGCCAAAGTATTGGAGTTTCAGCTTCAACATCAGTCCTTCCAATGAACACGTAGGACTGATTTCCTTTAGGATGGACTGGTTGGATCTCAAGAGTCTTCTCCAACACCATAGTTCAAAAGCATGAGTTCTTCAATGCTCAGCTTTCTTTATAGTCCAACTCTCACATCCATTCATAACTACTGGAAAACCAATAGCTTTGACTAGATGAACCTTTGTTGGCAAAGTAATGTCTCTGCTTTTTAATATGCTGTCTAGGTTGGTCATAACTTTCCTTCCAAGGATTAAGCGTCTTTTTATTTCATGGTTGCAATCACCATCTGCAGTGATGAGCCCAGAAAAATAAAGTCTGACACTTTTTCCACTGTTTCTCCATCTATTTGCCATGAAGTGATGGGACCGGAAGCCATGATCTTAGTTTTCTAAATGTTGAGCTTTAAGCCAACTTTTTCACTCTCCACTTTCACTTTCATCAAGAGGCTCTTTAGCTCTTCTTCACTTTCTGCCATAAGGGTGGTGTCATCTGCATATCTGAGGTTATTGATATTTCTCCCAGCAATCTTGATGCCAGCTTGTGCTTCTTCCAGCCCAGCGTTTCTCATGATATACTGTGCATGTAAGTTAAAGAAGCAGGGTGACAATATACAGCCTTGATGCACTCCTTTCCCGATTTGGAATTAGTCTGTTGTTCCGTGTCCAGTTCTAACTTTTGCTTCCTGATCTGAATACAGATTTCTCAAGAATAAGGTTAGGTGGTCTGATATTCCCATCTCTTTCAGAATTTTCCACAGTTTATTGTGATCCACACAGTCAAAGGCTTTGGCATAGTCAATAAAGCATAAGTAGATGTTTTTCTGGAACTCTCTTGTGTTTTTCGATGATCCAGCAGATGTTGGCAATTTGATCTCTGGTTCCCCTGCCTTTTCTAAAACCAGCTTGAACCTCTGGAAGTTCATGGTTCACGTATTGCTGAAGCCTGGCCTGGAGAATTTTGAGCATTACTTTACTAGCGTGTGAGATGAGTGCAATTGTGTGGTAGTTTGAGCATTCTTTGGCATTGCCTTTCTTTGGGATTGGAATGAAAATTGACCTTTTCCAGTCCTGTGGCCACTGTTGAGCTTTCCAAATTTGCTGGCATATTGAGTGCAGCACTTTCACAGATCATCTTTTAGGATTTATAATAGCTCAACTGGAATTCCATTACCTCTACTAGCTTTGTTTGTAGTGATGCTTTCTAAGGCCCACTTGACTTCACATTCCAGGATGTCTGGCTCTAGATGAGTCAACATGCCTACACATGTATATTTTACTACTCTACACTTTTAATTTAGTCTCCTTAAATTTCTCTGACCTAATTTGTCTCTTTAGGAATCTTTTTTATAGTCATCTGAGTTTGATCTGTGCTTGAGAATAAAAGAAATATAAATTTGGTAAATTCACAAATGAGGACTCCTACTGCCTTTATTTCCCCAGCACCTGCATTTTGCCATGTGACTGCAGGCATTTGGTCAGTCACTTTCGGAATCACTGGAACCTTCTCTTCTTTCAGAAACTTCTGTGGGGCTGCCACTTGGAAATAGTCAAGGAAAAATCTTTGCCACTCTTGATGGATATTATATGTTCTTTCAATTATTTAAAATTTACATGTATGTGAACATATTGATTCAACAAATATTTTTTGAGCACTGACTAATTGTTAGGCTCTAGCTGAGGTTCTAGGGATAAAAGAGTTAACACATAAAAATGGTTCACCCATGTGGACCTTATGTTATTTTTGGGGGGAGATGAAAAGAAAACAAAATATAAGTAAAATATATATTATTGAATAATAAGGCAGGAAAGGAAAATGGAGTGTTGTAGTTTGAAGATGATTGTCATGGAAGCATCATTGAGAAGAAAGTAGGGAGTAAATAAGGGAGTTTTCTGAAGGGGGAGGAAAAAACACTTGCACAGTAAGCAGAAAATCCCTGAGGTAAGTGCATGCCCAAGGGAAAATAAATCAGTAAATGTGGCAGAAGAAAAATGAACAGTGTGTGCTCAGGGCAGAGGTATCAGAGATGAGGTCAGAGAGGCAATCCAGGCCAGGTGTCAGCAGGGGGTGCTGGTGTGACGTCACCATCACTGACTTTCTCTGGTTTAGCCAGGAACCCACTAGGAGGTTTTCAAGAGACGAAATAATCTGACTTGAAGGTTAACAGGCTCATTCTGACTTATGTGAAAAATAGATTGAAGGGGGACCAGAAAAGAAGGAGATTCAACAGTTAGGAAGCAATTGAAATAACAGATGAATGATGGTTTTGCTTTGGATCAAGCATGAGTCGTAGAGATGGTAAGACATTGTTGAATTCCTTCAACACCTGCAGGTTGTGCTGATGAATATGCTTATAGGTGAATGTGGGGGTATGAGACAAAGAAGAAAGACTAAGTTTTTCATCTGAATAGTTAGAATGATGACTGAAGACGATGTTGGGCTTAGAGAAGTGACCGGATCTTAGTTTGGCCTTGTTAACTTTGAGATGTCTATTGAGTACCCAGAGGGAAACGACTGAGAGGCAGATGGATACAGGAGTTCATGGGTTAGGGCCTTCCAGTGCTGATAGAGAGTTATTCATGTTTGAAATAAAAGGCTGCCGACTTGTAACATAAAAACATATGAAAATATACAAACACCAGTAAAGGAAAACATTTGTTCAAATTTAGAACACTAATGCCACTGTAATAGAGTGATGTATTAGCCACTTAAGACACTTAATTTTTAGTTTAAAACTTAAAGGACAAAAGGATACAAATATAGCTACAACAGTTAATGGATATATAATACAAAAAGTAAATTGTGACATCAACAACATAAAATGGCAGTGAATAAAAGAGTAATTTTTGTATGAGATTGAAGCTAAGTCCATATCAACATAAAATAGACTACTGAATCTGTAAGATGTTTTATATATACCCCATGGTAACAACAGAACAAAAACCAACAGTATATACAAAAGATAAAGAAAAGGGAATCCAAGTATATACAGAAGTCAGACAACTTAAAAACAACCCCAAATAATCCAATTAACAAATGGGCAGAGGAAGTGAACAACATTTTCCAAAGACACACAAATAGCCAAAAGGTACTCAGCATCACTAATTAAAGCCATAATGAGATGTCACCTCAGACGTATCAGAATGGCTGTTATCAAAAGAAGAGATAAGTGTTGGCAAGGAAAATTGATCACTTGTGCACTGTTGGTACAGCCACTACGGAAAACAGTATGGAGGTTCTCAAAAACTGAAAATAAAGCTACCATATGATCCAGCAATTCCATTTCTGGGTATATTCATTAAGGAAATGAAACTGGTTTCTTGAAAAATACCTGTACTCCCTTATTTATTTCAGTATTACTCAACGAGATGTCACCTCAGACGTATCAGAATGGCTATTATCAAAAGAAAAGAGATAAGTGTTGGCAAGGAAAATTGATCACTTGTGCACTGTTGGTACAGCCACTACGGAAAACAGTATGGAGGTTTCTCAAAAACTGAAAATAAAGCTACCATATGATCCAGCAATTCCGCTTCTGGGTATATTCATTAAGGAAATGAAACTGGTTTCTTGAAAAATACCTGTACTCCCTTATTTATTTCAGTATTACTCAAAATAGCCAAGACGTGAAAACAACTTACATGTTCATTGACAGAAGGATGGATAAAAAAGATGGCGTACAATATATATATACACACCACCTTTATATATATGTGTATATATATACACACACACACATATATGTAAAACAACAGACTGTTATTTATCCATGAGAAAGAATGAATTTCTGTCATGCAAAAAAAAAAATAGATGGACCTTGAGTGCGTTATACCAAGCAAAAGAAGTCAGAGAAAGACAAATACTTTTTTTGTTGTTGAATCACAATAATGTGTTATCAACTATAGTCACCATCTTTTCTATTAGATCCTCAGACCTTATTAATTTCATAACTGACAGTTTGTACCTTTCTACCAACATCTCCCCATTTTCTCCAGCCCCTGATAATTAGTCCCTCTTCTACCCTGTTCCTATCAGTTTGATATTTTTGCTTTTACGTTTTTAGATTCCACATATAAGATACTGTGCCATATTTTACTAACAGAATCAGATTAGAAAGGTGGTTGCCAGGGGCTAGAGGGAAGGAGAAATAGGGAGATGCTGGTTGAAGGTGCTGGAGATACTGGTTAAACTTCCAGTTATAAGATGAATAAGTTCTGGGGAGCTAATGTACAGTGTGTTAATTATAATTCCCAGTATTGTCTTATAGTTGCTAGAAGAGAGGATCTTACATGTCCTCACCAAACAGGCACATGAACACATACACACATATGGTACCTATGTGAGGTGGTGGAGGTGTTAATTATTGTGGTAATCACTTCACAGTATATATGTGTATGAAATCAGCACATGGTGTAACCTGAACTTATACAATGTTTTATTTCAGTTATATCTCAATAAAACTGGGGGTGGGGAAGAGAAGGCAGAAAGGAGAAAAAGAGTAAAAAAAAGAAGAAAAGAATGTGCTGTAATGAAGGTGCTTCGAAGAGTAGGTAGGAATCCACCCTGGCCTATGTTGCAGGCAATGCAGGTAACATCAGGGCTGAGGACTGATCGGGAGGCTTAACCACTGGCAGCCAGAGAAGCAGAGCTGTGGATGGGCTGGCATGTCTCGCACAGTGGTGTCTGTTCAAGTGTGTGAGTGGTCATGAAGCTCTCCCTGCCTCTGCTCCATGCATGTGGAGGGCACAGGTATTTATAATGTACCCATGCAGGCGGGTGCCGTTTTCTAGTTTGCACAAAGGCATAGTATTTACTAGCTGAATCCCGGGTGACAACAGCAGGCTCTGGGCCAATCCCTGTTTGGAATGTGTTCAACATGGAATGGGAGGGGAGAAGTTGGAAACAGTAAGTAAGGACAACACTTAGCTTCAGGGTAGTCAAGCAACAGTGGAGAAAAAGTAAATGGGTAACTGGAAGGGAGTGTAGAATCAAAGAAACTGGATGATGATTTTAAAAATGGGAGACTTACACTATGTTTGAATGCTCATGGGTAAGATTCAATACACAAGGATGCTGTGTGCTTACTTTCTTCTGGACACTATATGTTATTTCATTTCTTTCTTTCCATTGGACAGGTAAGAAGATTACAAGACCAAATCCAAAGCTACATATTTGTCTACTGCTGTTTTCCCCATGCATAGAAAATGTACCAGCACATAGTAGGCAGTCAATTAATACTGCTAGAAATTAGTCAGCACTTGAATTGACATCATTTAATTCCCGATCCTGAACCTTTAAGAGTTGGACTTTGCTAACTTTTTCACACAGATCTATGTTATGCAACTGCAGTTTACTTGCTTTAATGGAGAAATAGAAGAAAGGAGACATTTATTCATAAGACTACTCTCCCTGCAGCCCAGGAGCATGCTTCCCTATTTCTGTATAAGGCTGAGGACAATGTTTGGCACAATATAATCAAGGATTTGTACATTCAAAAGCTACTTGATTATGTGAGTTGGATTAACATTGATTATTCTACCAAATAATTCATTTGATTAAATTTACATTTAAAATCTGTTTTAAAGGCTGATGTTTTACTGATGATAAAATAATGTATGCTCATTATAGAAAATACAGAAAATGCAGAAAAGTAGAAACGAAAGTCAATTTACATCTCATCCCAATATCAAGAGACAATAATCTTTGATCAATTTGGTGTTTCTTCTCCTGTCCAAAAATTTTAACTTCATGGAATTCGTTGCAATAATAGTAGCAACAACTCCATTCATTGTGCCTGAGCAAGGCCCATTGCTGCTGCTGCTGCTAAGTCACTTCAGTCGTGTCCGACTCTGTGCGACCCCAGAGACGGCAGCCCACCAGGCTCCGCCTTCCCTGGGATTCTCCAGGCAAGAACACTGGAGTGGGTTGCCATTTCCTTCTCCAATGCATTAAAATGAAAAGTGAAAATGAAGTCGCTCAGTCATATCCGACTCTTAGCGACCCCATGGACTGCAGCCTACCAGGCTCCTCTGCCCATGGGATTTTCCAGGCAGGAGTACTGGAGTGGGGTGCCATTGCCTTCTCCAGAGCAAGGCCCATTACCTCACTTAAACTTCACAACCTGCCTATGTAGAAGGAATTACTTCTGTAACATTGTAAGAGTGAGAAAAATGAAGCTCAGAGAGATGGAGCCACATTGTCATGGCTGCCAGTGCAGCCATACGAATGCCCTTTAATTTACCCCTCTGATTTTAAGTGCTATTAAATCTAATTTTCTCTCAGGTTGATAAGGGTCTGTTCTACTTTTAACTGTCTGTCAGGGACCTTTAACAATTAGACATTCTCCTTGAAAGCCTTCATTGATTGAGGTCCCTTAAAAATTCCGGTCCTTGCTTGGCCTCCGCTGCTCTAAGCAGCCTGCTTTGTAAACATCCAGTTGCTTCCTGGCCTATTGTTCTCTTTAACAATTCTCAAGCTCCAGAAAAACAATGTTTCCTCGGATTCTTTGTGTATATGTTTTCACTGGCACAGAACCTGATACAAAGTCTTGACACAATGGAGATACTGAATAACAAAAATGTTAATTGCTGATCAAGAAGTTCTTCCAATTCCTGTGTACTAATCTTTAAACTACATGTTTGGGGTTTCTTTCTTTCTGGGACTCAGCATAGGATGAGATGAGAGAGAGGATAGTTGAGGACCTGCCACTCTTTTTTAATAACACATTTTATGATTTTATAGGGAAAAAGAAACAGCACTTTGAAGGCCAAGGAGGAAGACAAAGGCACGGTTTGGGTATCTGATGCATTGTGTGGATAATAATGATGGTCACTTCTTAACAGCATCAGTGCCTCCCGCATTAGAGCGTTGTTAGGCTTATTTGCTGTACGTGATCCCTGCTGTGTTAAAAAGGGAAATAAACATCCCAGTTTCATTTTCATAATTTTTGCAAGGGAAAAGAGCATCATTTTTTGTGATGCCCAGCTTTTTAGCAGCCTGCCAAAGTTACTATTACCATCATTTGTTACACTGGCTTCCAGAAACAAAACAAAACAAAATTCCTATATTCAGTATGTCTGTTCAGAACCTATTTTATTTTTAACATTCAGTCATGCCTCTTTGCTGATCTCTCGCACTGCTGCTGTGTTGGCATTAGCTTTGCTATTTATGATTCCTGCATTTCTATTACGACTCTCACATGTTCTTCATTTCAGTGCAAAAATATATTTGACCTCTCCAAAAACAAACAAAAAAACCCTGCTAATCTAAATCCAGATCCTTCTGTAGTTCTGCATGTGTCTCCCAAATCTTGGTGACCAAATCCAGAACTGGGAAGAGAGGAGATTCTATCTCATTTATATTCCATTGGAATGGAATGTTTATCATTGCTTCTCACGTGTCTAGGAGGGCAGTGATCAATATGGAGGAGATATCTAACTGCTCACCTTCAGGAACCAGTGAAATCCGTTTGCATTTCGGTGAGGATATTAGAGCACATTCCTGCCCATTCTGGATATGCATGTAGACTGGCCTGCTTTGATCATGTTTATCTTGGAGAATCCACACAGTTCTTTTTTTGATTCAGGGTAAGGACCTGACTTCAAAGTTTGGCTCTACACTGACTAGCTTGGACTTCTCTTGTAAAGAGAAGAGAGGACACATTCATGTTTTGATCCACCTTTGATTGCACACAGAGCCCTTCCTTCCACCGCTGCCCCCGCCCCGCCACCAACTCCCAAGACCAGCTTCCAATATTGTAGCTTTTTTCTTGGTCCTCTCTTTACCCACTGTATCCCTCTCTTCACAAGTCTAAACGTGGGATAGGTTAAGTTCTACCTTTTCCTGCTTACTGTCTGCCAGTCCTGAAAAGCAATATATGATCTTATTCCCCATGTTTTTATGTGCCCAGGATTTCAGTCACCTGATGTGAGGAGCCACTCACTGAAAAAGACCCTAATGCTGGGAAAGATTGATGGCAAAAGGAGATGAGGGCAGCAGAAAATGAGATGACTGGATAGCCTCACCGACTCAATGGACATGAATCTGAGCAAATTCTGGGAGACAGTGAAGGACAGGGAAGCCTGGCATGCCACAGCCCATGGGTTGCAAAGAGTCGGACATGACTTAGTGACTGAACAGCAACAAAAATGTATTAGGCCAACAGTTCTCATTCAGAGTAATTTTTCCCATAGGGGGATGTTGGCCATGTCTGAAAGCATTTTTGATTGTCATGACCGAGGTGGAGGAGTGCTATTTAATGGCAATGGATGCAGCTAAACATGTGCACAGGGTAGCCCCCACAACACAATTATCTGGTCTAAAATGTCATAGTACCAAGATTGAGATACCCGTGTCGGGTCCTGAGTATAAAAGTTGTGTAAACCACAAGGCATTTCTTCACACAAAGTAAAAACATTTTATAGGTACTATGGGGCTTCCCATGTGGCTCAGTGGTAGAGAATCCTCCTGCTAATGTAGGAAACTCAGGTTTGATCTCTGGTTGGGGAAGATCCCCTGGAGGAGGCAATGGCAACCCACTCCAGTATTTCTGCCTGGGAAATTCTGTGGACAAAGGAGCCTGACTGGCTTCAGTCCATGGGGTCGCGAAGAATTAAGATACAACTGAGCAGGCTCGCACACATAAAACAATAACAGTTTGGCATAAATGACATGAGTTATACTATGATTAGAATAGGGAGAGATATCAGAACGTTTTCATTGAGATAATGCTTTGTCGAAGACTTGAAAAATAATTGGGGATATTTCTTGGTGTGTAGAAATGGGGTGCAAGTGAAAGTGTTAGTCAGTCAGTCATATCCGATTCTTTGCGACTCCATGGACTGTAGCCCACCAGTCTCTCTGTCGATGGAACTCTCCAGGTAAGCATACTGGAGTGGGTTGCCATTTCCTACTCCAGGGGATCTTCCCGACCAAGGGATCAAACCTGGGTCTCTTGCATTGCGGGCAGATTCTTTACCATCTGAACAAACAGAGAAGCTCAGAAAAGGGGTAAAGAGTGCCTTTTAGGCTGAAGAAATGAACGAAGCAAAAGCTGGAGGGCAAACCAACATATCAAGTTTAGAGAATAAGGTATGGCAAAGGCATGGATAGATTAGATAGGAGACATCCTATAGGCAGGGTCTCATACAGCATCCTAAGTCATGGGTCCTTTTTTTTTTTTTTCCTAGAAAATATACTTCACAATGGGGAGAGAGGTGCCTACATTGAATATATGGAGGCTGGAGCCAAGAAGCCAGTTAGGAAAGTATTTTAATAGTCTGGTAATAAATGGTGGGGCGAGAGGGAACAAGCCTTGAATGGCCAGCTACTGGAAATCCAGGATGATCTTCCAAGGGCATGCTGATTTTCTTTATGACCCTCCCTCCACAGTCTATGGTGAAAGATATGCTGAGGTTACTGCAGGTAAAATTAGGTCATCATCTCTTGAGTCAAAAAAATATAGGCTGTAGTGCATATAGTGAAGGCAGGGTCTGCTGTGAATCTGAAAGCTTACTGCTCTTGGCCCGTTGTTTTCTAGTTTCAAGCAAAAGGGTTAAGTTAATGAAAGAGTCATCTGACAGGGAAGTGAACACAGGCAAGGGGCAGTTTTGGGGAAAGATGACATGTTCACTGAGATTCCTGTGGGGCATTTAGGAAGAGATACTTACGGGAAGAGACGAATTCTAATTAGTCTGTTATTAATATAGCCACTCTTGCCTTATTTGGAGTCTGTGTGTTGTATTTTTATATTCCTTTATTTTTTTATATTTCTATGTTATAAAGTTGGGTCTTTTTTTTAAAAAAAAAAATCAAATCTGATAATCTCTTTTTGATTAGAATATACAGACCATTTAAATTTAATATGGTTATTGATAAAGCTAGATTTAAATCTACCATTTTGCTCTCTTATTTCTATTTACTCCCTCTGTTCTTTTTCTCTGTTTCTAATTTTGGAATAATTGTATATTTTAAAATTTCACCTTATCTTCTTTATTACCTATAAAAATATATTTTGTTTTGTTATTCTAGTGTTTTAGGATTTATAGTATACATTTTAAATTTATTACAGTTTACCTTCAAGTGATGTTATGCCACTTCACCTACAGTATAAGATAGTCTATTGCCATTACAATAGTCCATTGCCATTTTTCCCCTCCAAGCCTTTATGCTACTGTTGTCTTATATTTTACTTTTATACATATTATACATGTGTTTAAATAATCAATTATATTTTAAAGATAATAAATAGAAGAGAATCTCATGCATTTGCCCATGTGCTGCTGTTTCCAGTCTCTTCATTACTTTGTGCAGCCCCATACTTTTGTCTGGTATCACTTTACTTTCACCTGAAGAAGATTTTAAAGGTTTCTTATAAGTCCAAGTCCTCTCATCATAAATTTTCTAAGGCTTTATATTTCTGAAAATTTCTTTATTTCACTTTCAGTTTGAAAGATATTTTTTCTGGGTATAGGATTCTAAGTTAGTGTGTATATTACTATTTTAAAATTTCAGTACTTTAAAGATGTAGCTCCACTTTCTTCTTGAACTTAAATTGTTTCCAACATGAAATCTGCTGCTGTCTATGTCTATGTGTCTGTTCTCTTGGGCAACTTGATTATTATATATTTTCTTCATGTTTTTTCTGCTGCAGATTCACTGAGCTTAGAACCATGGGTTTATAGTTTCCCTCAAATTTGGACAAAAGTCAGCTATCATTTCTTTCAACATTCTTCCTTTTCCTTTTGGGAATTTTAATCACACATATATTTGGTAACTTCAAGTTTTCTCATAGCTCATTGTTCATTTTAAACTGATTGTGTTTTATTTTGAATTAGTTCTATTGGTATGTGTTCAAGATAATTGATCTTTCAGTCTTCTCTTTGGCAATGTCTAAACTTCCACCAGTCCCACCCCAGGTAATTTTTACCTCAGATGTTAAAGGTTTCACCTACAGAGGTTTTGTTTGAATCCTTTTTTATAGCTTTCATATCTCTACTTAACTTTCTGGACATATGACCTACAGTTATAATAACATTTCAATGTCCTCTGCTAATTTCAACATATGTACCGATTCTGCCCATTTCTTTTGATGAATGTTCTCTTCATTTGGGGTCATACTTTAATGTTTCCTCACCTGTTTCATAGGCTTTAACTGGAAGGCAGTTGTGAATTTTACATTTCTTGCTGTTGGAAGTGTGTGTCCAGTCCGGCTACTATGAACAGGCACTTTTCTCAGCTCTGAGTGTCCTGCGCTGTTTACTCTTTTTTGGGTGGTGCAGCCCTGAGTCTTAGGTAGTTATTAATATCTCATACAAATGTACTGACAAGAACTATTCTAAATAGCTAAGTAGTGGTCAAATTTTTAAGTTCCTTGGTCTTCTCCAAAGACTTTAGAAAACTTTAAAAATAATTTTTGATATGCAGTGAATAGAGATGTCTGGTATGGTCAGGATAAAGGACTCAAATGCCACATCATGTGCCCCATATCTCTTGCATTCACTAATTTATATTGGGATGGGAGATCTCAGTAGATAAAATACTTTGACCTGACCCCCAGTGAGGTTCAAGGATATATTCACATATCAAGTGGACCACTGTAACTCTAATGGAGTCCTTTTCAGGAAAGAAAATAGGACCCCTGAGAGAGATTTCATGACAAAAGACATCTGACATAGTGAGCCATGATGTTTCTCATACATCATGAGAAACGCTGGGCTGGAAGAAGCACAAGCTGGAATCAAGATTGCTGGGAGAAATATCAATAGCCTCAGATATGCAGATAACACCACCCTTAAGGCAGAAAGTGAAGAGGAACTAAAAAGCCTCTTGATGAAAGTGAAAGAGGAGAGTGAAAAAGTTGGCTTAAAGCTCCACATTCAGAGAACGAAGATCATGGCATCCGGTCCCATCACTTCATGGGAAATAGATGGGGAAACAGTGGAAACAGTGGCTGACTACTTTTCTGGGCTCCAAAATCACTGCAGATGGTGACTGCAGCCTGAAATTAAAAGATGCTTACTCCTTGGAAGGAAAGTTATGACCAACTTAGACAGCATACTAAAAAGCAGAGACATTACTTTGCTGACAAAGGTCCGTCTAGTCAAGGCTATGGTCTTTCCAGTGGTCATGTATGGATGTGACAGTTGAACTGTGAAGAAAACTGAGCACAAGAGAATTGATGCTTTTGAACTGTGGTGCTGGAGAAGACTCGTGAGAGTCCCTTGGGCTGCAAGGAGATCCAACCAGTCCATCCTAAAGAAGATCAGTCCTGGGTGTTCATTGGAAGGACTGATGTTGAAGCTGAGACTCCAATACTTTGGCCACCTGATGTGAAGAGCTGACTCATTTGAAAAGACCCTGATGCTGGGAAAGATTGAGGGCAGCAGGAGAAGGGGATGACAGAGGATGAGATGGTTGGATGGCATCACCAACTCAGTGGACATGAGTTTGGGTAAACTCCGGGAGTTGGTGATGGACAGGGAGGGCTGGTGTGCTGTGGTTCATGGGGTCGCAAAGAGTTGGACACGACTGAGCGACTGAACTGAACTGAACAGAGTGGGCTGAAGAAAGGCAGTCCTGACTGTCGTATAGCAATGTGGCTGTCACCAGAACTCATCCTAATCCAGCCATACATGGGGTGGGTGAGAAGTAAGGATGGAGTGGGGAAGACCTGAATGTAGCTACCTGC
Source organism: Cephalophus harveyi (assembly GCA_006410635.1). Classification (NCBI taxonomy): domain Eukaryota; kingdom Metazoa; phylum Chordata; class Mammalia; order Artiodactyla; family Bovidae; genus Cephalophus; species Cephalophus harveyi. The sequence continues at coordinate 34,023 of SJYT01035728.1, forward strand.
ACACACTAATTGAAAAAGCTGAATGGATTTCAGACAATTTTGCTGGGGACACATTTTAAGGGAACATAAAATAATATTAACAAGGTTTCTTACTGTATTACCTTTGGCCAAGTGAATGAGTGGAGAGCTACATAACAATGTAAAATAGGCAGTTTGATCAAGTAGCACTTTTTTTAACTCAAATGATCACAGGGAGTCAGCAACACTGGTAGCAATGCTGGTGGTGTCATTGGTTCGCCAGCTCCAGCCGCTGTGGTGGTGGCTGTGATGAGGACTAATGCTGGAGGGAATGGATGCAGCAATGGTGCTGAGAGAGAAAGTGAAGCCACTCAGTCATGTCTGACTCTTTGCGACTCCATGGACGATAGCCTACCAGGTTTCTCCATCCATGGGATTTTCCAGGCAAGAGTACTGGAGTGGGTTGCCATTTCCTTCTCCAGGGGGATCTTCCTGACCCAGGGATCAAACCCGGGTCTCCTGCATTGCAGGCAGACACTTTACCCTCTGAGCCACCAGGGAAGCCCAGCAAAGGTGGTAAGTCTTAGGCAATCAGGCACCTAAAAGCAGTAGCAGGGCTAGATGGCTAGATATAAGTGGCATGTCTGTGGGACGAACAGAACCTGGACTGCTAAGCCATGGTCGTAGCTGTGATGGTGAGTGAAAGTTATTGATGGCTGCTATAAAAGTTTGTGATTCTGTATTCTAATTAAAGGGCTCATGCCCACCTTGCCTTCACTTCCATTAGTTAAGCATAATGCAGAAGAAAGTTTCTCCTTCCTACTTCAAAAACCAATGAGAAGGAGTTCTGATCTCCCAATTATGGCAGCAATTGAATTAGGAATAGAATTCCAGCCTTGAAGGGCTCCTTAGTAGGATGGTGGTGCCTAAGCTGCATGATATTTACCAGGAAGCAGTTGCATGCAGTGACCATCATGACAGATTCACAGACATTTGTCGGCACTGTTGGAGACTCTCAAAAATAATGGTGTAAGAGAATTCTACAAACTAGACTCCTACCTTCTTCAAGAAGTGAGGCTTTTATATTTGGATCTTTGATATTTGAATGCAAACATGAATGGCAGAACATTTATATTCACTGTTTAGGTAATGCTCCATACTTGATCTACACAACTTAATATATAATTAGATAATTCAATAAATTAGATGAACCTTGACTGAGGCCTGTTTTATACGAAGGATCATGATAGGCCCCTTAAAGCATTAATCAGTGAATGCAATGTCCTCTGTCTGAAAAGATTTTTAATTTCATAGAAAGCACTAGATGAGAGTACCTGAACATGGTGTAATGTCCAGTACAAAAGGGAATCGGTATATTTTTTCTGGATACTATGTGCAGGCATTTAGTTAAATCCTTAGAATTTGGTTTCAACCAGGCATGCAGTATGAGAAATACAAAGTCCAAAGGAAGAAGCAATTCAATCAATCTGATTCAGAAAGACTTTTGGGAGGAGTTGGGATCTGAGCCAGCACTGAATGGTGGGTAGTATTTTGAATAGCACACACCAGGAAGTAAGAGCATTTCAGGGACAGGAAACCATGAATTAGAAAAGTGTGGCCGTTTCAAGACTGGATGGACTACTAGGTATACTTAGGAGAACTGTCAAAGGCTGGGCTAGAAAGATAGGCTGAAGGACATAGTGAGGATTTCATTGATAATTAAAGACAATAAAAAGTAAGCGAATGTGTAGGGGGTAGAGAAATAGTACATTTATCAGTCTCTGAATTATTTCCCTAGTTCCAGAAAACTAGACCTATGTAACTTCCTCCCTCGAAACACATCCTGCTCAAGTTCTCATACCAGACTACATAAAAAACAAGTAATATTACAACAGTGTCAGGGTGTCTACCCCTAAACCCAGTGAAGCTTAGCCTTGGCCACCCTCTATGACCCCTGGGAAGTTACCTGTCACTCCCATTTTTATTTCTAATGAGAACCTAATTTTCCCTCCTGGAAATTCTGGTTCTGTTCATGCCTGAATCATGACTGAGCCTGCCATCCTCTTGAAAAACTATGGACACCATAATTTTCTCCTTATCTGTGGGGTTCTGTCTTGCTTTCAGTGACCAGCCTCATGGCAGTTTCCATTTTTCTTTCTCTTTTTTCCCATCTTATTTGCTAAAGAGTCATTCATCTTGGATTAGATTAATAAAATATAAAAATGATGAAAACACTAATTTGGCAGCAATGAGGGGATGGTCTAATAGAAAGCAAGACTGTGGGAAGGCAATATGGGCCTGAACTCAGCATTTAGGGGAAGAAACAGAAAGGAATGGTCAGGAGAGAGAATGGGGCACCTAAAGCACTTACTATTGCTGAATTATCGAAAAGAAATGAGAGATTTGTGAAATTAGAGTGATTCAGGACTTGGTAACAAGGCGCAGGGGCTGATGGGAGAGGAAGTGACCTGAATGAAGTTCACACACATGGGTGACTAGGAGAGGAGCGATGTGAGCTGTCAGAGCACTCAGTGGGAGATGCCAAGCTCAGAAAAAATGAAGTTGGGAGCCATGTAACGGAGCTTGAATTAAACTAGTCTCTTTTGAATAAAGTGAGAAACTGGAGAGTTTGGAAAGGGACATATTGACCTTAGTGACATACATATACATATATATATATGTATATGTATGCATATTTAAGCTTGAAGGAATATTTGAGGAAGAAAGGTCAGGCCTCATTTCAATCCCAAAGAAGGGCAATGCCAAAGAATGTTTACCGCACAATTGCACTCATTTCATATGCTAGCAAGGTAATGCTCTAAATCATTCAAGTGAGGCTCCAACAGTAATGTCAATTGAGAACTTTCAGATGTACAAGCTGGATTTAGAAAAGGCAGAGGAACCAGAGATCACATTGCCAACATCCACTGGATCATAGAAAAACCAAGGGAATCCCAGAAAACATCTACTTCTGCTTCACTGACTATGCTAAAGACTTTGTGTGGGTCACAACAAACTGTGGAAAATTCTGAAAGAAATGGAATACCAGACCACCTTACCTGCCTCCTGAGAAACCTGTACGCAGGTCAAGAAGCAACAGTTAGAACCGGACGTAGAACAATGGACTGGTTCAAAATTGGGAAAGGAGTGCATAAAGCTGTACATTATCACCCTGCTTATTTAACTTATATGCAGAGTACATCATGAGAAATGCTGGGCTCCAAAATCGTTGCAGATGGTGATTGCAGCCATGAAATTAAAAGATTCTTGCTCCTTGGAAGGAAAGCTATGACAAACCTAGACAGCATATTAGAAGCAGAGATATCACTTTGCCAACAAAGGTCTGTCTAGTCAAAGCTATGGTTTTTTCAGTAGTCATGTATGGATGTGAGAGCTGCACCATAAAGAAGTCTGAGCACTGAAAAACTGATGCTTTTGAATTGTAGTGCTAGAGAAGACTCTTGGACAGTAAGATCTAACCAGTCAATCCTAAAGGAAATCAACCCTTGATATTCATTGGAAGGACTGATGCTGAAGCTAAAGCTGCAGTGGTTTGATCACCTGATGCTCAGAACCAACTAACTGGAAACTACCCTGATAGTGGGAAAGATTGAGGGCAGGAAGAAAAGGGAGCAACAGAGGATGAGATGGTTGGATGACATCATTGACTCAAAGGGCATGAGTCTGAGCAAATTCCAGGACATAGTGAAGGACAGGGAAGCCTGGCATGCTGCATTCCATGGGGTTGCAGAGTCGGACACAACTGAGAGACTGAACAGCAACATGGAACATATATGTTGATTTGGGAATCTCATATCTTGGTGTGATAATGAAAGTCATTGTGGTACAGGAAGAGGTGAACTGAAAGAAAAGCCTCTACGGCAAAATCTTAAAAAAAAAAAAAAAAAAGCATATATATATATATTAGTTATGTATTTGATAGAAGGAGTGACTGGGATCAGTGACTGGGATCAAGTAGCAAGGATGGTTAGGTGAGAAGAGTGGGAGGGGAGCATTCCAAGTAAATGTGTGAACTAAGTAAAAACAGCATGTGTGCTAAGCAAATGAAGCTTCCCTGGAAGTTTCTTACATGTCTCCACCCTCCACCAAAATAACACTTTAAGTCTTATATAGAAATTCTGTTGTCTTATATAGAAATTCCATTGCTAACTGGCTTTCCAAGTCCCCAGAGTCTATGATTGTGTTAGACAACATAAAATTGCCATTTCAGTAGACTAAAAATGGTGAAGCATTTGAAGAGTTTATATGGCTTCACCTAATAGGGTCATATAAGTTTCCATATAAGTGAGTTTCCAGTGGAGGCATGCACAACAAATAAACATTGCCTGTTCTCAAACCCCAACTAGCTCTTCTGTCCTGACAAATGGGCTGAACTATTTGTGAAATTCAAGAATTTATTTTCTTTGAGAGGAGAGATCACTGCCTTAGGCTCAAGTAGATTTCTGTTTGGTTCCATTCATTACTGCCTTCTTGCATGTCATGACCCCGTGCTTCTTTGTCTTGAAACCTCAGGTGATCAGGGTCCTAGTGGTGCCTTTGGAGAACGGGAAGAGGGGTTGGTTCTCAAAGATTTATTTTAGTGGAGACCCAACATATCTGTGGACCTGGATGAGCATCACCCCAGCTGGGCTATCTCTGGGCAAGTTGTTGCTTAGAAGTAAAGAGAAATTCTCTCCAGAAATAACAGAAAGTACTCCAGCCTGACAGTTGGTGCATGGGATGGCTGAGTGGTCCGCTGTGTTGATCTAGTTCCCAGACAGCTTCTGGATGCCCAGACCGTGTCTGTCAGGAAGATACAAATGCTCCCTACCAGTCATGCTTGTAAAACAGGCATCCACTCAGGCATCCACCCTGGATTTTCTAGATCTATCATAATAGCTCTTCCTCATTTTCTCTCTTTTCCTTTTCCTCGGCCAGGCAGAATCTCTTTCTAGGTTGACAAGGAAGCTCCTTTCCTCTCTGCTTTTGTCTAAGATATTTTGTTTAAGTACTTTGATCCTTTCTTTTTTGCCTGTCCCATAATACCTCACCATTCCTTTGCAACAGATTGTGCCAAGACTTTGTAACCAAAGTGAATCAGAAAATAATTTCCTTCTCCTTGAAGGCAAAAAACACTAAATTTTAAACAAACTTCTGCTGCAACAAGGGAAGGAAAGAAAAAGTTTAATTTCTGAATCCAAACAAACTTTAATGTTCACAACATGCCACAATAGGTTGTCCTAAAAATGGTTACTAGTAATAACTACTTCATACTACTGTGGGCAAGGGTGCTTCAGATACATTCTCTTGCACTCATAAGAGCTAGAAGAGTGTAGCTAGAAAAGTTTTCTCTAAGAGTTTACTAAATAAGTAGGGAACACAAGGACAATGAAATCTTCCTTGTGGTCAACTGTATTTATCATGTAAAGTTTGGAGAGACTCTGTTCTGTTTATTGAAGAGCTTTGTCATTCTTCCTGCTTCTATTGTCTGATTGGCTACTAGACGATGTCTTCTGGAAATTTTCAAAATTGCAGTACTTAAAGAAATTGCTGGGTATTTTTACAGCCAAACTGACAAAACACGAGGCTATTGTGTAAGCACCGATCCTCTCAGGAAATGCACAGGCCTGAGGATTTGGGCGTCAAGGGCTGAGAGGCAAATTGTTTCCATCCATCGCCCTAAATTTAAACACACCTACCATGATATGTTTCCTTAGAGGAAAGAAAATGTGGCATTTTAGTTCTAGCTGGTTATCTGAAAGGAAAGGCAGAATTTTTAATGGAGGGAGATAAGGTCTGCTTTATGTATTACGAAGAACTGAGACTTAAGCAGTTTAGCTATGCTGCTTTTTGTCTGGGGGCAAAGGAGAAGAGCCAGCTCAAGTTTTATATGGAAGAAAGGTGGTCCCCATCTCCCTCCTACTCACTTGTTCCTCTAAAACACACACGTGTGTCACCAGGACACTTCTGTGGTTCTCTCAGCCTGGCAGTTGATTTTAGCGCCTTTTGTGTGAAGTCAGATATACAGTGTTCATTATTATTAGCCAAAACAATTGATTCTGATCCACTGGAGCAAACCTGAGGGTAATTGGTTGACTTCAGAGCAGCTGGTCGCTGGGCTAAGCCACTCGTGTGGCACTATATTTTCCCCCTACCTTTTTATGACTGCTAATCAATGTGGTCACATCCTGAGGGCCTCCTAAATATTTTCTGTGGGACCTATAGTCCTTTTTCTCAATAGTGTTTCAATTTCCCTTTGGTCCTGGGGAGTTGGGCTTTGGTCAGGGAAGACAGGATTGAGAATGGGATTTTACCACATCTGGAACTCAAAACTCTCCACCAAACCTACTGCAGTTACTGAAACCCCAGACAGGTTTTATCGCAGGAACGGGCCACAGAAATCCAGTGAACAATATAGTCATCACAGGGACAATTTTCTGAAAAAGATGTTTTTGAAGAAGGTGAGATCTGTGATCAATCAAGTCTTTACCTCTCAAGCAAAACAATTGTTTTCTAAAGCAGGAACGTGGCTTCCCCACCCCCAATATTCCCATATACTCATAAGTGGCTGAATTCCAAATATTCTGCCATTATCCTTGAGTTTACAAATGGACTTTCTCAAGGTCAACTAAATAATCCTTTTGAAGCTAAAGAAACTAGCAAACTGTAGAATCCTTTGCAGTAAAAGGTAGTATCAGCCAAATTAAATGAAGCTGCATAATGGGGGGATGACCCCACACAAGGGGATGACCCCACACGAGGGGAGATGTATTAAATTCGTTTAGCTCATGCCACTGCCATGAAGCAATAGCGATTTGGCAGCATCTCAGATGATGCTCTGCTCTGGCACATGTTCCTCTGGGGCCTCTGGATGTGCCCTCTCCTCCATATGGACTTTAGTAATTATTTGCAGAGCTAAACTTTAATCTTAAAATGAAACAGGCATCTTAGGATTAGGATACTCATATACTCCTAAGAATGCTCCTAAGAACTGCTGGCTTCTCTCTTGTCTCAAAATTCTCTCTTCCAAACAGAATGGTTGTGGGGAGGGAAGATGGGGCTTGCGTGTGCATAGGTGAGCACACGAGATGGGAATGGTAACTGGGAAGACAGTCCTTTTGTCTCCCAAGATGCTGACAGTGACTGGATCTTCTTCCCAACATAGTATGGTTCCTGAGAAAGATATTGAAGATAGAAAAAAGAGAGTTCTAGAAGGTACTATAGACAATTTCTAGTCCATACGGGCACGTGTGCTCAGTTGTGGCCTACTCCGAGACCCCATGAGGACTCTAGCCTGCCAGGCTCTGTTCATGGGATTTTCCAGGCAAGAATACTAGAGTGGGTTTCCATATAGTTGAGTAAATCAAGGAAACCAAAGAAGCTAGGAGTCTTGTCTGGCGTCTTGTCTCTTGCTCACAGCTGAGTCACTACAAGAATAGCAGTCTGTTTTCTCCCAGGATGATTTTTTCCGTTTTGTTTTTTGTAACTATAGTAGCCTACTTGGAGAAAGATAAAGAAAATGAGAGTTGGCTCCACTACTGTGAACGAAATGATTTCAGGCAAAACAAGTGGCTTCTCTGAGCTTGCATTTTCCATTCCGAAGACGGAAATCATTAATGACCATCTTCGTGATCTCTTGCTACTGCGATGATGATAAAAAAGACATGGTGTGAAAGAAAGCTTTTCTGAAGACTTTAAAATGCTGTATGGATATTAGAATCCCTTGCTTCAATTAAACCTTTTGGGTGCCGGGTATTTTGGGGGTCATCTAGAGACTGTGTTTGAGCTTTCGAAACAGAATCCTTGACAACATGGGTAAGCAGCACCAATCCTCAATGTCTGTCTGAGGCAGTATTTCGGGGTGTGTGTCTGTGTGTATGTACAGGGATGAAAGTCTCAATCCAGCCCAGCTATCACACAGACATGGGCACTTAAGAGTAAGATGTGTCACTAAAGTGAAAGCCTTACTTAAAATCAGCAGGTGAGGGGAAAATGCAGGTCTCTGTTCTTTTTTGGCTAAACGGGCTGATTGTTCTCTAGGCCTGTGGGTTTCCTTGGAGCCATGCCTCTTGGTGGCCACCAGTGCAGCAGAAGCAGCTGGGAAATCAGACACTGGCATGTTCCAGACAGGGGATGCTAGACAGAAGCATCAGAGGGCAAGTTTTAGGATAGCTAGAGAAACGGGTGTAGTTTAAAACAAACAAACAAAAAGATTTGCAAATCTTTTCATCTACTCAGTTTTTCCCAAGCATTCCTAAAGGCAGGGCTGTCTACTTGCATGTAGAGTCCAAATTTTGGAAGAGAGCGCCATTCCCAACTCTGATATGAAGACACCAAATACAAGCAAATGCTCAGGCAGGCAGAGTTCACAGTGACTAAAAGAACAAAGGGAAAAGGAGGAAGAGCAGGGCGTTTTGCAAGCAAACAGCTTTTATACCTTTCACAGCAAGAAGATCTTGGGGTATATGCTATTTGTTTATATTGAAACAGGCAGTAGGGCATTTCATGTACAAAATGTTTTAGTGATGAATTATAAACAGGGAAGGAATGGAAAAGGCCAGCGGAACTCTTTTGTTGCCATCGGATGACATATAAAATATTCCCAGACATCAGTTCTCTTGGAAAGTCTCCAATTTGGAAGATTATTTATTGGGGAGAGATGAATACTATTAGAAACAAATAGAGTCGGGAAAACCGTAGACTGGGAATGAATACTATTAGAGTCAAATGGAGTCAGGAAAACAGTATTGCCATATTTCTCCTAAATTTAAACTACGCTCTCTGAATATGAGCAGAAAATAGAAAAGATGGCATGCGGAGAGCAGGCATTCGCCCGACCATCCTGATCCATTCGCTGTAAGAAAGCACCGGCTACACGCCATAAGATCTAATTACCCAGAATTGCCTTTCCTGCCCCACAGCAATCATTTTGATGACAGGCTTCTCTGCACTGTAAAACAAGATGGGGAACCTGTGCTGTATAAACTGCCTCGCGCTTCCTTCCCTTCCTCTGCTATCAGCGTCCCCATCTCATTTATTTTCCACACATTAATGGTAGCAGTCACCTTGAGCCGGTGATGCAGAGTAATTTTCACAGAAACCTTGATCAGAAACCATAAATCAGCCTGATGTGCTTTTATGGTCTAATAACATTCCGGTTGCTCCTACAGGCCTGTATGTAAAACTGCATTGCAGTGAGTCCTTTGGTTGCCCAACCCCCTTTTGTAGAGCGCATGCGCCTGCCCTCTGCAGCGCCCCGCCCCCACTACCCCCTCTCTCCTCATTCTTCTCTCTCTAGGTATATACGCATGTGTGCATGTTCACTTAAGTCACGTGGATACAGTTCATTTGTGACAAAACCACATTTGAATGGCATTATACATACTCCTCACGGTGGCAGGAGAGGAAAATTCTTTCAGCAGCATAAAATGATGTACTCCTTGGATTTCTCAACGCTGAATCTTAACAAATGAAAGATCTCTAACTCCAAAATAAAATGACATAACATTTAGGGGCTATTGGGTTTGTCCAGTGATTCTATATATATATATATTTCTTATTAGAACACTGGATGCTGCATCCAGGTAGACTCTTGCCCCATTGCTGGCAGATATGCTGAGGCCTGGCTGGCTTGAAGCTCAGTGGTATCTGACCCTTTGCACTACGGCCTGTGGTCTGCGGTGCCTCTGACCACCTAATGGACCCGCGCTCCCATTGCTCCCTAGGAGGCTGAATTCATATGGAGCAGTGGGATTAGTGGAGAGGCAGGGAGCAGACTGGTGGGTTTGCGGTACTGCATGTGGGGGCCTGGGGGAAATGTGGCAGGAAACCAGTGAAAGGGCAGTTGGGTTGGCAGCTCAGGGGCTCTGCTGGGAGACGGAGTGCTGGGCCTGTCGCTAGGGGGTGACGGTGATACTGCAGCTGGTAAAGAAGCTCCAGTGTCTAACTGAACCAGTATGGGATTAGAGGTAGAATTAAGCAATGCATCTGAGTTCATCACCTGGGGTGACTTCACTCCCTCCAGCCTGCCTCGATAATCTAATCAGATCTGTGCACTTCTGCTCAGAACTAACAACAGCAGCAAACCAAACCCATCTCAGGTCCAATCCACACCTCCTTCACCTATCAAGAGCCTGCAAGCTAGACATCCCTTGGGTATGTGTGCCCGTCTGGAGCACACAGAAATTTCTGGTTTAGAATGGTTCAAAAATAGTTTCTCAGAACTGTGTTTTCCTCAGTATGGAAATACCTGCAACAGAAACCAGTGTCACTCCTGCATTGCCACTTTGTGAATTAGTGCAAGAAATTAACAAAGACCATTTGCCTCAGTCTGAGGGAATGTTTAGCCTTGCCTTGGAAGTGAGAAAAGCTGGCAATGATCTCTGATTTTTCACTGCTAATGCATTGAGTGATAATTACTCCCCAGTAGACCTACATAAATTCCAACCTTCTTAACTGGTGCTTCATGAATATACCAAAGGGAAAAAAGAACCCTGGGGCATTAATCAAATTTGCCAAGATACTACTCCATGCTGGTTAAAAGATACATCTGCAATATTTATACATAAATCTATTTTTATATGTCCACTAACGTTGCTCATGCATGCACTCATACGCTCATTTGTCGTGACAACATGGCCAGCATTTGTAAGGATGCTCCAAACGTCAACGCAGCGGTAATTTCAGAACCTGGCTCTCACCTTCATCTAAGACTCTTTGTTTTCAAGTGTAAATTGTGATGTCTAATTTCCTCACTTTATACATAATGGTGACCAGGTTAGGCAGTGGCCACAGTGTTTGTTAAAAATTGTTTACTGTAGACTTAACTTTTTAATTTTTTTGCTGCTAGTATTTCAAGAAGCTGCAACCAGTTCAGCACCCCAAATCTTCAGTGAAAGCTCAGTATTGAATTTTTCAGAAACTGACAGGCAATTTCTCCTTTTGCAATGGCCTGAGGTTTTCAGGATTGCAGTGGCAAAGGCTAAATGTGAAAAGGAAATGGGGGTAAGCAAAAGCCCTTTCTCTCCACAGTGTCCACTGCCCTTTGATGCAGAGAACAGCATTTGTTGTCTGTTTAGTAGCCATTTCTAAACCCTCCTAGCTGGAGGCAATGTACACCAGACCAGTGGGGTGGGAGCCATAAAGGAGAAATGCAGTAGAGAACAAATTCTTTTCAGATTAGCTGATTGGCAGTTGTGAATAATGCAGCTCCAGCACTAAAGCAAGAAAGAGCAGCTTCAACCTTGGCACTCATTATTTTGCTGTAAGCCTTTTTTTGCTAGGAACATTTTTCTCTTTCAAGTCTTAAACTATGTTAACTCCTTATGATCCAGCCATTTGTCCAAAAGGGTGAACTATAAAGACCCTTTGTTGAAACCTCTAACTTGCGAATGTGAAATGATAGCAAGAAACACTGGCATTTTCAAACATTCTTCCTACCTGCACTGAAATTATAACAAAGAAATTCACCCTGTGGGTTAAATACCTTTTATTTTGCATCAGATCTGAAAAACATTTTTGAAAAAAAAAAAAAATTAAAGAAATGAGGTACATATGTGGTTTACGTATATGGCTACATAAAGAACTCAGATCATTAAAAATGGGAAGAAGGTGTATGAAATGATCATTTGGTGATTCTAAAGATACTTTCATTCTTGGCAGTCATGAGGATATAGCCTACCAGAGTGATCTTTAAATCCTGTGACCTAGTTCTAAAAGTAAATTATCAGACCAATTATAGGCTGGATTTATTTCAAATTGTTATAAAAGAAGCACAACATAAATTAGTCTTTTTTCTTAATTATTTCTATAATTTAACAATAATGCATTTGTGTTCAATTATGAAACAATACAAGAGATGTGTATAAGAGACAGCATGTATTCTCATTGATTGTTTTATTAAAATATTTCTTTCCAAATTGTTAATTTTTATCCTTTAGGTCCAGTGATTATAATTTACAAATGCAGCTGTTGTTTTTCTTATTATAAAATCAATAAATATTTTCATAAAATACTAAATGGCAAATATATTTGTCTAAAAGAAAATTTGAATTCTCAGATCCTTCAATTGTTAAAAATAAGGGATTACCCAGTTTCAATGCTGTTAGTGGTAATATTTGTTGAAACAATTGATGTTTCCTTAGTAAAAACTTTCCATTGTGGTTTTTTTTTCCCCGCATCCTAAATTGTGAAGCTTTATAAGCAGGAATCCTATCTCAGTTATCTTCATAATCACCTCAACCTTGTTTAGAGCCTAACTCATATTTGGCATTCAATATGCCTGTTTTGAATAAACACATACATAAATAATAGTATAAGTAGTTAATTGCTAGGATAATATACCATGTATTCTTAAACTATGCCAGTTTTTTTAAAATTATACAATACAATAAAATAACATTTCTAGAGATCTCACATAAAAAGCAGCTTGGGAAGAATATTAAACTTTTCTAAAACTATATTGTGATATTGTGATTTATAATAGGAAATATATATTTGACCATTGTCCCAATTCTGGCACCAAACTCTCCAAACCCTTGGGATTTTCTAAGTGTTGAGAGTAATAAAAGTATCTTTTGTTATATGAATGAACAGACTTTTGGAAAGCACCTACTTTCCAAAGTAGTTGGGGGTTGGCTGCCAATGGAGCCAACCATGGGATTTGAGGGTTATAACTTTTGTTCCACCCTCTGACATCTGAGGAGAGGAGAGGGGCTGGAGGTTGAGCTGATTGCCAATTGCCAATGACTTAATCAATCCCACCTATGTAAGGAAGCATCTGTAACAACCCAAATGGACACTGTTCAAAGAGCTTCTGTGCTGATGAACACAAGGTGATATAGGAATAATGGTATGCTTCAAGAGGGCATGGAAGCTCCCTGCCTTTTCACCATGCCTTGCCCTCTGCATCTCTTCCATTTGACTGTTCCTGAGTTACATCCTCTTATAATAAACTGGTGATCTAGTAAGGAAAATATTTCTGAGTTATGTGAGATGCATTAGCAAATTAATTTGAGAAGGGGGTCATGGGAACTTCTGATTTATAGCCAGTTGGTCAGAAGCACAGGTAAAATTTGGGCTTTTTACTGCCACCTGAAGGGAGGCTGGGTGAGAGGAAGGAGGCAGTTTTGTAAGGGCTGAGACCTTAACCTGTGAAATCTGATGCTATTTCCAGGTAGATAATGTCACAATTGGAGTTGAACTCTCGGACATTCTGCCAGTGTCCAAGAATTGCTTATGGTGTGAAGAAGCTCTCCAACATACACACATTGGAACTGGATCCAAGAACCTAATTTATTTTTGATCAGGCTCCTGTCTGGTATGGTTGCTAAGGAGTTTCAAAGCTCTGGTTTCTGTGAGCTAATGTGCAAATATCAGGGAAGGCTCTGAACTTATTTTTAGTTTGTAGCTGATATTTAGTATAATTTATAAGGCTGTCAATAAATAATTATTGAGCATTTGGTATATAACGTAAACTTCTCAGTTTATGAAGAATGCAAGACATGGATACAACTGACTCACACTCCTTCCTCCTAAAGAAACCCATTTGAGGTTTTAACCACCAGCTGGTGTCACACTGGGGCTTCTACAGAAAATCTAGGAAGAATATTCACTTCTTAAGGTTCAGTAGTGGCACAGCTTCTGGGATTCTAGCTTTGATAGAGTCCTATCAATTTTCCACTCCAGTCTCCTGGCCAAGTTGACAACTCAAAGGACTAAGCCCTTCCTTACACTCCCCTGCATGTCAAAACTTTTGATGGTCCTAGGTTTTTTTTTTTCCCCCCATATGCAAGATTACATTTCTATCTTAATGACATTTCATTCATCCTTGCAGGATCATTTAAAATAATACCTCCTTAAAGGGATTCCCTGATACTCCAGTGATTAAGACTCCTTGTTAGCAATGCTCGGTGGGGAGGCGGGTGGTGGGAGTTGGGAACTAAGACGCCATATAGTGTGGCCCAAACAAACAAAACTAAAAACCCCTCCCTCAGCCAAATACGCTTACTCTCTCCCTCTGAACTGTAAAAGCTATTCACTGCATACTTAGAGCTCATGTGTGTGGGGGGCTGTGGTGCAGTCACTGTAGATGTTTGTTTTCTTTGGAGTTGACTAATGTTGTCTTTTACATATGTGCCCACAATTACACACACAGGAAAGTGAAGAATGACTCATAATATTCTTGAGTCTAATTCTTGTTCTAACTCTGTCCCTAAGCCAAAACTTTCATCTTTATTACAGTTAGTGCACATTCACCTTATTTTTCCCTCTAGACCTTTCTAAAGACAGCTTTCTTTTTTTTTTTTTTTCCTGGAGCATGTAGCACAGTGTCTTGTACATGACTAGAGTCATGTACATGAAATATAATAGAAATAGAAATATTTAGTTTAAATAAATCAAATACTGTTTTTGTAGAGGACATAAGGGAAGACACCAAAGACATCAGTTCTTCAACTTTAAGTTACTTTCCAAAGACCTACCATGGTGATCAGATGGTTAAAATTCCAGGAGCACATAGAATATAGTAAGTTCTTGATGGAAGGAGGCTATCTAATAGAAGGAGGCATGCTGATAATTCTGCTGCTGCTGCTGCTAAGTCGCTTCAGTTGTGTCCAACTCTGTGCGACCCCATAGATGGCAGCCCACCAGGGCCCCCGTCCCTGGGATTCTCCAGGCAAGAACACTGGAGTGGGTTGCATGTTAAGATGCTGGGGACAAACTCAGTCCTTTACTGCAACTCATAGGGGCACATGTGTTGGAATTGTTTTTCATTTATTCTCCTCTCCTTTTCAAACCCTCTAAAGGTGCTTCAGGCTTGTGAAAAACAGAGTGGAAAACAATTATGAAAAATATAAGAAAAAATAATAAAGGAAATAATAAAAGGATGAGTGGGCAAAACCAGCCTTGGGAAGACCTGCACACACTGTGTTCATGAGGGAGAGAGTGAGCCCAAGTACCAAAAGCCAAGCCGCTAAGGCAGACTGTGCGGAAGCCATCCTAGGAAAAGGCTCACCGCTGAGAACTCAGCAAGAACAGCTAAGCAGAGCAGCTACCGCACTGTGATTTTGCATCCCTGGTGTCAATATTTCCTTCGGTTGCTGATAACAACTTGGAGCTGTGTGTATATTCCCCATGAAGGTTTGGTATGAAATTAAAGAGTAGTGTTACCTTCCCAATGCCTTCAAATTGTATCCAAAAAAAAAAAAAAAGTTCCCTTCATGCCTTGATGCTTATCATGTTTCACGTGCGGTGTTTTGTTTAGGCTAATTTCCAAGCAGCCACAGCAAATTCAGCCCCGTGCCGAATGCTTTGCTCATAGTGCCATTTAAGAAATACATGTTGAAAAAAATAAATAAATGAACGTAAAGATGAGACACACCAGCCTATTTAAAGGGGTAATCCATACATTTTCCAACTCGGCACAGTTCAGGATGTGGGAGAAAGGAATTCAGTGTTCTTTATATTTCACCTAGCAGTCATTATGATCGCAGGCAAGTGTGCATATGGCCATTTCTCAGGATGAATCAGGCCACATTTTAATAGTTAGTTCCGGCAGTTCAAAGTGGAATGGATTTATTTCAAGAGGCTCAAGAAAACCTCATTTTGAAGGCTCTAATAAAAAGTAAGGATGATAAAGAACACTGTTTTTCATGATAAGGAAAATTCTGCCTTTCAAGAGAGACATCATAATTTCTTCTAATTATAAGAAAAATGTTGCTGCCTTGAGTGCTCTTATTCATGTGTACAGCCAAAGGGATTTTCTGCATAAAAGAATAATTAGGTTCTATCCCTTCATACTAAAAAAAAAAAAAAATCAGCTATCTTTCTTTTCCTTTATACCTTTTCCCCCTCATATTCTTTGACCTCTACTCTGCTGAATCTTTTATGTGTCATGGAAGGAAGATTTAGAAGGGCTTTGATTCCTCCCATTCCTTTGGTGGCTGGCAGTGTTTGCTGTGCTGAATTTGGAAGTGCCTAATTTGGGAGTTCTGTTCATGTTGGGCTGTAAACTGATCAGATTTCATTTTATGTGTGAAGATCATTTTCAGTCTGTGGATTTAAACATTTTTATTTGCCTGAAATACACAGTACATAATGCACTGTGGGCTTTTATTTAGGAAAGCTCTAAAGCAACTTCATTTTAAGAGACAAAGGACATTCTGGGAAGCTTTACCCTTTAACCATGTGAATAGTTAAAGAGTCGGGGTCACCCCACCATTCTGGGATGGTGGCTGGAATCACATCTGTTGTTACCACATTATAAAGGAAGGTATAGAAAGAAGACAGCTGAGCACAATTAGAACTTTTCATTGACCTGATTTGTGTGGTCCATAATTCTCAATTGCGTGGATAACTGCTGTGAGAGGAAAGATGCACAGCTGTAATGGAATTAATTCAACCCAAAATGTCAGCAAAGTAGAAAGAAAGACTGCTCAAACTCATAGTGAATGATAATATTGTTTGAACCTTCTGAGAGATTAGAATTTGTTAGACTTCAAAATGGAATATGATCTTTGGCTTTAAAATAGAAAAATCAATGCTAAATATAGACAGGAAAAGAAGTCTTAGGGATTAGATTTTTCTAAGAAAGTTTAGTGGCTTTTTGAAATCACATTGATAATAGCCACCGTTTCCTGACTGCTAATTCTGGAACAGACCTGGTTTGGGGATATTAATAACATTATCCAGCAGCCGTGGACAGTGGAGAAACTGAGAGGGAAACAACTGGTTGGCCAAGAGCACATGGTCAGACACTGGTGGGCAGACTTCACTTCTAAGTGGTTATACATCAATAGACTATCCAACCTGGCACCAAAAAAAAAAAAAAAGGAAAGAAAGCTTGAGTTTTTTTTCTTATAAAGAGTTTTATCACATGAGCTAGATGCTACCATATATATAGGCAGAAACAAGTTTATTTTGGTTTAAGGGCTCTTTGAGATAATAACTGCCTAAGATCATTAGTCGATCATTGGGTAACATCCAGTTGAATCATAAACACGACCCCTGCATGCGCTTAGAGAGGGGATGACTTCCAACCAATTGTTGAGGAGGGGAGATTTTTCCTTCCATAGCTGCCCTTTAATATTTTTTATTCTTCCATCTCACAAAATTTTTTCTTACTTATTAAGCTAACAGTTACCTGTAGTGTTTCAGGGGCTATTCCTTGCATATGAGAAAGAGAGATGAAATAATTTTGCCCACAAAAGGACAAGACCCACTTGGGCGGCAAGGTGGCAGCCTTAACACACCTGTGTGCTGTACTTAGTGTGGCAGCATAGCATGGCCACTGACAGAGGGCTTAGGAGCCAAACCAGCCACAGCTGCCGGTTATATACATGTATGAATTTGTACAAGTTAATTAATCTCCTTGTGTCTCAGTGTCTTCACCTGTAAAATGACTATGATGACAAAAACAGGGTCGACATCATAAGCTTGTGGGGAGGATTAAATGAGTTCACACGTGTAAAGGGATGAGAGCATTGAAGGCATATAGCACGATGTCAGAGTAAGTAGGATATAAATATGGGCAGAGTATCTCAGGCACATTCTCTTCATTTAACCTTTACCATATCCCTGTAATAAGGTTATATTACATTTATTTTACAGATTAGTAAATGAGTCTAATAGAGATTAACTAACAGATTCATAGTTGCTCTATGGATGTGAAAGTGAAAGTCACTCAGTCGTGTCTGACTCTTTGCGA
Organism: Cephalophus harveyi; assembly: GCA_006410635.1. Lineage (NCBI taxonomy): Eukaryota > Metazoa > Chordata > Mammalia > Artiodactyla > Bovidae > Cephalophus > Cephalophus harveyi. Next base: position 51,685 of record SJYT01035728.1, read on the forward strand.
CCCCATGGACTGTATAGTCCATGGAATTCTCTAAGCCAGAATACTGGAGTGGGTACCTGTTCCCTTCTCCAGAGGATCTTCCCAATGCAGGGATGGAACCCAGGTCTCCTGCATTGCAGGCAGATTCTTTACCAGCTGAGCCACAAGCTGTATGGATAGGCAAAGGCTAAATGAATTCTGCCAAGAGAATGCACTGGTCATAGCAAACACCGTTTTTCAACAATACAAGAGACAACTTTACACACGGACATCACCAAATGGTCAATACTGAGATCAAACTGATTACATTCTTTGTAGCCAAAGATGAAGAAGCTATACACAGTCAGAAAAAAAAAAAAAAAAACAGATCTGGAGCAGACTGTGGCTCAGATCATTGGCTTCACATAGCAAATTTCAGGCTTAAACTAAAGAAAGTAGGGAAAACCACTAGGCCAGCCAGGTATGACTTAAATCAAATCCCCTATGAATACGCAGTGGAGGTGATGAATAGATTGAAGGGATTAGATCTAGTAAACAGTGTGCCTGAGGAACTATGGATAGAGGTCTGTAATATTGTATTGGAGGCAGTGAACAAAATCATCCCAAAGAAAAAGAAATGCAAGAAGGCAAAGGGGTTTTCTGAGGAGGCTCTACAAATAGCTAAAGAAAGAAGAGAAGCAAAAAGCAAGGGAGAAAGGGAAAGCTCAGTTCGCTTCAGTTCAGTGGCTCTGTCGTGTCCGACTCTTTGCGACCCCATGAACTGCAGCACGCCAGACCGCCCTGTCCATAACCAACTGCCGGAGTTCACTCAAACTCACGTCCATCGAGTCGGTGATGTCATCCAGCCATCTCATCCTCTGTCGTCCCCTTCTCCTCCTGCCCCTAATCCCTCCCAGCATCAGAGTCTTTACACCCAATTCAATGCAGAGTTCCAGAGAATAGCAAGGAGAGACAAGAAGGCATTCTTCAGTGAACAATGCAAAGAAATAGAGGAAAAAAACATAAGGTGATAGACTAGAGATCTCTTCAAGAATACTGGAAATATCAAGGGAACATTTCACCCAAAGATGGGCACAATGAAGGGCAGAAATGGTAGAGACCTCATAGATGCAAAAGAGATCAAGAAGAGATGGGAAAGAATACATGGAAGAATTGTACAAAAAGATATTAATAAACCAGATAACTATGATGGTGTGGCCAGTCACCCAGAGCCAGACATTCTAAAGTGCAAAGTCAAGTGGGCCTTAGGAGGCACTGCTGTCAATAAAGCTAGTGGATGTGATGGAATTCCAGTAGAGCTTTTCAAAACTCTAAAAGATGCTGCTATCAAAATGCTGCACTCAGCATGTCAGCAAATCTGGAAGACCCGGCAGCGGCCACAGGACTAGAAAAGGTCAATCTTCATCCCAATTCCCAAGAAGGGCAGTACTAAAGAATGTTCAAACCATTGGACAATTGCACTCATCTCCCATGCGAGTAAGGTCATGCTTAAAATCTTGCATGGTAGGCTTCAGCATTATGTGAACCAAGAACTTCCAGATATCCAAGCTGGGTTTAGAAAGACAGAGAAACTAGAGATTAAATTGTCAACATTCTCTGGATCATAGAGAAAGCAACGGAATTCCAGAAAAACATCCACTTCTGTTTCATCGACTGCACTAAAACCTTTGACTGTGTGGATCATAACAAACTCTGGAAAGTTCTTAGAGAGAAGGGAATACCAGCCCATCTTACCTGTCTCCTGAGAAACCTGTTTGTGGGTCAAGAAGCAACAGTAAGAACCCTGTCTGGAACAACGGGTTGGTTCAGGATTAAGAAAGGAGTACAACAGGGCTGTCCACTGTCACCTTGTTTATTTAACCTATATACAGAGCACATCATGAGAGATGCTGGGCTGGATGAGTTACAAGCTGTAATTAAGATAGGCAGGAGAATTATCAACAACCTCAGATATGTGGATGATACCACTCTAATGGCAAAAAGTGAAGAGGAACTAAAGAGCCTCTTGATGAAGGTGAAGAAGGAGAGAGAAAGAGCCAGCTTAAAACTAAATATTAAAAAAAGTGAGATTATGGCATCCAGCCCCATTACTTCATGGCAAATAGAATGGGGAAAGGTGGAAGTAGTGACAGATTTCCTTTTCTTGGGCTCTAAAATCACTGCAGATGGTGACTGCAGCCATGAAATCAGATGATTTCTTCTTGACAGGAAAGCTATGACAAACCTAGACTGTGTCTTGAGAAGCAGAAACATTCCTCTGCCGACAAAGGTCTGTATAGTCAGGGCTATGGTCTTCCCCCTGGTCATGTATGGTTGTGAGAGCTGGACCGGAAAGAAGACAGAGGGCCGAAGAACAGGTACCTTCAAAGTGTGGTGCTTGAGAAGGCTCCCGAGAGTCCCTTGGACTGCAAGATCAAACCAGTCAATCTTAAGGGAAATCATCCCTGAATACTCTCTGGAAGGACTGATGCTTAAGCTGAAACTCCAGTATTTTAGTTACCTGATGCGAAGAGCCCACTCATTGGAAAAGACACTGATGCTGGGAAAGATTGAGGGCAGGAAGAGAAGGGGATGAGGATGAGATGGCTGGATGGCATCATTGATGAAATGGATATGAACTTGGGCAAACTTCGGGAGATGTTGAGGGACAGAGAGGCCTGACGTGTTGTAGTCCATGGGGCCACGAAGAGCTGGACATGACCAGGCAACTGAACAACACCCATAGTCACTCAACTTGTAATAATTCAAACCTTGGTAAGTTGAGGTACTAAGCCAGACTGGGATATGAACCCAGGCTGTGTGATGTGTGATTTTATTCTTTATATTCCTGGTTGAGAATTTTGCCTTTGTGGTTTTAATATGCCCAGTATCAATATGTTAATATATTCATATATGATTTGATATATACATATATGATACTGTATTCTGACCCCATAGAGGGCGAGAGTGCCAGCTTTACTAAATGTAGAGTCCCTTGTCAAATTATCTGCACCTTTAATAGTGGGGTAATGAAGTACAAGCCCTCTGATTCCCAACTGCCTAAATTTGAATTCTTGCTCTTCTACTTACTATGCATATACTGGGAAAGTTATTAAATTTCCTCTTGCCTTAGTTCCTTTATATTAAAATAGAGATAGTGCTAGAAATAATCTTTGTGATCATGAGTTTATGTTAAAGCAGTTGAGCCTGACACGGCAAATGATGCAGACTTTGTGTTATTATTTTTACTATTATTCTTCTTCAATGATTGCAGATTAGGATGGCTTTTAGAAGCCTTGGCTGACTGTGCTAAGACCGCTAAAGTAATGGCAATAGGAATATGAGAGAATTAAACAAGTTCCATGGGTGGTAATCTGAAAGATTATGAAAGGAGGCAGACAATTCAATAAAGTGAGAATCAAGAGCTTATTAATGGAGTTATTTTTTGGTTAAAAATTATCATTTTTTTAAGAGTCTTGGGTCCCTTCCCTCTACCAGAATTTAAAATATCAAACAATTGAGTTAAATCAATATATTTTTCAGGGCATTTTCCTAGATTTTTATCAAGTATATTTAAAGGGAATTTCAGATTCTCTACAGCTAGCCAAAGAGATAGTATGAGTTAGGAGACAAGGGAGAGAAGGGATGATAGTGTATATAATGGGAAGGTATATAGCCTATTGAGGAGGGCATGGCAACCCACTCCAGTATCATCGCCTGGAGAATCCCATGGACAGAGTAGCCTGGCAGGCTATAGTCCATGGGGTCACAAAGAATCAGACACGACTGAAGTGACTTAGCATAGCATACATTCTATCCTTGGAGTTTCCTACTAATGATAAAGATTGTCTTCTGGGCTTGACTACCTACCCATATTTAGCTGTGAAATTAAATATCCCATGCTCTTCTCTTCACCTCGTCCCCTGTCCAGCAGTACTGCCTATCTCTACCCTTTAACTTTTTGTATAGCCTAACACCATCCTCCTGTACAAGTCAGGAAAATCAGAATATATTAATTTTTTCTTCCCCTTCACTTGCCATGTCACCCCCAGTAATCAAGTCTTCTCCTTTAATGAAGCTTTACTTGGTATAGCTCTCCTTTCCCACCATCATTACTTTAGATTACAGCCTTGTTAGTTCTCACTGCAATAATTTCCCCTCTCCAGTACTCTCCCTGCCCCCAGAATTGCTCTACTCCTAAGGATATACAAAGTAAATTTTATCCTCATCATGTGGGACCTAGTACTCAATATATTTCCATGGCAAGATTTCCATCTATGGCTCAATTTCGGACTTAACTCTTGTTTCTTCCTCTCTCTCGCCCACCATTCTCCACCCTTGAACAAATGCAAACCAATTGTGTTAAAATTCTGGTGACTTATCACATGGGTCAATACTCTTATCTTTGTCATTGCTGTTGCTCCTGTCTGGAATACCCTCGAGAACTTCCATTTCTACTCATAAATGATCACCTAACTCCTCTTACTCATCCTTCAAAACTCTGCAAGCTATCAGTTTCTTTAAGAAGATATCTTCAGCTTCCACCAGCTACATCTACTAAATCTTCGAACCTTGTAAGTCCATATGGTAATTATTTGACCATCTTCTTTCTAGGATGTGTGCGTGCACGCTGTCACTGGAGTCGTGTTCGACTCTTTGCTACCCTTTGGACTCTAGCCCACAGGCTCTGCTGTCCATGGGATTCTCCAGGCAAGAATACTGGAGTGGATTGCCGTGCCCTCCTCCAGGGGATCTTCTGGACCCAGGGATTGAACCTGGATCTCTTGAATCTCCTACATTGGCAGGTGGGTTCTTTATCAATAGCATGACCTAGGATGTAAACCTCTGAAACTCAGCTATTGGATATTTCCTCTCTGTTTCTTAGGACCTAGCTCAATGTCTTTCACTGATAAGTGCTCAATAAATGTTTGTAGACTAAGATCTATAGCAATAAAAAACATAATCTTGAGTCACCTTGAAGTGAGATTTTTGTAGGTAATTCAAATAATTTAATAGCAATACATTAACATTTTCTGGTCAAAAGTTTGGGATGTCCAGAGTGTTCATATACCAATATAAAAAATAAGTTTGTTAATATCTCCTATGAGTGAAATGAAGTGCTTAATATTTTACATTTTTAAAGAACTTTCTAGTTATCAAAGCGCTGTAACATGCATTATCTTTGAGGCATATGACAACTGTGAAGTAAATAACACAGGTATTATCCTCATTTTACAAACGAGAAAACTGAAGCTCAGAAAGAACTGCCATATATAAAATCACTCACACTGAAGCAAGGTAATTTGAAACCTATTTTAAGACTCTAAAAATATGAACATTTAAGCCTTTACTACATGCATTTGTTACTCCCACTGTATCATACTGTTCTTACACTAGTTACAGTCAAGCTGGGAAAATACAGAAAAAGCAATGTGTATTAATTTACAGAGCAGTGTCATGAACTTTATGCATATATTCTAGCAGTACAGTCAGATTTTAACCTGAGATTTGTCTAACCCCAAAATTCAAGCATGCTTAATGCAAAAAGGGGCTGGCCAGTGGGCCAAGGAAGCCTGAGAGTTGAGTTCAATCTTGAATGGTATTCATAGCCATGGTTTGTGGAAGGGACCCAGCTCTACGAGTTTTCAGAAAGAACTTGAAGGTGGCTTCCTCCCAGGAGAAAATGACTGGGTTGTAGCAGGACTCCAGTCATCAGCTGATGATAAAGGAAAAGTGTCCTTTTCTAAAAGACACTAAAAGTGTCCTCTTCTAAAAAGGGGCTTGTTTGGTATGGGCTTACTGACTTTTTGGTATCAACAAGGTAATCTCAGGGCTTAGAGCAGGGCAACCATTCAAGCAGGGAACTGGAATGGGAAATGGGAACCAGGACAAGAGACTATTCTGCCAAGACATTAAGGAAGAGTGGAGGAAGATGTACTTCCCAAGATAGACTTCTCTCTTTCTGCACAGGCTTCGAGTTTCCTTCTACCTTTATTCTCAATCCTCATGACTTCACTTACCATCTCTATGTTGACAGCCTCCAAATGTCATAGTTCAGACCTGAGTTCAGACTCCTAGAACCACAACCTGATGGATAGCTCCACTTGGAATGCCTGCAGATACTTCAATGCTGCTGCTGCTAACTCGCTTCAGTCGTGTCCGACTCTGTGCGACCCCATAGACGGCAGCCCACCAGGCTCCCCCGTCCCTGGGATTCTCCAGGCAAGAACACTGGAGGGGGTTGCCATTTCCTTCTCCAATGCGTGAAAGTGAAAAGTGAAAGTGAAGCCGCTCAGTCGTGTCCGACTCACAGCGATCCCAGGGACTGCAGCCTACCAGGCTCCTCCATCCAGGGATTTTCCAGGCAAGAGTACTGGAGTGGGTTGCCATTGCCTTCTCCAACTTCAATGCTAAATGTCCCCAAACTGAACTTACCATATACTGTCTTCATAAAACCTACTGTTCATATAATATATATTTCAGTAAAACATAGCACCATTTATCTATTTGCCCAGGAAAGAAACTTGGTGTTTTTTACTTATACATCTGGTTAATTTTCCCTCACCTTTATCTGATCAATCCCTTAATCTTACAGTTCTGTTTCTTTAATAGCCCCTGAAACTGTCCCATCCCTTCTACTACTCCCGAGGCTTGGGCTTTTGATAGACTAGATGATTGCCTTCAGCCGCGCTTGTTTCCACACCATGCTCCACAGTGAACTCAGCGTTATTCCTAGCACTCCCATCTCGTCATGTCGTCCCTGTGCTTTAAACCTTCCGTGTATTCCCTGCTGCTCTAAGGATGAAGTCTGACCCTCTTTAGTGTGGGGTATAAAGGCTTTTCTGGTTTGGTCTCTGCCAACCTTCTCACCTCACAGCTTGCTTTCCAACCATAGAATTCAGACATATCCCTGATGCTTCAGTAAAATATTTTAAAGTCCTTGAAAGTCTTCCCTGACCATCCTTCCCCTACCCCTCCACATTAGTTGGGCATCCTTCATATTCCTACAGCATTCTTTGTCACATTTACCTCTAACATAGCACCTGCTATATTTTATTAGAACTGTTTAAATTTTATCTCCTTAGTGAAATGACAGTTCTTTAAAGGAAGGAATAATAAGTTTTTCACTGTTGCTTCCCCAGAACCTCTCAAGGCAGTTGGCCCATAAAGGTGGTCAACAAATATAAGTTGAATAAATGAGTCCCAGGGGGATCATCCGAGCAGGAAATCATGGGCCAATTCCAAAGTCATTGTTGGTGGAAGGATAATAAGTCTAATAACAGACATGGTTTTCCCTGGCTCTGGACCTTAGATTAAATCTGTAGCTAGAAGATATGCAATACCAGTGGCTGGCCAAAGATGCCCAGGCAAGCACAGCTGATTTTAGGCTCAAAGCTGGAATCTCTGACCTAACTTCAGACTTTTATTCATTTGTGTTTATCCCTAGGATGATGAACACAGAGTCTTGCCCCTTCTTGGGGCCCTGATCTGTGCGGAATCTAACAAGCTTCCTTGGACTACCTTCCTTTGGCTGTCTTATTCTTGGTAATGAAACAAGGCCTGAAGAATTCCATGGAATGTATAGTCTATGGGGTCACAAGAGTCAGACACGACTGAGTGATTTTCACTTCACTTACTGACCTCACAGGATTTATTTTATTTGGACAAGTTTTATTATTCTCTTCAGATTGATTCTCAAATAATAAATTAGTAGTCTCACTTAAAAATAACAGATTGGTATTTCTAGTTTATTAGTGGACCATATATCAAAAATCTAACTTTGGTACACATAGAAGCATTATGGAGAAAATCCATCCATTGGCACTGGGTAGCTTATGAGTTGCTTTTTTTTTTGCCACATAATCCCTTGGCTGTTCCTTTGATCAGCAGCGCAAATCCTAATTAAGGTTTCATCTGATAATTTGATTTCACGATAAAGATCTATTCTCAGTCAGGAGCTTTGCCTCCTTAAATTCCCGAGGTTAATGAAAATCACTAATCCAAAGGATAAACAGGCAATGGAAAAGTCAAATCATAACTTTCATGTTTTCAAAAATACTGTGACTTAAGGGTTTTTGGAGGCTCTTACAAGGAAGCGAGATTGAGATGCAAATTTCACTGAGAGGGAACAGAAAACTTCCTAAGTGGGAAAGGGAATTATGTAAATGACACTGCTGTTTTAAAAATACAGAGTTTTCTAGTGCCACAGATCTCACAGGTGTTGAGGCAGTTCCCTTCCTAAATGACAGGAGAGGACAAGAAGGTGAAGTCGAACCTTGCAGAATAAAAACACGGCAACGGATTCTGAAAATGAAAACGAGATTCTTGCTTCAGATCTGTTTGTCGTGTGGCCCCTGACTTTCTGGGAAGGCCCCTCAACTCTGAGTCTAATCAATGTCAAGTTCATCAAGAACAGGTCACCTTCTTTCATCAAGAAACCAACCACGAACAAACCTGGGAAGTAAATGGGTGGATTTTTCTTTTCAAATCCTATTAGTTCTGGGAAAATTCCACAAGACTTTGTCAACATTCCCCAAATGGTCTGAGCTAATAGCAGAGTTCAACATATTACCATTCAGCAGGATGAATCCATATTTATTTCATGAAATTTAATTATACATCAGAAGAAAAATTTTAAAAAAAGGAACCAAGAGGGACATAGAGGAGATAATACCAACGTACTGAGAAAATAGAGAAAGGAGAACAGTTACATATATAGATGAGAGAAGGCAAGAAAGAGAATAAAACAGAAGCAGAATTTAAATGTGCCTGTGACCACTTATTCTGAACACTGCTTTGAAATACCAGAAATCATCTCTTGAATTTAAGGAGAATCTGTTCTACGTTTGCTTTATGTCATCTAATTACAACAAACCATCTGTGCAGAAAACAACGTATACAATACACACACACAAATGTGCCCTCAATGTCCAGATAAAAAGGAAACTAAGTCTGGTTTTGTACCCTTTACCCAGAAGGTCATTGGTTCTAATTTTTCTAACCCTCTCTTGTAGTAAGAATGTCCATGTTGCTGCTGCTGCTGCTAAGTCGCTTCAGTAGTGTTCGACTCTGTGCGACCCCATGGACTGCAGCCCACCAGGCTCCTCTGTCCATGGGATTTTCCAGGCAAGAGTACTGGAGTCAGGTGCCATTGCCTTCTCTGAAGAATGTTCATAGATAGTTCCAGATCATTTACTAGAAAACTTTTTTTTTTTTTTTTGAACAGAGTGGATGGGAAATAGGATACCAGGTACAATTTCTATTTAGAATTATCGAATGATCAGTAATGATGGCAAAGCTGCTGCCTGCTGCCAACCCTCAGGTATGCTTTTTGAAAGAAGTTCGTGGCTCCGGGTTATTTTGAAGTGAAGGCAGATCATCAGTCATTGAAAAATCAAGTACTAATTGAGTCTCTAGTCAAAATACACAGTTAAGAATCTCACTGCTTTCTTATTTAAAACAGTGACTCTCTCCTAGCAAGGTAAGGAGGAAGACTATCTGGAGTATTTGATGCAGTAATGAAAAGGAATTCCTTCTCATTGTTATCATTCATCAAGCTGAAAGATAGCCTTTGGAAGGGGTATACATACACATCTTTCTGAGCCAAGGGCTTAGGGTCCTGTCTTTCATGGAAAGAAAGCCACAACAATTTCGTTCACACAGCACGTGCAGAAGTTTAGCTCTCTGGTTTAAAAAAGGTGGTTTTATTTTTCATTCTCTATCAGATACAGTCCAGGGCCCATCTAAACCTAAATGACTTAAATCACATACAGTGGACCTAAATAGCACACATCTAAATGCAGAATGGTTATGGGAAGAGAACAGCTGGGTTGTATAATAGATTCTTCATTTCAACCTAGAAGTAAACAACTCCTATGTAAATATCAGCTCTGTGAGAGCCATCCCCTGAACCGCCCCCCACCCCAGGAAAAACTGCTTACATTTTAGATGCAAGAATATTTGCAAACTGAAGAATTTTCATGAAGTTCGACTTATTGATACAATGACCTGTGTATGAGTATGAGAATAAAGTGAAATGATCAACATTTACTGAGATTTTTCTTTAGACAGAGCATGCTGCTGGCGTGAGATAGGTACAGTGTCAGCAACGTTCATCCTCTCATGAGACAAGTTTGTTCTAAGGCAAATGCTGTTCCGTTACTACAATGGCTATACAAATAAAAAGAAAGGAATACAGCAGGCAGTACACTTGTAAGAAGTATACATACACACACACACACACACACACACACATACATAAAAGCTACGTAACTAAGAGGATATTTAGTAGAGGTCTGATAGCACGTCCTTGAGACAACTGCCTTCATTTGAATCACAGCTCCACAGCTTTGTGATCCTTTGGCAAGTTATTTAACCTTTAAGCATCTCGATTTCTTCATCTGTAAATCAGACACAATAATATTATCTATGAGATGAGAGTGTTATGCATAAATAAGTTAACCCTTGTGATGTGCTTATCTCAGTGCCTGGCATATGTAGGTGCTCATATTATTATAATCCCACTGCAAATACCATACACACATACATACATGCCACACACAAGAGCATTTAGGACAGTATATCCATTTTACAGAGGTTAAATAAATTTTTAAAAGAGATGCTATAAAGACATAGGCATTAAAAGAAATCTAAATGTAAAAATGAAACCTAACAACAGTTAGAGATGGCAGGCTGAACTCCTGTATTTATTTCTGTACCCTCCCAAAAATTCACTGAAAGGAGTGTAAAGTATTTCTTAAAAATATTAATCAACAAGGACAAAGAGAAATGGAAGAAGAGGCAAGGTATCTGTGTAAGTAGACACCAACAAAAGCAAGCCAGCTAATGCTGTAGAACTCCAGAAAAACTTCAAAGTTGAGAGAACCAGGAATGTAAGAAAGGCTAAAAGTATATATAAGGAATAACAAGATCCCCTATTTTTCTTCTCCAATACTTGAAAACAGGTGACCAGCCTTTTCCCATTTTCTCCTCTAAGACACACACACGCAGAACAGAACTAGAAAAAGCCAGAAATAGAACCAGAGAAGCCAAAGACTTAGCAGATCTAACATACTGCAGGGCAGGTGAAACGAGGACCGAAAATGGGGATCAAATCAGTCTACATATTGAATCATGAGCCCCCTAGCTCCTTATACACAACCTTACCTTCATCATCCACAATTCTGCTCCCAGGCTTATACCCACAAGTGAGAAGTTATAGGATCCCTCACTCACAAAATGAAACTGAAGATAATTCTGTCAAGAAGGCCTCCAATGAAATGGGCAAGTTCTGATGGTAGAAAGCTCAGGGACTGACACACACCTTCCAACTAGCTTTTGAGTACTCCACTTTCAAATATAAACAGGGAGATAGGTTTTACCAGGTAGTTGAAGAATAATTCTACTAGCTATGAGACAACCATAATAAAGAAACTTGGATAAAATAAGAGTCAAGGAAAGGAGTAAGAAAAACCTTCAGGAAAGTACACATATTCTCAGAATGATGAGAAAAGATATTTCATTTATGAAATAGTAACTGACAACTGGGTACCTGGAAGGCAAAAATAAAGCTAAACACAAAACAAGGCAATTATGGAATTAGAATCTGAGGATTAGTAGTGAATATACTCAGCTGGCACTTCCACTGGGATACCAAAATCACTATTAACAAAATGCACAGCCTTTCCTTCTCCCTAACCCCAATGCATGCAGCCAAAAAGAGTGAGTATGCAGAGATATAAATCACAAAATCTGTCCTAAAGTTTCTGGAGAGCCAAAAACATTTTTATGTGTACCTCCAAACAGAAAATTTACTTACTAAGACAGGGGTAAAAATATATTTTAAGTAATAAAAACATTAGTAGAACTCCTTCCTTTGCAAAAGAATTTTAAGAGAGGACTGTTTAAGAGAGGACTGACTCTTTAAGAGAGGAGAGGACTGTTCTAGAGATAAAGTAAGGAGATATTGCTGGTATGAACCTGGCAGCTCCCATCAGCCCATGTGAACAGATGTTTCTAGAAAATGGGTAGCAGGCAATCTTAAGTGTTTATTTCAGTGACAAGACAGGAAGGTGTTCAGTTGCTCAGTCGTGTCTGACTCTTAGTGACCCCATGGACTGTAGCCCACCAGGATCCTCCATCCATGGGATTTTCCAGGCAAGAGTACTGGAGTGGGGTGCCATTGCCTTCTCCGAGTATGTGATATAGGTGTCATTAAAAAAATAAGAACTAAAACCGCTATACTCGTCATTGCCAAATTATACTTGTTGGGGAAAACTTGATTCAGTCGATTAAAATAATTTCTTTCCCCATATAAACTTGTAACAAAAAATATTGCCCTGGATCAGATGACTTTATTCAAGACTGTTGCAATAGGGGAGGGAGATAATGTTACAAGGGAGAGACTGAACTCAACTCCACTGACACAAGGCAGATGGTGGTTTAGTCACTAAGTCATGTCCGACTCTTGAGACTCCATGAACTGTAGCCTGCCAGGCGCCTTTGTCCATAGTATTTCCCAGGCAAGAATGCTGGTGCAGGTAGCCATTTCCTTCTCCAGGGGATCTTCCCGACCCACAGTCTGGGTCTCCTGCACTGCAGGCGGATTCTTTATCGACTGAGCCACCGGTGAAGTTGTGACACCCGTCAAGAGGAGTTTTTAAGTGTAAGTGTGAGTTAGCGGACAACTGCTGGAGGAAGTTGACAGGGAAGTTGGTCCAGGTGTTTGCTAACTGGCACTTATTGAATTTAGGCTCCTAACCTCCCACAGAGAGTGGGAGGGGGCACTATCTTTCTTGATGACATTTTAAAGAGATGGTTCTCAGTCTTTGAGAAAGCCATTTCTGGATTGTAAAACCAGCAAGAGGTTGGAACAAGAGTTACATCTCAAGGGGTCAGAAAAAGAATTCACAATTTCAAGTTTTTGAAAGTAAATACTGGAAGAAAAGGAAGGTGGGGCCTAAAGTTAGGAAGAATATCTGAAATTAAGTAAAACTGAGGGGAACATCAAGGCTGTCTTGATCAAGGCTTGTTTTCAGTACTTAAAAACTCCCTTTATTGTAAATAAAGTGAAAAAAGCATGGCATTTGGAACAAAAAAGACAAGGGGATTAAATTCCAGTCTTTTATCTCACTAGTTGTGTGAATCTCCATTCAGTTATAGTGAAAACAAATATGGAAAATTAAATTGGATAATATATGTAGAGTGTTTAGCTCAGACGCAGACATACAACAAGAATTCTTTAAATGTGAGAACTTATTATTAAAATGAGACTGAATTTAGAAATAGAACATTTCTAGTGTTTCCTGGTATGATGCACTGTAAAGAACACAGTTTCATGGCTTTGATATTTCTGCCAAAAATGTATAATCTGAATATAATCATGAGAAAACAAATATACCCAAATTAAGAGACATTTTCCAAAATAATTGACCTATACTCTTAAAGTCATCCACATCATAAAAGAAGGAATAAGGAACCATTTCAGATCAAAGGAACCTAAAGAGACAAGTTAGACAGCATGATCTGAGCCTATGATCTGGCATCTTTTATTGTAAGGAACATTATGACGATAACTGGCAAAATCTGAAACAGACCTTTAGACTAGCTAGTAGTATTTTACCAATGTTAATTTTCTGATTTAACATAAATTTGGTGGTTGCATAAGAGAATAAACTTGTTTTTAGGAAATATACACTGAGTATTCAGGGGTAAAGTGGCATCATGTCTGCAACATATTCTCTAAAGGTTCAGGAAAAAATAATATGTATATGGAAAGAGAGAAATATAGAGACTAACGTGGTAAAATTTTAGCATCTGGGGACTCTAGGAAAAGAATATAAAGAATTCTTTATTCCATATGTGGTAGCAGAATAATGCCCATGCCTTCCAAAAGATGTCCACATCTTAACCTTAACACGTGGTTATGTTAACTAACTTGGCAGAGGGGACAATGTAGATGTGAATAAGTTAAGATCTTGAGATAGGAAGATTATCCTAAATTATCCAGATAGCTCCAATATAATCACAACCATCCACAAGCAAAAGAGGGATTTCAGAGGCCAGAGTTAAAGACTGATTGGAAGATACTGCAATGCAGGCTTTGAAGATGTAGGAGGGGGCCATGAGCCAAGTAATGCAGGTGACTTCCAGAAGCTGGAAAAAGCAAGAAAACAGATTCTCCTTTAGGTTCTTCAGAAAGAATGTAGCCCTGCTGACACCTTGGGCTTCACCCTCAGACAAAATATGTGTTGTTGTTGTTTTTTGGTGGGAAATGAATACACTATTCTTATAACTTTTCCAAAAATCTGAGCTTATCTCAAAATAAGTTTTTTTAAAAAGCTAATGGCAGGTATTTTTTAAAGAGAGTATAATCTTTTAGCTGTTTTGGTCTAAACATTCGGAGATGGAATTTGAGTGAAAAGTTATGGAATAGCCATAAAAACTAAAAAGTAATTACACCAGAATCTCAGTAGGCTAGTCAGTAAAAGTCTACATTGACATGTAGCACTAAGCATGTTTTGCAGCTATTTTTAATTTATTTTAATATAAACCAGCATGCTAAGATTATGGACAATGGATACTGCCATTCTAATTAGCATATCAGAGGTATTTATAACCATCTTATTATATGTTTTCTATTTCTTTCAAAAGAGAAACCACTTGGGATAAAGTCCCATTTACCATTACCAATTTCTCTTTCTTCTCCCAACCAAACTTTTTTTTTTTTTAATCAAAGCTGTTCTTTTCAGCACCAATTAAAACAAACAGCAATTTCTTTTCCTCCCTTTTCAACCAAACAGGGGAGATGAGATAATCAAAACTACACATGTGAATACTAAAGAGATAAACAGACACAAGGGTAAAATAATTGTTTCAATATGTTAAAAAGAAGTTGGGAGCAAATTCTCAGTATTAACTGGGCAGGGTTTTAAAAAAATGTTAGCTTTGACCTATGACTTGAAACAGATTAAGAGTGTGGTTTAACATCTAATAAGATGGTAAATTGGTGAATTTTATATAGGCTTGGAAAAATGCTGAAAGGTAGCTGAAAGAATTGAGTTTAGGAGAAGATAAGGTTAACTGATTCTAGGGTTTTACAGGAGTATATCCAAAGATAAAAGCAAATACGGGGTGGGATTAATGCCAAAAGAGACTTAAAAGTTAGAAGTCAGGATTGATTTAGAGGTCAATGGGAATTTAAAACCTGGAGATTATTTCAGCTTCTGAAATCATATTGAAGTATTGACTGCATTGGGAGATTTCATTTGTAGTAAAAGTCTAAATGCCTTTGTTGTCATTTTGCTGTTTTGTCCTAGAGTCACAGCTAATTACCTATTAATTACAGGGGACTGAAACAAAAGTATTACCAAATTGGTTTGTGGCGAGTAGCAAGCAAGAGAACAGGCTACTACTTCTTTAGTGTGCACTTCAGTTCTATCTTCTTGAAACCTGGACAGGTTCTCAACAGTGCCTGTGACCTCCAAAAATAACCTTGGCCCCAAAGAACAAATGTGAGCAGGAACAGTTCCGCTTTCTATGGGGATGTTTGAGTCTTTGTTGGTTTAGGCTAGACCCTTGATATTATTTAACGTGGTTTATTGTACATAATTAGATTCTAATTTCTGGAGAGAGACACATTTATTTTCAGCACTGAATTGGTAATTCGGGTGAGGGTAGTTTTAAATCCAGTGTGAGTGTTATTCATGCTGTATACTAACATACTTTAGAGGTAATTGTTTCTACTGCTTTTTAGGACACAGCTTGATGAATAAAATAAATTTGGAGAAGGAGAGACACAAAATGCAGAAATATAGACCATTAAAAAGCTTATAAACCCACAACAAATACTTTAATTACATTGGATGAATGTAAATCATGAATGCTGAGCAGCTGGATGCTATGAAAATGTAAATGCAAGCTAATCAGTGGAAGTCGAATAAAGCTGGAAGCGGTATAAATCAAAATATCCATTGGGGAAAGCAGAGGGGCTGCCATCAGGCATTTTTATATAACCACGTACTGGACATTCCAGCACATATAGACACACACATATAAGATAATGGAAAGATTCTGGATCTAGCATCAACTTTAAAATGGCTCTGTGGATTCCTTATTTCCATAATGAGCTTACTCAAAATGTGTGCCTGATTTAATTTTTATGAAGCCACTAAGCCACCCCAGCTATTTTAATGATTTGGCTGTGGACCTGAAATCTAAAAATTGACTTTTCCTTGTGGTACCTTCCTGAACTATGTGAAGTGAACAAAGGAAGAAAGCGGGAAGGGTTTTGGAATATTCTTTATCTCATCAGCACACCTTTGTAAATGCTAGTCAGAAGGGGAATCTAAATAAATATGAGGTTAACAAAATTCTTGTTAGCCTCTCCTCTGTCATTTTAACCTTCAAAACAAATTCCAGTTCTTCAAAACCCAAATGAGATTCCTACATGAGCCCCTCTCTCCAAAACCTTGCTTCTCCTCTGCTTTTTAAGTTTAAACCTTCTCCTTACTATCAGCACAGGAAGGTATTTCCTTCTTTTCCTTGTGCATCCAAAGTCGATCTTTCCTCCCCTTGTCCCTCAGCCCTGGCTGAAACATATAATGAGTGAGAATAAAAACAAACAGCAAAGCCTGTTAGATTTCTGCCTTACAACATTGAGTGCACAAACATCTTTCCCTCTGCATTTCTGCAGTACTTAGCGACTAGGCAACGACAAGGCAGTCCAAGTTGTATCTGACTCTTTGCAACCCCGTGGACTGTAGCCCACCAGACTTCTGTGTCCCTAGGATTTTCCAGGCAACTTTTACAATTACAGATGTTTGGACCCTTTCCATTAGAGACTTTGTTATCAATCAGTCTGTTGTAGGGCTTAGAAATCAGACATATATTTTTTAAAACTCCCCATATGATTCTAATGTGCCCCGGAGTTGAGAAAACTACTTCGGGTCTTGTGTCTTACAGGCACGTTTATGAAAAGTATGTTTGTAGTGCATTCGGAGGAGAGAAACTTCATTTTCCTTCTGATTTCATATTCCTAGGAAAGAAGTCTCTACCTCTGTCCAAGACATTTCAATCCTTTCTCTTTGTCTGTGATTCTGACAAGCAAACTGGGTTCCCTATGCCTAAAATGACTGCCATTTTTATTTATTTATTTTCATTTTTGCTAAGCACATCAGTAACCCAGGATCTAGAGATCCAGTCATAGATGCTTTGATATCTAACTATCACAAATTATACCTACTAAATACACTCCAGTACCAGCCGGCACCTATCACCATATTGGCTTTAGGGATCTTGCTCACCGGAATCACTTGGGTTCATAAATGCTGGTTCATAAGGATGTAAGATTTGAGAATGTCTTTCATTTCTCCTCCCTTCTAGAGCTTTGACCAGTAGGGTTTCAAAATTTTTATTAATAAGCAGGTGAATGCCTTGTAACTCCTTAACTGCTGTGCTTCTGTTAAATTTTGCCGAACCAAGAAGCTTGATCCTAAGGTTATTATGAGGCCTTACCCTTACTATTTTGAATCTAAGACTCCATTTAACATTGCTGTTTGTTGTTCAGTCACTTAGTCATGTCCGACCCACCCTTTGCAACCCCATGGACTGAAGCATGCCAGGCTCCTCTGGACTCTACCACCTCCTGGAGTTTGCTCAGATTCATATCTATTGAGTCGGTGATTCTATCTATCTATCTCATCCTCTGCTGCCTTATTCTCCTTTGCCTTTTATCTTTCCCAGGATCAGGGTCTTTTCCACTAAGTCAGCTTTTCCTGTCAGGTGGCCAAAATATTGGAGGTTCAGCATTAGTCTTTCCAATGAACATTCACGGTTGATTTCTTGAGGATTTACAGGTTTGGAATATGCAATAATATACACCACAGATCTCCAGAAGACAAACCCTGGGCCCTGTTTGGGCATGTGGACGCGGGAGGACAGAAAGTGGCCACAGGTACCTGGGCACAGGAGGTGAAAGAGCAGGCAAGTACTCCCGTTAGGCTTTAAAGTGAGGGCCATGAGCACTGGTGAAATATGGTTCAGAGAATATCCTGGACTTCGACCAGTTAGACCAGTTGCTCCATCTATGGGAAGGGCTAGACTATTAGCAGAAGTTTCCTCCTCTGTAAGATGAAAAAGTAAAGGAATGAGGAGCCTTGTGTCTAACATAGTGGACAGCCAGGATTTTGAAACATGATAAAACCCTTGACACATCTGAACATGCAATATGTATTTCTCTCAAAGAGCATAGAGGAGTTGATAGAGCAGGGAGAATAATCCTTTGAGCCCAAGATACAAGACTTAAAAGTTGTAATAAATTACAACTGAAGGAGACCTTAACGTTGACCTATTTTAGTGATACTTCAATCTGATCTACTGAACTGTAGGGTCTCCAGGAAACTCATTCTAGGAGACCCCAGAGAAGGAGTGGATGGGGTGCTAGGCCCCTTAACCCTCTGTTTTAAGTAGAGCTGTTCAAAAGTCAACTTCAAGAATATCTCTTCTAAACAGGGATATGTCTTTTAAAAGGAATTTGAAAGACCTCCACTGAAGAATGCCAAGCTAACTATCAGGAAAATTAGAAAAGGAATTACTGTATCAGGAGCAATAGAAGACCTTGAGGGACTCTGCAGGGCATGCCAAACGTGGTTCAACATTAAAATACTGGGCACCACTTGCCCACTTCAGTCAGGAACAGTAAGGAGGCAAGAGATAAAGTCTCCTAGTCTGCCAGAATCCCATTACCTTCTGATTGAGGGAGTAAGAGGGACTTTTACCTAGATGAAATCACAGGAGGGTATGAGGTATAGCTCTGTTAATACGAAGAAATCTTAGTGAACAAAGCTATTTCCTTTGATTTATAGGAATTATACCATCTTGGCACTTATTCTTGCTACATAAGATGAGCTATGGCATATATTTAAGATATGAGATTTCTAAATGATTCTTGTGGGGCATTGTCTATACTAGGGATTAGCAAACTTTTTTCTCTGAAAGGTCAAACAGAAAGCATTTCAGCTTTGCAGGCCAGACGGTCTCTACAGCAACTACTCAGTTCTATGGCAGTATAGAGATGTGGAAGAGAGGAGTCATGGTTGTTCACATGGAAGAATACGGACATGGCAGAACTTGGCCATGATTTCTGCTGCTGCTGCTGCTGCTAAGTTACTTCAGTCGTGTCTGACTCTGTGCGACCCCATAGACGGCAGAGCATCAGGCTCCACTGTCCCTGGGATTCTCCAGGCAAGATTAATGGAGTGGGTTGCCATTGCCTTCTCTGTGGCCATGATTTCTGACCAGATTACTATTAGCGAACCTAGATGCACCTGGCATGTGTTACTCACAACGTACTAATGATAAAGAGTCTCCATTAGTAAATATTGTCAGAAAATCTGATCAGCATATTTGCAAAAAAAAAAAAAAAAAAATCTTGACTATATCACTTCTTTCTTTTCCTTCCTCCATTCTCCCCACTGAGCCCCAACTTGTCTCTAGGGTAAGAAGGATGAATTACAGACCAGTTACTAACATTTGCCTTCCTATACTGCTAGGATGTGAGCTCTGTGAGGTTAGGCATTTTTCCCATATGGTGTTACCCATATGGTGTTGTGGGTAGGAAATGTAAACTCATACCTGGAATATGTGTCAATTCCATTCAATATGTATCACTGCCTCTTTCAGAGTACAAGTGGCTGGTTGGCCTCCTCAGTGGATGGTGGCATGCTGGGACATCACTGTCAGAGTCTGTTGCTGTAATGTTGGATATTTAACAGTGGCAACAGCTAAGTCATCCTTCGTTAGTGGGAGCCCTTGCTGGCTGGCCCATGGCACCTCCATTCAAACATCCAATTTTTTTTAGCACTGGAATGGCTAAGAGGGTCTGGCTGACACCAACTGGTCAAGCCATTCTTTTGACTTCTTGGCTGTTTAGTGCCTCTTCCATGATGGTATTAAATCCTACACAATGGAATAGTGTTTTACTGTTGATAAACTCCCTTCTCTCCAATTTTATATTCTGCCCTTGTTGATATATCAATCTCAGGACTCAGTCCCATTATATGCTTCCTTAGCTTGTGTTGACACATATTGCTGAGGTGCTGAAACTTGTTTAATTACAGTCTCTTTCTTACCTTAGCCAGCCCAGTGTTTCCCTGGCTAAGCATCCTTGGGAAGTAATTCTAGTTACTGGTTTGGTGGCAAGAAGATATGAAGAGAGAGATCTTGGGTTGGGGGTGTATATATTTTTTTTTCATTAAAAATAGATGTCTCTGCATCATTTTCAAAGGAGAGAAAGAGAATGCTAGCCTATAGGGGGAGGATGGGGCCACTGCAGCCTCAAAGGATTCAGAGAATCTGGAGGATTAAAGATTTGAGTGCATTGACTAGATATGCCTATCCCAAGTCTCAAGGCCTCAGAGCTTCCCAACCAGTGCCTTGAAACCTGCATAGCAGAGTTACAATTGCTAGGAATTCAACTTTACCAAAGCACCACTATCTTTATAAGTGATTCTAATCTGATCCAAAGATTATCTGCCTTTACCGAAATCAGATTGATTATATTCTTTGCAGCCAAAGATGAAGAAGCTCTATACAGTCAGCAAAAACAAGAGTGGGAGCTGACTGTGGCTCAGATCATGAACTCCTTATTGCAAAATTCAAACTTAAACTGAAAAAAGTAAGGAAAACCAATAGAACATTCAGGTATAACCTAAAATAAATCCCTTATGATTATACAGTGGAAATGACAAATAGATTCAGGGGATTAGATCTGATAGACAGAGTGCCTGAAGAACTATGGATAGAGGTTCGTGACATTGTACAGGAGGCAGTGATCAAGACCATCCCCAAGAAAAAGAAATGCAAAAAGGCAAAATGGCTATCTGAGGAGGTCTTACAAATAGGTGTGAAAAGAAGAGAAGCTAAAGGCAAAGGAGAAAAGGAAAGATAGAAGCATCTGAATTCCAAAGAATTCAGCAGAGTTCCAAAGAATAGCAAGGAGAGATAAGAAAGCCTTCCTCAGCGATCAATGCAAAGAAATAGAGGAAAACAACAGAATGGGAAAGACTAGAGATCTCTTCAAGAAAATTAGAGATACCAAGGGAACACTTCATGCAACATTTCATGCCATGCAAAGATGGGCTCAATAAAGGACAGAAATGATATGGACCTAACAGAAGCAGAAGATATTAAGAAGAGGTAGAAAGACTATACAGAAAAACTATACAGAAAAGATCTTCATGAGCCAGATAACCATGATCGTGTCACTCACCCAGAGCCAGACATCCTGGAATGTGAAGTCAAGTGGGCCTTAGGAAGCATCATTACGAACAAAGCTGGTGGAGGTGATGGAATTCCAGTTGAGCTATTTCAAATCCTAAAAGATGATGGTGTGAAAGTGCTGCACTCAATATACCAGCAAATGTGGAAAACTCAGCAGTGGCCACAGGACTGAAAAAGGTCAGTTTTCATTCCAATCCCAAAGAAGGGCAATGTCAAAGAATGCTCAAAGTACTGCAAAATTGTACTCATCTCACACGTTAGCAAAGTAATGCTCAAAATTCTCCAAGCCAGGCTCAACAGTATGTGAGCCATGAACTTCCAGATATTCAAGCTGGATTTAGAAAAGGCAGAGAAGCCAGAGATCAAATTGGCAACATCTGCTGGATAATTGAAAAAGCAAGAGAGTTCCAGAAAAACATCTACTTCTGTTTGACTAGGCCAAAGCCTTTGACTGTGTGGATTAAAACAAACTGGAAAATTCTTCAAGAGATGGGAATACCAGACCACCTTACCTTCCTCCTGAGAAACTTGAACGCAGGTCAAGAAGCAACAGATAGGACCAGACATGGTATAACAGACTTACTGTTTCCAAATCGGGAAAGGAGTACATCAAACCTGTATATTGTCACCCTGCTTATTTAACTTCTATGCAGAGTACATCATGCAAAATGCTGGGCTGGATGAAGCACAGGCTGGAATCAAGACTGCCAGGAGAAATATCAATAACCTCAGATATGCAGATGACACTACCCTTATGGCAGAAAGCAAAGAACTAAAGAGCCTCTTGATGAAAGTGAAAGAAGAGAGTGAAAATGCTGGCTTAAGACTCCACATTCAGAAAACTAAGATAATGGCATCTGGTCCCATCACTTCATGGAAAATAGATGGGGAAACAAAGGAAACAGCAGACTTTATTTTTGGGAGCTCCAAAATCATTGCAGATGGTGACTGCAGCCATGAAATTAAAAGATGCTTGCTTCTCGGAAGAAAAGCTATGACCAACCTAGACAGCATACTAAAAAACAGAGACATTACTTTGCCAACAAAGGTCCATCTAGTCAAATCTATGGTTTTTCCAGTAGTTATGTATGGATGTGAGTGTTGGACTATAAAAAAAGCTGAACACTAAAGAACTGATGCTTTTGAATTGTGGTGTGGAGAAGACCCTTGAGAGTCCCTTGGACAGCATGGAGATCCAATAATCTATGGTTTTTCCAGTAGTTATGTATGGATGTGAGTGTTGGACTATAAAAAAAGCTGAACACTAAAGAACTGATGCTTTTGAATTGTGGTGTGGAGAAGACCCTTGAGAGTCCCTTGGACAGCATGGAGATCCAATTGGTCAATCCTAAAGGAAATCAGTCCTGAATATTCATTGGAAGGACTGATGCTGAAGCTGAAACTCCAATACTTTGGTCATCTGATGTGAAGAAGTGATTCCTTGGAAAAGACCCTGACGCTGGGAAGGACTGAAAGCAGGAGAAGGGGACAACAGAGGATGAGATAGTTGGATAGCATCACCGACTCAATGGACATGAGTTTGAGTAAGTTCCGGGATTTGGTGATGGACAGGGAAGCCTGGCATGCTGCAGTCCATGGGGTTGCAAAGAATCGAACACGACTGAGTGACTGAACTGAACTGAAGCTGCAAGAGCTGTGAATTCCTTTATCAGCTATCAAGGAGACTGATTTTAACACTTTGTTAACCATCCCCAAGCTTTGTTTTCTCCAGTGAATACATAGCACCAGCAACAGTTATCCAACCCTGTTGTCCTTATGTCCTTACTCACTCTCAATCTTGCAAATACTTGAGGCACTGCATTATCTACTGCATTCCCTTCCAGAACCATACAATTTAAACTTCCCACTGGAGAGTCTGAACAATTGAATTAGTACAGTATGTCAGAGATAAGCCTACTTTCAGACTTGCCAGTGGACTGGTAGGTAATCTGGTTTGTAGATTCTGTCTCCTTGGTCTACTCTAAGCATCAATTATTCTTATGTCTGCAATCAGATTTCCTAGGAAACAAATTGAAATGAGGAGTTATACACAGAGAGTTTGGGTATGCTTTTGGCAATACCTGTGAGGGCTTGAAGGACTCAGGATTGGGAGACATTCAACTGCAATGGAATTACAACAAATTCCTGATCATCCCACAGGGAAACTCAGTCACTGGGATGGCTGTTCAAAGTTGTTGCAGATTGTGGAAGGAGGGTCAAGGTCTTTGTCTATCTGCACCAACCAGTAGTCAGTGGATGTAAGTTGCTCCTGGGAAGGGGATGTAACCTTAGGTAAGGTAGCTAACTCCCTTTCTGGAAAATTCCTGATTGGAAGAGATTTTTTATCAGTGAGCCATCAGCAGGCAACATCCTAGCTACCAAAAGGAATGAGTTCCTTAAGTCTGAATGTGGATCAGAGACGTGAATCACAACATTTAATTAAGGCAATAATAGTGAAAATGAAAAGGAGAGGATATATTTGAGATTTACTTATGAAGTCAAAATGACAGGTCTTAGACATTGGGTTTGAGGAATCAGAGAGGGGAAAGAGTATGGAGTAGCGTAAGATTTTTAACTTGGATGGCCAGGAGAAGAGAGATACCATTCATAGAAAAGTGAAAAATGGTAGGATTAGTCAGGGTTGGGGGGAAAGACAGTAGTTAAATTTCAAACATTATTGGTCACCTGTGGAGCATTTAATGGGGATTATAAATTATTTGGAATAAGGATCTGGTAATTATGGAAGATTTTAACTGGAAAATTATAGCTATCAATTTAAAGAACATAGTTTGTAAAAGATCTACAGAAAAAATATATAAGAGAAGAAATAAAAACCAAGGTTGAAATCTGAAACATTTAAAAATGCAGATGAAGACAGCCAAATGGTTCTAACCAAGAACATAGACACTCTCCCAGTGACAAATCTAAACATGCATTTTGAAGTTTTTGGCCGGCCAAACTGGCATATCACACTTTCTACCTCTGAATGGATCCAGAGTTCCCCTCTAAGGAGAAATAGTTGCTGCCTGCTGGAGTATGTGGCCAGCAGTGTTTTATCACAGACGCATTCAAATTATGTAAATTTGTTCTTTCCCTTTCTTTTTCCTTCCCTTCCATGGACAGTTCATTCCTAAAGGCATTAAAGTGGGGCAAAGCATTTCAGGTCTTCCCTTACTCAAGGCAGGGAACAGCTGTGGTGGACCAGAGTGTAGTACTGGGATCTGATCAAGGTGAGCAGGATGTTGTCCTAGGAAAGCAAGGAGCGGGGGATGGGGGAAGGTCTTCTGGGGTGATGACTTGGCACAGGGAGGTAGAACCCAAGCAGGATGAGGAGAGTGTTCATGCACGGGGTTGAGTCTTACATGGAGTATTAGAGACCAAATGGGTGAATAGGGTATTCTTCGCCATGGAAAACAGTTTTACTAATTATCAAATGCACAATAATATATTTGTATATTCGCAAGTTTTGATCATATTTCTCTTTCAGGTCACATTTGATACTACTGGTAACTGTCATACTTGAAACATTTTCTTTGCTAGGCTTCTAGGACAGCTTTCCTCTGAAATAATTTTCCTACTTCCTTCATATCCCCATGCTGACTTCCATTCTATCTACTCTTCTTTATATGATGGTTTCCTTCTCAGCTTCTATTTTTCTCCTCTACCTACCCTTTCTGAGTGACCTTATCAACTGCCACTGATATACCATCAGTATTTTGCAAGTCCTGTATATACTAATTAACACTTTCCTGCAACAGTTGGAACTAAGGGCTATTTAAAATTTAACACAAAAAACTTACAGAAACTTTCTTCCTGACTTCCCACAACTAGGTATCTCAAACCACTATTTCAAGCATCTAGTTTGAAGAATGCTTCCAAGGTTCTCCAACTCATTATTGTCTCCTCCAAATCACAACTTGTTTATCATTACTCTTTTATTCTGTGAGATGGCACAAATCCTTATCCAACTCTCAAAGCCAGAAGCCATGAAAATAACAAGTACGGCCTCTCTTTTCCTCTCACACTTAGTCACTCACTAGGTCCTAATGACTCTGCTTTGTATATCTTTCTTGAAGTTCTGTCTCTATTTCTCTTTCCCATTCTCATGGTTATACCTCAATGCAGACTCTTTTCTTCTCTAAACAAGATTACTGAAAATGCTGTCTTGGTCTCCAGTCTTGTTCCCTCCAATTCTTTCTTCATACTACCTCTGGTGATCTTTTTAACTGAAAATATGGTTGTGCTATGCCCCTGCTTGAAATTGTTCAAAAAGTTCCCATTACCTAAGCGAAGCATCCACGTTGCCTGGCTTTGCCTGCATAATGCTTTATCATCTCAACCCTGATGCTTTTACACTTAGCTCCAATAACAGTAACATCCTACACATTTGGGTTTGACCGTCATGACGTAAAACGGGTTTTTATTGAGGTATATCTGCGTTCTGCCAGGAGTTTTTCAAGATAATGAACTGTTTTCATTTGTGTGCAAGAAAATTTGCCCTTGAAACAAATGTGAGAAGTGTATAGAACATTTATATCCTACGGTCAATGAACTTCTGAAATAATCAGAATTGCATTCTAGGAACAGGAGATGAAACACAGCACAATGACTGCAAACCTACCCATCTCCTGAAATTTAATTTTGTGAACTTGATTCTATAAATAAGAAACCAAAAACCTTTCCAATCATTTTTACAAACGAAAAGAGACAGTTACTTACTTCTGCAGTTAAAAAACACACACACACAGTGGGGAGGAGTAGGAAGATATGACTGAGGCATTCCCCTGGTCCTCTTTATGGCCTACATGAATCTTGAAATCCAAAATATCTTCTTTTGAATATTACCTCCTCGGGGATGTGTTCTGCCTCTTACGTTTATGAAATAGCTTTAAGTAGAAAAAACAAGTGAGCCCGTCACATGTCCTGTAGGCAAGGCAGGTAGACAGGAAATTGGAAGTTTGCAACCACTTTAGATTATTAAAATTTCATTAAAATTCTTGGCCATTGGGTGACATTAGGAATACTCTAGTAAAAAGTACTAGGAAAATAAATTCATTTCTGAGTCTATTTTCACAGGCCTATACCTAGTTTTTCTCAAGGGATTGCTACCTAACCCCTTCTGCTTAGCCAAACCGTAAGGCACAGGGAAGCTGAATTTGAGGGTCTAACTGTACTCCCCATCTGTTTCAGGGGACATCTTTACAATCTTTGAATCCATTTATATAAAATTATATTCATTTTCTTAAAAGGTGAGATATTAACACACAATGAAATCTACTTGCTGATTAGGACTATAGGTTGATTGCACTATGTCCTTTACAGAACATATGCCATTGCCTTGGGCATCTTAGATGTTCAATAAATAATAAATACTTGTGGATTCAAGTTTAATTATATTTCATGTCATTCTGTAGAAGAGATTTGACACTGGGAGATTTAGCTTGCAAAGCTAATTCTATCAGTGCATTTCTATTATTCCTATCTCTGTGGATGCACAAAAATATAACAGCATATTTGGTATTTTTACAAGTCTTCTTTAAAGCTAACATTAGAATTCACCAACTGTATTTCCAAAAAAACGCTCTCTTTCCAAAAAGTAGTATTTCTGCTTTATTGATAACTTGACAAGCTGCATGAAATCAAAGAAATAGACCTAGGCAATGGGATTTGAAGGAGCCCACTCCAAGAAAATTTCTATTCAACAGTGCATCCAGATTACCTAAGCAAGGATACTGAAATAGTGCATACACTTACATAACAAGCCACAGATGATGATAATTGAGGACCAGTGGTTCAGGAGAATGTGTCTGACCATTCTTGTGCCCATAGACACGTCCAAGTTGCTGATTAGGCTTCATGAAAGACAGCCATTCTCATTGTATCTTTTTTTTTTTTAACCTTAATTATGCTCCTTCAACTTGCATTTTCACCATATTTGACTAGACAATGACAATCTAAGTACATTTCCACAGAATGTGCAATTTCCATAGGAATGGAAAGTGCACTTGTAGATTTAAAGTTCAGCTTCTTACTGATCATTTGATACTTTATTTCCCACATGGACTTAAAGTGCCCCACTTGTTCATGGAGCTGGGAATGAGTATATCAAGACCAAGATTCCCCTCTTATCATTAGAACAAAGTGCCCAGTTACTGGGAAAAATGCCATTAAAACTTTTACATCTTTTTGTTCTTTTATTTAAATAAACTCTGTGAAAGTGAGTTTTTCTTAAGTTTTATGATCTGTAATTTGAAGAGCTGTGTGTAATTATTTAAGACTAAATTAAAACATGACAGGATTTTTTAAAGAACATAGCTTATTAGGGTCAATTGTTTAAAAAATCATATTTTTAAGAGAACATGGATTAATGCTGGGTTCTCTAGAAGGACTGTCCAACAAAAAATGAGTTCTTTTTAAGTTTCCAGTTTTTTTTTTCTTTTGTAAATTATTTTGCCTATAAACACAGACATGCTTTTCTACCATGGCACCACCATTCTCTGTTCTCCCATCCTCACCTTACTAGAACATATCTAGTTTAAGATCAATAACAAACTATTAAAAAAAAAATGTATACCTTACCTTAGTAAAGTCAGTCTAAGGGAGTAATTGTCATTGCCTATAACATGGAACTTGAAATACAGTTATCTTTGAAAGTATGCTGTAACTTTCAACATAAGATAGATGATTTCATCAAAATGTCCAAGGACCCTGGTTTCATCTATGGGCACCATTCTTCTAACATAGCTCCAAGAAGAACATTCAAGAAGGATTTACCCAATGTGTGTTCCACATTAGGTACCATGAAGAACATTCAAGAAGGATTTACCAAATGTGTGTTCCATATTAGGTAGAAGTGGATAGGACAGATGTGGAATTCACTTTTAACTGAGGGTGGTAACTGGGAGAGCTTCACTGTTGGCTCAATGGTAAAGAACCTGCCTTCAATGCAGTAGATGCAGGAGACACAGGTTTTATCCCTGGGTCTGGAAAATCCCCCGGAGGAAGGCAGGGCAACCCACTCCAGTATTCTTGCCTGGAGAATCCCATGGACAGAGGAACTTGGTGGGCTAAAGTCCATAGGGTTGCAAAGAATTGGACATGACTGAAATGACTTAGCACACATGCACAATGGGTGAAAAGGAGCCTGAGGGGTAGGCTCACTCAGCATTCACTCACCAATAGTTACTAAATGCCTCTCGCTCACAAGGTAGGGCTCAGACAGTAAAGAATCTGCCTGCAATGCAGGAGACCTATGTTTGATCCCTTGGTCAGGAAGATCCCCTGGAGAAGGGAATGGCTACCCACTCCAATATTCTTGCCTGGAATATTTCAGGGCCAGAGGAGCCTGGCAGGCTATAGCTCATGGGGTGGCAGAGGCAAACAAGACTGAGCAGCTAACACTCAGTTTAAAGACACCAGATATAAAAGCATGAATAAGGTATTGTATTATCTCTGAATGGTTATATTCAAATGACAGAGTAAAATATGTAAAAGAATAGAGACAGGGCAATGCAGTTAGGTATCTAGGTGTTGTGGGATTACAGATGAAGGGATCCTTAAACCTGATGGAGAATTCAGATACGCCTTCTCAGAGGAGGCAAAGTCTCAGCTGCCATTCGAAAGGCAAATCTCTCAGATAAAGAAGAGAGAAAGTGAAGACTCTGGGAAACAGGAGCAAGGAATGAGTGTCTGCAGATATGAGGAGGCACAGGGGGAAAGAAGAACCCAGATGCAAGTAAACTGAGATGGCTTGGTTGGAGGCCATTTCTCAACAGAGATGAAACAGGCTAGAAATGAGGCTGTGTCTGGACCATGACAGACCTTCAACACACAGACTTCAGCGGTGTGCCTGCTGAAGAGTCAGCAATTTACCTTGCAGGTAACGAAAAGCCGCATGATGTTCTACTTATGTCATGGCGTCAGTGCAGCTAATAGAATTACACCAAGTATGTAACATGTCTGTCCTTTTTTAAATGCTGGATGCGCAGTTGAGACCACAGCTCCTGGAATTTAAAACAACTGAGCTAAAATTCTGGTATCATGACTCGCTTAGTGTGACCTTGGATAAGTTACTTAGTCTCTCTGTGTCTCAATTTCCTCCTCTGTAAGATAGAAAGAACAGCCCCCCTTCTCACTGATTTGTTGTGAGAATTTACAGATGATTTCATGCAAAGCATTTAGAGCCTGGCATGTAGTAAGCACTCAGTGCTTTTAGTATTATTTATTATATAGTCCCAGCCCATGCCCACCTTCTGACCCCTCCTCTGAGTTAAAGCATAGCCTGATGGAGCTCCCACACTGCAGAAACGGTCACCCCATGCTCCTCGAATTAAAATTTGCCATTGTAAAGAGTCAATTATAAATATAAATTAGAACATTTATCTATCTCTACCACATTTAACATAAACAAAGATAGTGTTTTGCCCATTAGAAAAACCTTCTGGGATGAATTATATTCTTCCAAACACTAAGTCAGTTTAAGCAGAGCTGGTAAAATAGACAAAGAAGTAACCAAAAAAAAAAAAAAGTGTTTTTCCCTCCCTCACCCTGCCCTCTGAATACTTCTCCTTAAACCTAAGTCACATCCTATCCTTCCTTCCCTTCCTCCTTTGCCCCCTCCCTACTCCTTCATTGCCTCCCTCCTACAGAATCATTTCCCTTTCTTATATCGAGCTGAAGAAAATCTATTAATATCTTCAATTAAAAAAAAAAAAACAACTGTCCACTAGCCTTGTAGTTAGCTTCTGATTGACAGTAACTATTTTAATTTGAAGCTAAACTGCTCTCTCTCAGTTGCCAGGCAGCGCCTCGAAGAAGAAGAAATCTTTCTTATGAAAGAAAATGACCAACTTTACAGAAAAAAAAGGCATTCTACCAAATCCAATTCAACCCAACCATTTTAAGCAAATGCTGACCAGTAGGCAGAACTCCTGCCTCGCTTGCTGGACACTGTTGGTGACCAGAAAGAGCTGGGGAAGCATTCATGATTTCTCCATTCCAACGCCCTCCTGTACATGTCTGTGCTCAGGCAGTGGGCACACACGCCAAAGGTGATGGTGTGCAGTGAGCAGCTGGATCCGAGCTGTTCTTCTGAGGGCAGTGGCTTCTTTTTGTCATCCTGTGCACAGAGGAGTGTGTGCGCAGGCACGTGGAGAGAGCTGATGCATTCTGACCCTTGTGGCAGCTGATCAGGATGATTGGCTGGTAGTGGCGGCTTTGTGAGCGTACAATGTGTAACAGCCAGCGGGAGACAGACAGTGTTGGGAGAGGAAGAAGGCATCCAGAGCCAGTGCCATTAATACGGAGATTCAAAACAGCAATTTCGACCTCACTTTCTGAAATTAGAGGCTCTATATGGTGTTATTATTGTTATTTAACATGTATTGAATGCCAACTGTGAAGCAGGTTCTGAATGGAATATTAAGCAGCTACAATCTCTACCCAGCGGGTTGCAATGTACATAAGACAACACAATAAGAAATTGGAGGAGGGGACTGGCTCTCACCTACACAAGTTAAGGGTGCTGATTCCTCTTTTCTCCATGAGTCCTTGGATTTTTCTGACTATTCTCTTCCCAGCCTCCATCAGTCACCTTTGCGGTGCGCGCACGCACTCCCAACCTCACTCTGAGTACATCAGCCATAATGAACAAGTGCTCCGGAGCAAAGGGGAACTGTTCAGTGCTGCTGGGTCTGGAAGTGCTGACACTGGTTTTCTAGGGCACATATTCTGTATTGATAAATGTCAGGACCCAAAGAACAAATTTAATTCAAGGCAAGTCCAATTTGACTTCCCCAGATAATGGCACAACACCCAACCTCACTGAAGAGTGTGTGGATGGAGGAGTCTCATTGTAAGAATGTGGTGTTTAATCATCTTGAAAAGATTCAAAGGTCATCTACTCCTTGCTCCTCATTAGCCACTCTGGGAATTTTTACTGTTGTTTGTCTTGATTCTCCCTTCACATTTGATGTATCTGCTTGAATTTGAGATACATGTTTAAGCAGAAATGGCACATTTATTTAATGCAAAGCAAACTGACTCCTCATATTTATTATTTAGATCAATAAATGGACATCCTAAACACTCTTTGCCAAAGGGCATAAGTACAAACTTTAAAACACCACAGTCAGCAGCATTTCAAAAATCCCATTTTAAAAGCAATTTCCTCAAAATAGCCCCTTCTCAAGGATCACCAGGTTGGAAAGTTATGCTCTGGGCTTTGCAAATCACTTGACTAAGGCTCCACCCATGAAAATTAAAAGGGAATTCCATAAACAAGTGAAAGTGTAAGATATAAAATAAAGGTAGTTGTTTGAAAGTGAATATTTAATACTTTCCAGAGATATGGGAACTAGGTTATATTATGGCTTGAAACATGGCTTTCCAAACTGCTATCTGTAGAACTATTAATAAGTGAATTCTCAAAGCTGGTCTATAGTTCTGATGGTGGTGGTGATGCTCAGAATCTGTAGTTGTACTGAACAGGCTTTAAGAAATGTCTACTAGGTCAGATTAGAAACCTCTCCTGAGCCAAGAAAAATTAACATAGAAAACCATTGCATCAGAAACAAACAAAATGTAGCCAATCTTTGCAGATAGGAAGCAGAATACAGGAGGGACTCTACAGAGGATTCCCACAGGAAAGCTGAATTATGGTCATGGGTTTTTCTTCACTACCTCAGGCACAGAAGTCACACCTAGGAGTTATAAACAATGGCTTTGTAGGTGACCCACTCTACCCCTCATATTTTCAGTCCCATACCCCTCACTGTCTGGGCTATACCATGAATCCTTCTTCTAACTTGACATAGAATTCTACAGAGCTAGACCTTGCTATTCCAAAGAATAGCAAGAAGAGATAAGAAAGCCTTTTTCAGCGATTAATGCAAAGAAATAGAGGAAAAGAACAGAATGGGAAAGACTAGAGATCTCTTCAAGAAAATTAGAGATACCAAGGGAACATTTCATGCAAGGATGGGCTCGATAAAGGACAGAAATGGTCTGGACCTAAGAGAAGCAGAAGATATTAAGAAGAGGTGGCAAGAATACACAGAAGAACTGTACAAAAAAGATCTTCACGACCCAGATAATCATGATGATGTGATCACTAGGGGAAACAGTGTCAGACTTTATTTTTTTGGGCTCCAAAATCACTGCTGATGGTGACTGCAGCCATGAAATTAGAAGACGCTTACTCCTTGGAAGAAAAGTTATGTCCAACCTAGATAGCATTTTCAAAAGCAGAGACATTACTTTGCTGACTAAGGTCCGTCCAGTCAAGGCTATGGTTTTTCCTGTGGTCATGTATGGATGTGAGAGTTGGACTGCGAAGATTTTGAACTGTGGTGTTGGAGAAGACTCTTGAGAGTCCCTTGGACTGCAAGGAGATCCAACCAGTCCATTCTGAAGGAGATCAGCCCTGCGATTTCTTTGAAGGGAATGATGCTAAAGCTGAAACTCCAGTTCTTTGGCCACCTCACGCGAAGAGTTGACTCATTGGAAAAGACTCTGATGCTGGGAGGGATTGGGGGCAGGAGGAGAAGGGGACGACCGAGGATGGGATGGCTAGATGGCATCACTGACTCGATGGATGTGAGTCTGAGTGAACTCCGAGAGATGGTAATGAACAGGGAGCCCTGGCGTGCTGCGATTCATGGGGTCGCATAGAGTTAGACACAACTGAGTGACTGAACTGAACTGAGACCTGCTTCATCCTTGAAACCACTGACTCTCATTTCTCTTTCAGCTTAGGAACCCTTTACTTCTTACTGGGATTCAGCTTCAGCCTCAAGAGCTCTGTTTCCTCAATTCTAGATTGTTCTTCCAAACTACTTGCCTGCAAAGCTACTACTCGCTCTCTGTGGGTTTTTCTCTCACCACATTTAAACAGACTTAAGCTTCTCTCGGGCTTCCCAGGTGGCTTGGTGGGTAAAGAACCTGCCTGCAATGCAGGAGACACAGGAGATATGGGTTCAATTCCTGGGTCAGGAAAATTCCCTAGAGGAGGCACAGCAACCCACTCCAGTGTTCTTGCCTGGAGAATCCCAAGGACAGAGGAGCCTGGTGGGCTACAGCCCATAACTTGCAAAAAGTCAGACACGACTAAAGTGACTGAGCATGCACGCAAGCTTCTCTCATCTCATAAAAAGCAAAAAAACAAGTGCTTCCATTAATCTTATGCCCCTCCCCTGCTGTTATCTACTCCTTCCCCTCTTCCCAACCTGGTGCCATACAAGGTCTCGGCACTGTTACCTCTAACCCACTGCCATGACCCCACTGGAATTGTTCTGGTCAAAGACACTGATACCCTTTTTTGACTAAAAGGTACTAATCTGAAAGGCTTTTGCATTCCATTGATGGTTCTGTTGGTGCATTTTCTTTTTAAAAATTATTTTCTCTTGAAGTATTGTGTTAGTTTCAGGTCTACAGCAAAGTGATTCAGCTATATACATTCATTTATTGATACTTTTTCAGATTTTTTTTCCCATATAGGATATTACATAATACTAAGTAGAATTCCTTATACAACAGGTCCTGGTTGATTATCTATTTCACATATAGCAGTTCAGTTCAGTTCACTTGCTCAGTCGTGTCCAACTCTTTGTGACCCCATGAACCGCAGCACGCCCGGCCTCTCTGTCCATCACCAACTCCTGGAGTCCACCCAAACCCATGTCCATTGTGTCGGTGATGCCATCCAACCATCTCATCCTCTGTCGTCCCCTTCTCCTCTTGCCTTCAATCTTTCCCAGCATCAGGGTCTTTTCAAATGAGTCAGCTCTCCGCATCAGGTGACCAAAGTATTGGGAGTCTCAGCTTCAACATCAGTCCTTCCAATGAACACCCAGGACTAATCTCCTTTAGAATGGACTGATTGGATCTCCTTGCAGTCCAAGGGACTCTCAAGAGTCTTCTCCAACACCACAGTCCAAAAGCATCAATTCTTCTGTGCTCAGCTTTCTTCACAGTCCAACTCTCACATCCATACATGACTACTAAAAAAACCATAGCCTTCACTAGACAGACCTTTGTTGGCAAAGTAATGTCTCTGCTTTTTAATATGCTGTCTAGGTTGGTCAAAACCTTCCTTCCAAGGAGCAAGCATCTTTTAATTTCATGGCTGCAGTCACCATCTGCAGTGATTTTGGAGCCCCAAAAAATAAAGTCAGCCACGGTTTCCACTGTTTCCCCATCTATTTGCCATGAAGTGATGGGACCGGATGCCATGATCTTCATTTTCTGAATGTTGAGCTTTAAGCCAACTTTTTCACTCTCTTCTTTCACTTTCATCCAGAGGCTTTTTAGTTCTTCTTCACTTTCTGCTTTAAGGTTGGTGTCATCTGCATATCTAAGCTTATTGATATTTCTTCCAGCAATCTTGATTCCAGCTTGTGCTTCCTCTAGCCCAGCATTTCTCATGATGTACTGTGCATATAAGTTGTATGTATATGTTAATCCCAGACACCTAAGCTGCTGCTGCATTTACCCAATCTCCTCACCATCCATGGAGGTGGTTGCCTGCATGCTCAGTCACTCAGTCATGTCTGACTCTTTGCAACCCATGAACTGTAGCCTGCCAGGCTCCTCTGTCCATGGAATTTTTCCAAGCCAGATTTCTTGAGTGGGTTGTCATTTCCTCCTCCAAGGCATCTTCCCAATCCAGCGATTGAACCCACGTCTCCTGCATTTGGCAGGAGGATTTTTTCTTTTTACCACTGGGCCACCTGGGAAACCCATGACATGGAAGTAGTTAGCAGCCCCTAATAAAAGGAAACACAACTGGACATAGTGGGGACACTGGAAATTTCTCCCCTTAATAGATGACCTTTCCTAAGGAGCTCAAGAATGAGCCAGCCAGGTTTCAGACCAGCACGGCTCCAATGTTGCGCTGTGTCTCATTGCCCTAGGTTGCCTTTAGCCTCCTTAGTACTCAACTCATCCTAAGATTCCTTAAATTTCCATTGACATCGTTTCAGTTTTTTTCATTCTTTCCTGGTTGCATCTCATTATGAGAATAACTTCTGAAGGCAATATGTAAAGAAAAACTTTCATATAGTTAAAAAAAAATAAAATTACTCTTGATAATTACTGAAATTGCAGTGAAATGTAAATGTGTCAAGATGTTCACACTGTAAGAGTCATATAGGAATTGAAACCTACTGAGAGAATAATGTATTCAGGTTTCCCTGCTCATGCTCAGTTAAGATTAAGTTGACTTAGTGACAGCACCCACATTATTTTTTTTGTCTTTTTTAACTTTTAATTTTGAAATAATTTCAAGTTTACAAAAATGTTGTCCCCACAAAATGCCAATTACTCCAGTATTCCTTCACCCACATTTTCTCTCTGTGTGTCTCTCCCTCTGTTCCTTTGTCCCTCTCTCCCTTCCTCTCTCTCTGAATATATATTTTCTGAATCATTTGACAGTTATTTGGAGACATTGTGCTTCTTTACCCCTAAATATTACAGGTGTGTATTTTTTTTTCATCTTACATTTTTTTTCCTTTTTTAAAAATAATTTAATTAATTTATTTTAATTGGAGGCTAATTACTTTACAATATTGTATTGGTTTTGCCATACATTGACATGAATCAGCCATGGGTGTACATGTGTTCCCCATCCTGAATCCCCCACCCACCTCCCTCCCCATCCCATCCCTCAGGGTTATCCCAGTGCCCCAGCCCTGTGCACCCTGTATCCTGCATCGAACCTGGACTGGTGATTCGTTTCACACATGATATTATACATGTTTCAATGCCATTCTCCCCAATCATCCCACCCTCACCCTCTCCCACAGAGTCCAAAAGACTGTTCTACACATCTGTGTCTCTTTTGCTTTCTCGCATACAGGGTCATCATTACCATATTTCTAAATTCCATATATATGTGTTAATATACTGTATTGGTGTTTTTCTTTCTGAGTTACTTCACTCTGTATAATAGGCTCCAGTTTCATCTACCTCATTAGAACTGATTCAAACGCATTCTTTTTAATGGCTGAGTAATATTCCATTGTGTATATGTACCACAGCTTGCTTATCCATTTGTCTGCTGATGGAGATCTAGATAAGCACCCACATTATATACATTATCTTCCTCTACCTTTTTCTTCCTATGTACAGAGTGAAATTTTTATATTTTTATTTTTATTTATTTTTTTTAATTTTTTTAATTTTATTTTTACTTTATTTTACTTTACAATACCGTATTGGTTTTGCCATACATTGACATGAATCCACCATGGGTGTATACGAGCTCCAAATTCTGAATCCCCCTCCCACCCCATATCATCTCTCTGGATCATCCACGTGCACCAGCCCCAAGCATCCTGTATCCTGTATTGAACATAGGCTGGTGCTTCGTTCTTACATGATAGTATACACGTTTCAAAATACTCAAAATAATCTCAAA
The DNA here is from genome assembly GCA_006410635.1 of Cephalophus harveyi. Lineage (NCBI taxonomy): Eukaryota > Metazoa > Chordata > Mammalia > Artiodactyla > Bovidae > Cephalophus > Cephalophus harveyi. Next base: position 88,337 of record SJYT01035728.1, read on the forward strand.
GTTACAGAGACGTTACAATATATAAATACAATATATACAAAATATAAAGAATTTTTTCCTCAATGATTAGAGAAGTAAGTTGCCCATATAATCATCATAAGCAACCCTCATCATCCTAATACTTTGCCATGCATCCAACAAACCAAGGCATTCTTCTATATAAACATAATGTGACCACCAATATTAAAAAATTATGGGAGTATCATACTTCAGTTAATTGAGTGTATCTCAGTTTCCCCATATCAGTTCAGTTCAGTTCAGTTCAGTCGCTCAGTCGTGTCCGACTCTTTGCGACCCCATGAATCACAGCACGCCAGGCCTCCCTGTTCATCACCATCTCTCGGAGTTCACTCAGACTCACATCCATCGAGTCAGTGATGCCATCCAGCCATCTCATCCTCGGTCGTCCCCTTCTCCTCCTGCCCCCAATCCCTCCCAGCATCAGAGTCTTTTCCAATGAGTCAACTCTTCGCATGAG
>SJYT01035730.1:4111-37639 GCA_006410635.1 Cephalophus harveyi
TGTCATCTGCATATCTGAGGTTATTGATATTTCTCCCGGCAATCTTGATTCCAGCTTGTGTTTCTTCCAGTCCAGCGTTTCTCATGATGTACTCTGCATATAAGTTAAATAAGCAGGGTGACAATATACAGCCTTGACGCACTCCTTTTCCTATTTGGAACCAGTCTGTTGTTCCATGTCCAGTCCTAACTGTTGCTTCCTGACCTGCATACAGATTTCTCAAGAGGCAGGTTAGGTGGTCTGGTATTCCCATCTCTTTCAGAATTTTCCACAGTTTATTGTGATCCACACAGTCAAAGGCTTTGGCATAGTCAATAAAGCAGAAGTAGATGTTTTTCTGGAACTCTCTTGCTTTTTCCATGATCCAGCGGATGTTGGCAATTTGATCTCTGGTTCCCCTGCCTTTTCTAAAGCCAGCTTGAACATCAGGGAGTTCACGGTTCACGTATTGCTGAAGCCTGGCTTGGAGGATTTTGAGCATTACTTTACTAGCATGTGAGATGAGTGCAATTGTGCGGTAATTGGAGCATTCTTTTGCATTGCCTTTCTTTGGAATTGGAATGAAAACTGACCTTTTCCAGTCCTGTGGCCACTGCCGAGTTTTCCAAATTTGCTGGCAGATTGAGTGCAGCACTTTCACAGCATCATCTTTCAGGATTTGAAACAGCTCAACTGGGATTCCATCACCTCCAACCCATTTTAAAACCCTAAGAATATCCAAATTATGTTTTACCATGTTTATTTTTAGAAGTCTAGGTTATGCTAATTATTTAGTGTAATATTCTGTTTACACTACTTCAGTTTATGTGATCATTACATTGTAATGTAAGAATGGATTATAAAAAAATAAAATAAAACATTATGTCATATCAAGAAAAAAAGAGAATGGCTTATAGCCACCTAAAGTTAAATCCTATCCAGAAGTAGAAGTCACAATGATTTGTTCAAGAAAAGCACCAAAATTTGCTTTAAAAAAAAAAAAAAGCTGATCCTTCAGAGGATATTTTGCTTTCTTATAAGCTTTCTTTTTATAGAATATAAAGAAATAAAATTATTGTCATGAGTAAACTATTGATGGGCTGGAGTTTAAAGCTTAGTCGACTGTTTGTGATTGGCTATCCTCGAGTTGTTCCACCAGGTCAAGACACTCTGTGCTAAATGCAAAATCTAGTGCTGGTCTTGGCCCAGCCTCTCACACTACAGCTGCTGCTGGCACAGTGGATTCCTCCCAAAGATGAATCAATGACTCTGCTGAAAGTGTTTTTCTGAAAGAAGGAAAAATCTTTCCCTCACTTTCCTACCAGGCTCAGATAATGAATTATAAAACTGCTTCCTTGAGATTTTGCATCTCACTGAGATTCTGAATGAAAAATATTCATCAGTGTAAATAGATATAACTTGTTTATTTTTTCACACACGATAACTTTCTATATATCTCAAGGTGGGCGTAATCCCAAGATGAGCTGAACTGGGAAGCAATTGATATGAGTGGCACAAATCATGTGATGCTCAAAAGCATAGCTCTCTTGAGTCATTTAGTATAAAAGAAAATATCTTTATATAACTCACCATCTTCAAATATGTAACTGAATTACAATTCACTGTTTTGTTTCCTCTCATAATTTTGAGGCACAAAATGGGGTACAGTTCTGGTCAGCAGACTGTTTAAGATAAGGAAGTATGCAATTTTTTCAAGCTTTAATTCAAAGTGATTTTACTAAAGTCTTGGTGCTTAAAACAATAAGCTTTTGTAAGTAGGAAATCAGTCACATAGAACATCTCTTTCACTGAAGATTCTGGATAATGAGGCATCAACAGAAAACAGGAACACTATCACACTTGTTTTCATAACATTCACCACAAATTAGAAACCCAGTGTTCAATTGATTTCTGAATTTGGAAGCGAGATATGAGTTCAATCCAAATTGTTTTGTTGTTGTTTAGATGCTAAGTTGTGTTCAACTCTTTGCAACTCCATGGACTGTAGCCTGCCAGGCTCCTCTGTCTACAGGCAAGAATAATGGAGTGGGTTGCTGTTCCCTTCTCCAGGAGATCTTTCCAACCCAGGGATCAAACCTGCATCTCCTGTGTCTCCTGAGTTGGTAGGTGAATTCTTTACCACTGAGCCACTGGGGAAGCCCAATCCAGGTTACTGAGGGGAAAATATACATATGCAGTAAATATGTGGCTATCACAAACTATCTCTACTCAAGCTATGAAGAGTATAGGAGGTATAGTCCATGAACAGACCCTGAATACTGGGGGATATTGGAAAGAAGGAAGCCAGTACTTCCATAGGTAAAGCAGGCCCTACTTAACAATAGGATAGACTGAGACTGTTTTGTAGTGTGATTCATCAGGTATTATGCCCTCATGAGAGGGTAATGAAAAAGCTTAGTTTTTCCCAGAAATGATCACTTAATCTGAAAGAAAAAAAAGTCAGCAAAATTATAATTATGGCAGAAGATAAGGTTTATTCAGATGTTCCTTTTGGCCTTAAATCAAGTTTTAGTTAAAGAAAACATTTGCTTTAGCTCCAGATGACCCTGCTGAGTGTAGACAGTGAAGAGCAAGGGGCTTGCCTTAGTGCAGTAGCATGTAGAATTGTCATCCAGAGAAAACCAAGAAGGACAAGAGTAAGTTCAGGAAGAAGGTTTAGTATTGTGTCCTATGTCCCAGAAGAGTCAGAAACTTAGAAAGTCAACGAGTCAAATGAATCAAAGATTCAGGGGAAAAAAAAAAAAACATTTAAAAAGCAAATCTGAGGGAGCTCCAGGGTACCTTAGTGGTTAGGATTCCAGGTTTTCATTGCCATGGCTGAAGTTCAATCCCTGGTTGAAGAACTGATCCCACAAGCCATGGGGTGCAACCAAAAAAAAACAAACAAACAAATCTAGTTCACATTACAAAACTGGATATAGTTCCAAAGAGGACATTCTAAGACTTCTTGTGTATTTATAACATACTCATCATTTGTTAACTTTGGTAATCCTATTTACCTTCTTATAAATATTAAGTAAGTTCTTCAAAAAAAAAAAAAAGGAGTTGAGTACTTTAAAAAAAGAAACAGAGATCAAGAAACCTATGTTCTATTCCACAATGTCTTAGAGAAGAAAACAAAATCACAGGGAAGAGTGACATAAACTGAAAAAGTAGGTCAAAATTTGGAGTATGTAAAAGGACAAGAAAATGAGACAGATACAGGATTAGACAGATACAGGATTAGACAGTGACATAACCTTGAAACTGGCCAAAAAAAAAAAAAGCAAAACCTCTTTTCCCTACAAGAAGAGTGTATCAGAAAGCAAAGGGCCAGGGCAGGCAATGGGAGTGGGGATTGGAGAATAGTTAAGGTGCCAATAAAATTATTTTAAAGTAACACAGAAGACAGAACTAAGAGACAAAAAAAAAAAAACACAGTATTCAGTAATTTCCAAAATATGCTTTTAGAAAGCACTGTTCTCTACTTTGGGATAATTCTAAATATCTGACATCTGAGGGAAATACCTACATTGTTTGAAACTGCTTTTCAGTCTTTCACTAAAGTGAAATTTGAAAGAAATAACTTTTTTCTCCTCTGGAAATACAAGTGAAATGATTACAGACTATTCACATACTTTGTACTGACAACATCTATCTTTGAGGATTTTTCTATTCTCTTCATTGTATGAGATAATCTCTCAGTTGATAGTTCTTAAATTAGGTCAGAAGATAAACCGTGCCAAATAAAAGGAAAGGACTTTTATTTATGTTCTGACATAAATTGTTATATTTGCAACTATACATAAAAAGGAAGAAAGATGCCTATAAATGCACTTTTATATGGCTCTCAAGAAACACGAATACAATCACTATTTATCTGATGACACTGGAGAGAAAAGTAGTCCGCAAATGATGTGAGGTTAAATCTACAAAGATAAGGTGAGTTAAAAAGGGAAGCATTTAGTTAGTGAAACCAATCTGCATGGACAAGCAATCAAGGCAGCACGGTCCCCTTTTCTTCCTCACTAAAAGGTTTATATGGTTAAGCTTTGGGGACAAAGTGTCTTAATAATTACATGGGTTGTTTACTACATTTTGCCTGTCTACAAATCACTAAGTCACTATTTGACATAAATCTGATTGTTCTTAGCAATCTTAGCTTAAATATTCACTTCTCTTTGTACTTATTACATTGTATTGCTTATTTACTGTCTTCCCCACTTGTCTGTAAACTCATTGAGGACAAGGGTAAATCGAGAGCAGTGGTTCTCAAAGTGTGATTCTGGGACCAGCAATATCAGCATCAGCGTTATCTGAGAAATGATTAGAAATGCAAATCTTGAGCCATACCTCAGATTTGGAGCCCAGGATTCTGCTCTAAGGCGTGGTCCCCAATCTTTTCGGGACCAGTGTCATGGAAGACAATTTTCCCATGGATGGGGTGGGAGGATGGTTTAAGGATGTTTCTCATAAGGAGCATATAGCTCAGTCCCTCAACTACACAGTTCACAGGAGGGTTGGTGCTCCCATGAGACTCTAATGGAGCCACTGATCTGACAGGGAGGTGGAGCTCAGGCAGTAATATGAGCGATGGGGAGCAGCTGTAAACACAGATGGAGCTTTGCTCACTCACCCGAAGCTCACCTCTGCTGTGCGGCCTGGATGGTAACAGGCCATGGACCAGTATGGGTCCATGGCATGGGGGTGGAGGACCCCTGCTCTAAGGGGTCCTCCTAACGGTTTTGAGAACCACTGATGGTGAATCACAGTCAGGCTCTGAGCACAATATACCCAGCAGTGTGTCAAATCTAAAAGGAAAAAAAAAAAAAAAAACACAGTATTCAGTAATTTCCAAAATATGCTTTTAGAAAGCACTGTTCTCTACTTTGGGATAATTCTAAATATCTGACATCTGAGGGAAATACCTACATTGTTTGAAACTGCTTTTCAGTCTTTCACTAAAGTGAAATTTGAAAGAAATAACTTTTTTCTCCTCTGGAAATACAAGTGAAATGATTACAGACTATTCACATACTTTGTACTGACAACATCTATCTTTGAGGATTTTTCTATTCTCTTCATTGTATGAGATAATCTCTCAGTTGATAGTTCTTAAATTAGGTCAGAAGATAAACCGTGCCAAATAAAAGGAAAGGACTTTTATTTATGTTCTGACATAAATTGTTATATTTGCAACTATACATAAAAAGGAAGAAAGATGCCTATAAATGCACTTTTATATGGCTCTCAAGAAACACGAATACAATCACTATTTATCTGATGACACTGGAGAGAAAAGTAGTCCGCAAATGATGTGAGGTTAAATCTACAAAGATAAGGTGAGTTAAAAAGGGAAGCATTTAGTTAGTGAAACCAATCTGCATGGACAAGCAATCAAGGCAGCACGGTCCCCTTTTCTTCCTCACTAAAAGGTTTATATGGTTAGGCTTTGGGGACAAAGTGTCTTAATAATTACATGGGTTGTTTACTACATTTTGCCTGTCTACAAATCACTAAGTCACTATTTGACATAAATCTGATTGTTCTTAGCAATCTTAGCTTAAATATTCACTTCTCTTTGTACTTATTACATTGTATTGCTTATTTACTGTCTTCCCCACTTGTCTGTAAACTCATTGAGGACAAGGGTAAATCGAGAGCAGTGGTTCTCAAAGTGTGATTCTGGGACCAGCAATATCAGCATCAGCGTTATCTGAGAAATGATTAGAAATGCAAATCTTGAGCCATACCTCAGATTTGGAGCCCAGGATTCTGCTCTAAGGCGTGGTCCCCAATCTTTTCGGGACCAGTGTCATGGAAGACAATTTTCCCATGGATGGGGTGGGAGGATGGTTTAAGGATGTTTCTCATAAGGAGCATATAGCTCAGTCCCTCAACTACACAGTTCACAGGAGGGTTGGTGCTCCCATGAGACTCTAATGGAGCCACTGATCTGACAGGGAGGTGGAGCTCAGGCAGTAATATGAGCGATGGGGAGCAGCTGTAAACACAGATGGAGCTTTGCTCACTCACCCGAAGCTCACCTCTGCTGTGCGGCCTGGATGGTAACAGGCCATGGACCAGTATGGGTCCATGGCATGGGGGTGGAGGACCCCTGCTCTAAGGGGTCCTCCTAACGGTTTTGAGAACCACTGATGGTGAATCACAGTCAGGCTCTGAGCACAATATACCCAGCAGTGTGTCAAATCTAAAAGGAAAATTATACCCATGGGGAAATCTGTCTCCTGCTGTTTCTGGCAGACTCCATATTTTCAGTATCTCATTATCTAGATCCCACTGGTCATAAAGAAAATGAGTATTTACCTGTTCATACTATGGAACCGTGGAAATTTTTTCTGGAATATTTTAAGTATTAAAAGAAAAACATGAGAGGTAGTAACAACTATTGTCTTGTGCAGGATTCTTTTCAAGTCTGATTCCTTTTAGACTAGGGCATCAGGAAAAGCTTCTGATTTAGGTGACAATTCTTTGTACCCTTGTACACGTGGTTGGCCATATGTAACCAACTAGCTCAGGGAGCTAAGGTGGGCATCTCCACTTCAATTTACAATAAATTAATTTTATTATTTTATTTATTACAATAAATAAATGTATAATACACAGCATGCAATAGGGAATACTCTAGACTTTCTCCTCTCTTTCACTGTGTGCTCCTAAATGGCAATTACTGTGCTCATTTCTTAGACCTCAATAGCCTAGAACTATACGTAGCAAATTGGAAATGGTCAAATAGGAGATGGCAAGAGTGAACGTTGACATTCTAGGAATCAGCAAACTAAAATNTTTTTTTTATATTTGTTTGTCTGTTTATTTACTTTATTTTACTTTACAATACTATATTGGCTTTGCCATACATTGACACGAATCCGCCACAGGTGTACATGAATTCCCAATTCTGAACCCCCCTCCCACCTCCCTCCCCATATCATCTCTCTGGATCATCCCCGTGCACCAGCCCCAAACATTCTATATCTTGCATCAAACATAGACTGACGATTCGTTTCTTACATGATAGTATACATGTTTCAATGCCATTCTCCTGCATCATCCCACCCTCTCCCTCTCCCTCAGAGTCCAAAAGTCCATTCTATACATCTGTGTCTCTTTTGCTGTCTCACATACAAGGTTATCATTACCATCTTTCTAAATTCCATATCTATATGTTAGTATACTATATCGGTGTTTTTCTTTCTGGCTTACTTTACTCTGTATAATTGGCTCCAGTTTCATCCATCTCATTAGAACTGATTCATATGTTTTCTTTTTAATGATAGCCATGAAATTAAAAGACACTTACACCTTGGAAGGAAAGTTATGACCAACCTAGACGGCGTATTGAAAAGCAGAGACATTACTTTGTCAACAAAGGTCCATCTAGTCAAGGCTATGGCTTTTCCAGGGGTCATGTATAGATGTGAGAGTTGGACTATAAAGAAAGCTGAATGCCGAAGAATTGATGTTCTTGAACTGTGGTGTTGTAGAATACTCTTCAGAGTCCCTTGGACTGCAAGGAGATCCAACCAGTCCATTCTGAAGGAGATCAGCCCTGGGATTTCTTTGGAAGGAATGATGCTAAAGCTGAAACTCCAGTACTTTGGAAAAGACTCTGATGCTGGGAGGGATTGGGGGCAGGAGGAGAAGGGGATGACTGAGGATGAGATGGCTGGATGACATCACTGACTCGATGGACGCGAGTCTGGGTGAGCTCCAGTAGATGGTGATGGACAGGGAGGCCTGGCATGCTGCGATTCATGGGGTCACAAAGAGTCGGACACGACTGAGCGACTGAACTGATACGTAGCAAGTAGTTGTAAATATTCAGTATTTATTAAATGAATGAATGAATGCACCTTACAGAAAATTAGCCTTCCATTTACAATTACCTAGTATTGTAATTTATGAGTAAATACTTCAATAATAAGTTCTAGCTTCAGGATCTCCCTAAACTGATGCAGGTTGGAAAACATTAAACTTATTTACAGCAGATAATGCTTATTACCAAAGCATTCAGTCTCTCTCTGCTGAAAAGATGCAAGAGTCTGGGGTTCTGGGGATTTAAAGTATTTTAATAACAGAGTTATTGTTCATAATGCCCATTCTCTTTAAAATGACCTGCTACTTGAAAGTGATTGGCCAGGAATCAGAAACCAACATACACAAACAGAAGTAAAAATTTATTGGCAATGTTCTTCACTTATTAGGCTTCCCTGGTAGCTCAAAAGGTAAGAATTTGCCTGCAGTGCAGAAGACCTAAGTTCAGTTCCAGGGGAAAGATTCCCCTGGAGAAGGAAATGCCAACCCACTCCAGTATTCTTGTCAGGAAAATTCCATGGACAAAGGAGTCTGGTGAGCTGCAGTTCATTTTGTCTCAAAGAGTCAGACATGACTGAGTAACTAAGACTTTCACTTTTCATTTAGGTCACTAAGAAACAAGATGTTACCCAGAGATAGCCAGGGGGTCATTGATTTATTGTAGTTTGAAGTGGAGATACCCACCTTAGCTCCATCAGCTAGTTGGTTACATGTGGTCAACCACAGCAATGCCTATAGTTATTTACTACACACTGCCGTAACTCTTCCCAACTATTCACACTCAAAGAGATAGAGCAGGGCTTCAAAAGGACTGGACACACTCGTCTCAAAACCACCTTTCTATGTTGCAAAACATAGAAAATAGTTATTCCTGTATAAAATTCATGGGTCTACAACATCATTGAGCATAATTTCAGAACATAATCTTTCAAATTTGCACAAATAGTTCTGATTGTTCACCTTCACTCTAAATACAATTTTACTTTTTTACTATCTAGAAGGCATGTTTCTTATTTCACAACACATAGAGCAAAACTTATGTAAAAACCATACCTGTCTTTCTGATTATAAACATTACTCTCCACTATTGATGAATTCAGTATTTTCCAAACTCGGTCAATGAATTTTCTCAGGTGCTATAGTAAATGAACTCTGCAAAGAGATCTTTTAAATCCAAGCTATTTCCCAGACCTTACCCATTTGCCAGCAATTATATCTCAGTTCACCTTATAAGGAAATGACTCCTACGCTGAAGGAGTTTAAACTGTTGTTTTTGTTGTTCAGTCACTAAGTTTTGTGTCCTAGTCTTTGCAACCCCATGGATTGCAGCACACCAGGCTCCCTGTCCTCCATTATAAGAAAAGTCAAATTCCTTTTTCCAAGCTGCTTTTCTCTTTCTGCATGATGAAAATTCTGCTTATTCTTTAGGTAACATAATTTGTGACTCTGCTTCCCCTTGCACTGATGCCTCTTCTGATTCTAATCCATGGCTGTAGGTACCATTTATATGCTGATGATTCACAAACATATACATCATCCCTTCACAGCTCCAGACACATATAATTCACTTACCATGGGACAGCTCAATACAGCTTTCAAAAGACTTCAAATTCAATATCTCTAAAACTTAACTCATTATCTCTATCCCCAAAAGTCATTCCTACTACTCAAGTCTTTCCATAAATAGTTTCCAAGCAGAACTCCAGAAATATATCCTCAAATCAGACTGCCCTCTTGTCTTTACAGCTAAACCATTTCCCAAATCATGCCCATTCCAACTAATTAGATCTCAAATCCATCTACTTGACTTGAACTCCGTGGCCACCACTCTAGTCCAAGCCATTTTTGTCTTCAGTCTGGCTCACTGCAGTTGTCCTTGAACTGTCCCCATCACCCACAATTGTACCTTGCAATCCAGCAGCCTAACAACTATAACTACAGACCTAATCATGTTATCTCAAGCTATAACCTGCCCGCAATCTCCTATAGTCTTCATGGTGAGGCCTGCATATCTTTAACATGATCTGTAAGGCCTTGCTTGAAATCTAAACTCTTTGCCAAGGCCTATATGGTCATACCTGTCCAACTTTATCTCCTGCTAGTCGCTTACCTCTTCACTGTCTATGACCCAGCCAAACTGGCTCTCATTTTCTCAGTTAAGTCACTTGTTTGTCCTACATCAGGAGCCTTACTGAGACAGCTTCCCCTGACCATAATGCCTGTCTGTATTTATTCCTTTGCACACAGCTTCAACATAAATATCACTTTCTCAATGACACTGTGTCAGGTTTATTTTTCTGAAAATGTTTACAGCAGAGCAGTAGTTCTCATCTTATGTGCTTTCCTGGAGCCTTGTCCCTTGTCCAGTAAAAGCTGAAGTCTGTTTTCCCTTGCCTTGAACTTAGGCTGGCTTGTGACTTCTCCAACCAGCAAAGTAAGGCAGAATTGATACAGTGTGGCTTCTGGGGCTAGATCCTAAATGGGATATAGCTTCTGCCTGCCTCTTTCTTTGGAGACTTGCCTTTGGAACTCATCCACGGTGCTGTGAGGAAGTCCAAGCACATGGCCTTATGGGGTGTTCTGGCCACCAGCCATGGCTAAGATTTTTAGCCAACAGCCATCATCAAGTACCAGACATAGGATTCAGTGTCCTTCAGACGCGTCCAGTTTCTTTGCTCTAAGTCCTCCAGCTGAATCCCTAGATACCAAGGTGCACAGACCACTGTAGTCTGTTTAAATGCTTGAGTCACTGAATAGTATGCGTAACAGTACTTGCTTGTTGCACTCAGTTTGAGGTTAATATGTTATGCTTTCCTAGTAACTGGAAGAGATGCCTCCCCTGGATCTTCTCTGAGACTTGGTCTTGTTGTCATCAACATTCATAGCTCTTATGCTCCTTTAACTATGTCTTTAGTGTCTGTCTTTTCTTTTACCTTGGAAGTTTGATAAGGACATGAATATTATCAGCTCTTGTCAATACTATATTCACAGTGTAGATATTCGATAAATATTATTGGATACGATTGTGAAATTATTAAATGCAATTCTGTGAGAGAGAAAGAAAGAGGACCTTGGTGCTCAGAAACTAGAAAAAAGAAGCTAAATGAGTAGCATAGAAATAATGAGTGGCTTTTCAAGAAGTCCTTTAGAAGCAAGTGAAAATAAGAGACTACAATACTGTGTTTGGAATTGCACACTGGTGGTGTTTGCATTTGAGATGGGGAAGTTAGGGCATAAGTAAGATAGGTTGGCAGTGTATATTTTGACATAAAGCAGAGCTAAGAGCATAAAACCCTGGGAATTGGGAAGGGGTAAAAACACCTTAGTATAGTTAAAAAAAAGTCACCCAAAGATTTTTAAAAGTCAAATATCCAAGCAATGACATCACTAAAGAAGTGAGAAAAAGGATCAAAGAACATGGAGGTAGGAATCAGTATCAGAACCCTGTTGTCAGCAGCTCTAAGTAACAAAATCACAAAAGTCACAACTATATTGAGGCCAAGACACAGAAACAAGCATCAAAGAGTTTCTCTTCCCAAAAGCGTTCTCCAACAAAGAAAGCAAAGTATAAATATACCAGGGAAACTGATGTGGATAGAAACCCTAACAATTTTCTCCATGTAAAATACAGTAAATAAAATATTACCATATTATTAATAAAGCTGTCTTTTCTAATAATATCAGATGTGAAAACCATATAGGTAAGTTCTCTAATGCCATTTTCACTATAAGGTCTTAAGTTCTTTAAGCCTCATTTTTCCTTTTGTTGATTTTTTTCAAGATTCTAATTTTTAAGACATCCTTATTTTCAGCCAGTTTGTGTTGTGATAAACAATGATGCACTTGCAAAATTGATTTCATACAGTATCTAGAATGAAGGGAAATGTGCATGTAAAAGAGAAATGGATGGATATGCATACTTTGTATATGTCATCAAGAAAACCTTGAATAAAATTTTCATAGCTATTTAAAAATCTTCATGGGATTGAAAAATGGATAAACAACATAGATACATACAAATTTATAAAGGGAAGTCACCACACCTCTGGAGAAAGAAAGGGAACAATAAGGTCCTCCAAGGATTAGTGCTAAAATAGATTCAAGTTTCAACTACTGTAGATGAGAAGACACCATAGTCCTCTATAAAAATGTACTTCAAAACCAAGTACTTTGAGATAATAAAATGCCTAGTCAAATAGGTTGTCTCAAAAGATGTCTACAGTGAATAGAAAAATGCTAGCTCAGCTTTACTCTAAGTATATGTAAAATAATGTTTTTAAGTAGAAAACTAATCCAAACCTATTTGCAATCTCACTGGGTCTGAAAGAGTGAAAGTGTTAGTTGCTCAGTCGTGTCCAACTCTTTGTGACCCCATGGACTGTAGCCAACCAGGCTCCTCTGTCCATGGGATTCTCCAGGCAAGAATACTGGAGTGGGTTGTCATTCCCTTCTCCAGGGGATCTCCCTGACCCAGGGATCAAACCAGGGATCTGCATTGCAGGCAGAGTCTTTACTGGCTGAGTCAAGGGTCTGAGCTATCAGCAAAACCAGGGGACCATGGGAGAGAACTTTGTAGACAAGCAATCCCTAAAGTCATCAATGTAACACCATTCCTTTTAGCTAATGCCTTTAAACAGAAAATCCTCCAAAACACCACCCAGAAAAAGTACTCACACCTATAACCTCTATTCACAAACTAATTCCTGAACTGTTCAAGTCAGTCTCACATCTCATCCAGTCTTGCTCTCATTTCCCAGCTACCAACCTCAGTATTCATTTGCCTGTACGCTGCAGCTTCAAGCTCTCAGATCCGACAACCTCAGCTAGCTCCAGCTAAAAGCCTGCCCATCTGCTCACTGCAAAGCATCACCAGCAAACCTTCTGATTCCTTTTCTGGCTCTACATGGCCTTTCCCCACATGGAGCCCCTTACCAAGGGTAGTATGTCTCACAGGAAGGACTAGATATAATGTTCCACTGTGGCCAGAAGAACAAATAAAGCAATGGGCATTACTATCAAGATATATTATGGAGATTTCTCTTTTTCTCTCTTTCTTTTGTGAGAATGCATCTCACGTTATATAATGAAAGCAAACAGAAAATCAAGATTTACTTCCTGCATTTTGGTTGTGTGCTGCCTTTCCAGATAGCATCAACACCAGAAAAAATTATCTGAATTTTGCCTAATTCATGTTTATTTTGTGTGAACATAAATTTTGCCATCCTTACCTCTCAGTGGTTACAATCACATAGCTGCATAAGGTTCTTGGTTTAAATTACAGTATTGTCAAATTAGCAAGGATATAAACAGACAAGACTAGTAATGGAATTGTTATGCATATATGCTTTCTAAATTACAATGCATGCAATACTATGTACACTCTTTAAAAAATACCGGTATCCTCTAACTGAAAAACAGCATTGAATTCAAATGTCTTACATCTTTCTGTCTTTTAACTCCCACTGCAGGCACTATCTAAATAATGGATCTTCATGGCTTACAATTACAAAGTGCCATATGCCTTTCCTTTAATTAAAATGATTTCCATATTATATCCAGTTTGTTTTATTAAAACAAATCAAAAGGAAAAAAGAGGGGGGAAAGGCTGGTTGAATTAACTACAAGATTAACACACAGGCATGACTGAATTCGAATGAGATCATTTGTTCCTAAGAACTTTTTTTTTTCTTTAATTCTGTAGAATTTCAGCAAAATCCGTCTGCATCAGTGGTATCTGTGATGGGATGCTACAATTCCCTTTACATCCACCGTGTCCCAAACACAACAAAGGTAGATTTTTTAAACAAGTTGAGACCATTTGTTCATGCTTTCAATACACAAGTTTTTAAACTTGTTCTAACTTGCTACATAGTATGCTTTTGCCATCTACTGGAACAATGATAGACTGCAGATGTGATAATTTCTGCAGCAGTAGGAGCTGATTAACTAGACACTTGAAAGATGATTTCTCGGGGCTCTAATACATATATAGGGAGAGTAAACAATCTCCTTCAGGATTTTTAGGGAAGAGATCTTCCAAAGTTAGAGACCTTCAGGGAATCCTGAGAAACTTTTCCATGATTACTCTCTCTTTCCAAAGGCTTTTTTAAGATGCCAGTGTGTCTATCTAGAAAATGCAATGCCATAGCAGAGCAAAAGACAAAAGCCTGGATTTCCAAAAGCTGGAGACTTCAGTAATAAAGGGAAAAGTTTGGAATCATACTAAATCATTTTCATTTCTGGTAAAAGCAATTTTTCTTGAAGATTAATTATTTTTCCATAAATATAATCACTCTGACAGTTTCTCCTTTATTTAACAGGAGAAGGTTCCCTTGGTGTCTTCTTATATTTAGGAACCACGAAATGTATTCCATAGCATTTTGAATTTATAATGAACATTTTAATTTTGCAATTCTCTGAGTTTGTTAGTTTCCACCTTATTACCATCATCTGAGTGGTTTGGTTACTGAAATACAGAGAATTGGAGCAGACAGATTCTAAAACTGCCCCTAGCAACCCCACCTCCTGGTATTCATATTCTGGTGTAATTTCTCCTTGGACTGTGGGCTTGACTTGGACACTTGACACCTACAAATAAAATACAGCAAAAGAATGGAATGCCACTTCTGAGATTAGGTTATAAAAGACTTGACCTCTCTGTCTCTTTCCTTCTCACTCTGGCTCTTCTCACTTGCTGAATCTGATGAAGCAAACCACCAAGTTGTGAGCTGTGCTATGGAGAAGACACAAGGAATAGGGGAGGCCTCGGACCAACAGCTAGTGAGAAAAAAGGGGCCCTTAGTCCAACAACCCATAGGAAACCGAAACCTTCCAAAATCATACAATTTAGCTAGGAAGGGGATCTTTCCTCAGTTGACTTTGAGATGACTGTAGCCCTGGCAGTGTCTTTATCACAGCAGCATGTGTGATCCTGAACCAAAGCACCCAGCTAAGCCATATGTGGATGTCCCATGCCCCTGTGTGGTTAGTTGCTCCAGGTATGTTTGACCTTTTATGACCCGATTAACTGTAGCCCACCAAGCTCCTCTGTCCATGGGATTTTCCAGGCAAGAATACTGGAGTGGGTTGCCATTTCCTTCTGTCTCATGCATAGAAACCACTAAATCCTAAATATTTTAACATGAAACTAACATGTGTTATGGCAGTTTGGTATACAGCAATAGGTAACTAACACCAGTACAATCAGTGATTTCCCATAGATACCAGCCTTACTACTGATGTTGCCTTCAGGTCATGTTTAGGTTATTCTCAGAAAGTCAATACAAATTCCTATGTCAGTAAATTTAAAAATTATGCAGAAATACGAGAGAAGAAACAAGTGATGCCATTTAACAAAAAATTATTGAACACCTAATCTTTGAAAGATCTAGGTTAGGTAAAGAAGGGGGAAAACGTTCAATATTAAATGAGAAATACTATAGACTGAATGTTGTGTACCCCTAAAACCCTATGTTTAAACTTAACCCCCAGTGTGATGGTATGTGAAGGCAGGGTCTTTGGGAAGTGAGTATTTGTGGCAGCAGAACCCTATGAATGAAATTAGTGCACTTACAAAAAAAGAATACAGGGAGCTCCCTTGCCCCTTTCACCATATGAGATTATAATGAAAAGTCAGCTTTCTATGAACCAAGAAGCAAGCTCTCACCAATCTTTCTGGTGCCTTCTTAGACTTACCAACCTCCAATACTATGAAAAAATAATTTTTTCCTCTTTATAAACCACCCAATTCATGGTGTTTGTTTTATAGTTGTCTAAACAGACTGTCTAAGAAAGGAAGTAATACAGGTAAAGATGAATTAATAAAGGGAAAATTAGATTGAAGGATATTAATAATAGCATTAATTTTAGGAAAGCTCAAGGAAGAACATCCCCAATGGGTAACAATTGGGAAAGACACTAGTGGGCAGACAGCTTTTGAAATGGGCCTTGTAAGGAAGTTTAGTATTTTTTAAAATGAAGAAAATCCTGAATAATGGTTAAAACATGCAGAAATGTACAGTAGTAAGAAAATGAAAGTTATCAGTAGCTCAGTCATGTTCAACTCTTTGGGACCCCATGGACTATAGCCTGCCAGGCTCCTTTTCCATGGGATTCTCCAAGCAAGGATACTGGAGTGGGTTGCCGTGCCCTCCTCCCGGGGATCTTCCCAACCCAGGGATTGAACCCAGGTCTCCAGCACTGCAGGTGTATTCTTTACCATCTGAGCCACCAGGGAAGCCCTGGAAGAAAATGGGCCATATGAGCGAGTGAGTTGTTCATGCACAGAAGATACTGGGAAATATATTTGTATCAGTCACATGAGCAAAAGTCCTGAATGCCAGATCCAGAAATGTCTGCAGTTAATTCTGCAAGGATCCAGTGAAATTGCTTGGAAAGAAAATAGACCAAAATAGCATCTTAAAAGAATCATTTTGCAACAAATTGAAGGATGGGTCCAAATACTACAAAGAAAAATGCAAAAGACTTTGAAATGGACCAAAAAGTTTATCAAGTGATTTTAATCCTAAACTACAGGTGTTGAGGGCAGGAATCAGGTATCCTAGGACCATGGGCCAAATTGGGCCAGTGGCCTGTTTTTGAGCATAATTAGAGCTATGAATGGCTTTTATATAATTTTTTTAAGCTGTAAAACGAAGAACAAAGCCAAGATGAATAAGTGACAAGGTCCATGTGTGCCCACAAAGCCTAAATTATTTACTATCTGATCCTTCATAGAAAAAATTTGACAACCCCTGTTCTAAGGGACATTCTCCCAGGCTCTGAATCTAAGGGGTTTGCACCTTTCTTTTGTGCTATTTTAGAATTCTGTAAATTATAAATAACTAATAGCACTACAAATGGGTTCCTGTCAATTAGCATGCAACATAGTCCTATGTGATGGAGAGACATTTTATCTCTCCTCCCTAACCCCACCTCACTCCCATTCTTACAGAAAAGAGTTGGTTTTCCCTCCATCTATAAAATCATTTCATGGCCTATATCTCTGTTCTTTGATTTATTTTTTGAACTGATTGTTAACATCTAACTGGTTACCTCATAAATTCATGAGTTAAATAAAATCTTTGACATGTGCTCATTTTATGAGAGTCAGGATTTGGCCATTTTTATAAATGTGTCTTTTAACAATGAGAAAAGAAAAAATGATGATAAATCAGAGACTATCAAAGCTGTCTCTAAGATTTACATATGTATCACTGTAGAGTTCCAATGTATCTTTAAATACCATGGAGATGGTATGTCACTGGCTATTAAGTTCAGCAAGTACCCAAATATATATAGAGGTTAGAGACTAAGGGTGTCCTCGGTGTTAAGATGAGGACCAAACCAAGCAGAGTCCTGTGACACAGAACAGTATCACTCCTACCGGATATGACGCTACCCAATAAGAATATGATGAGGGACTAGATGAAGGGAAAACCTCACCTAGTAAAAATAATAGCATATAACCTGGATGAGGCAAATAGAGGCACAATATGGGAGTCAGATCTTGTACCTGAACTCTGAGCATATCAGCAATGCCCCTCACAGAGGGTTCAGTTCCCAGAGGGTAAATGTTGGTCTCTTCTGGAAAGCCCTCTTCTCGCTCCTCTCTCATCCTCTAATCTCATTTTTATACTAGGACATGACTTCCTCCCTCAAATGTTTTGGTTTCCTTCTTGCTTTTTTAAGCACTCCTTTTTCCTCTCTCCTAACTGCTATGCAGAAATCCTCTCTGTCTACTTGTTCTTTCTTCAGTTCAGTTCAGTCGCTCAGTCGTGTCCAACTCTTTGCGACCCCATGAATTGCACCATGCCAGGCTTCCTGTCCATTACCAGCTCCCAGAATTCACTCAAACTCACATCCATCAAGTCAGTGATGCCATCCAGCCATCTCATCCTCTGTCGTCCCCTTCTCCTCCTGCCGCCAATCCCTCCCAGCATCAGAGTCTTTTCCAATGAGTCAACTCTTCACATGAGGTTGTCAAAGTACTGGAGTTTCAGCTTCAGCATTAGTCCTTCCAATGAGTACCCAGGACTGATCTCCTTTAGAATGGACTGGTTGGAACTCCTTGCAGTCCAAGGGACTCTCAGTCTTCTCCAACACCACAGTTTAAAAGCATCAATTCTTCAGTGCTCAGCTTTTTCACAGTCCAACTCTCACATCCATACATGACTACTGGAAAAACCATAGCCTTGACTAGACGGATCTTTGTTGGCAAAGTAATGTCTCTGCTTTTGAATATGCTATGTAGGTTGGTCATAACTTTCCTTCCAAGGAGTAAGCATCTTTTAATTTCATGGCTGCAGTCACCATCTGCGGTGATTTTGGAGCCCCCCAAAAATAAAGTCTGACACTGTGTCCACTGTTTCCCCGTCTATTTCCCATGAAGTGATGGGGCCAGATGCCATGATCTTCGCTTTCTGAATGTTGAGCTTTAAGCCAACTTTTTCACTCTCCTCTTTCATTTTCATCAAGAGGCTTTTTAGTTCTTCTTCACTTTCTGCCATAAGGGTGGTGTCATCTGCATATCTGAAGTTCTTGATATTTCTCCCGGCAATCTTGATTCCAGCTTGTGCTTCTTCCAGCCCAGCATTTCTCATGATGTACTCTGCATATAAGTTAAATAAGCAGGGTGACAATATACAGCCTTGACGTACTCCTTTTCCTATTTGGAACCAGCCTGTTGTTCCATGTCTAATTCTAACTGTTGCTTCCTGACCTGCATATAGGTTTCCTAAGAGGCAGGTCAGGTGTTCTGGTATTCCCATCTCTTTCAGAATTTTCCACAGTTTATTGTGATCCAGACAATCAAAGGCTTTGGCATAGTCCATTACAATGAGTTCAGCAAATAGCTATTTATCTTCGCTCTACAGAAAGAAGAGTTTAATCTTGAAATTCTGAATGAGTTGATATTTGGCTGTTTGGAGATGGTGGTATGAAATATTTAAATTCTAAAAGGTGGAAGAAATTTTTTTAGAAAAAAATATGAATTAAGTTATCCTGATCTGCAAGGGTAAGGCAATGAAGTTGGGGGAAATAAGGTGGATTGATAAGGTGTTATGGAGGTAGAATATTCATAAACTGGCATTTTATAGAATATAGAGGGTGAAATCGGAGAAGGCAATGGCACCCCACTCCAGTACTCTTGCCTGGAAAATCCCATGGACGGAGGAGCCTGGTAGGCTGCAGTCCATGGGGTCGCTGAGTCAGACACGACTGAGCGACTTCACTTTGACTTTTCACTTTCATGCATTGGAGAAGGAAGTGGCAACCCACTCCAGTGTTCTTGCCTGGAGAATCCCAGGGATGACGGAGCCCAGTGGGCTGCCATCTGTGGGGTCGCACAGAGTAGGACACGACTGAAGCGACTTAGCAGCAGCAGCAGCAGCAGAGGGTGAAATATGAGAATTGATATAAGAGCATTCCAGTATGTCAAAGTTGGTCATTGGTAGTAATGTTAATATTTATGGGGAATTCAGATCAAGGAATTGGTTTGGGAAGTTGTTGGAGAGATTATGACATGAATTTTCTCAATATAAAAGACCAATTATAGTTGCAACAATCATTACAGAAAAATTTCAAAATAGTGATTAGGCTTTGGAGAATAAATTACGTAAGAGTAATTTCTGTCTCTACCATAGATAAATCATGTTTTTCATACTTATTTTATCTTTTTTATCTAATTCTAGAATAGAAGATTTTCCATGACCTCATAGAACTTTTCTATTATTTTATCCCTGGATGTGAAGAATTACAATAAAAATCGCATGTTCATAAACTTAACCATGTTTTGGATGCAATTATAGGATAGTTCCTACTTTAAAAAGCTTCCCCATATAGCAAAATATGATTATGTTCCATTAATCTTTGAGGACTATAATACCATCATTCATCTTTATCAGCTGAGTTCATTGATTTTGCATCTCTGCAAGATAGGTTAGCATTCTAAAAAATATTTATCAGTGGAAACTAACATCCAGTATGTAATATGTCATATTTCATTTACTGTATTAAACTAAGTTTATATTTTACTATTGTTATTCAGATATTGAAAAGAGATAAGACCTCATGATTTCTAAGTAATTTTTCTGGATATGTGGTTTTGTTTTGTTGTTGATGATAATGATGTTTTTTTCTTTCCATCTGTCCAGAAAAGGGTGTTCAGTGTCCCGGATTTTTCAATATCACCCAAAATAAATTAGTTTAAAAAAATCAAACTGATTTAAAAGTCTGATTCTACCCAATGTAATGTGTAAAAAATGTTTCAAAGCCAAACATCATTTCTCCACTTTCCCTCATTATTTTCTACAAAGTATAGCTTCATTTGTAAAAGAGAGGTATTATGTTTTTTTGAGAAAATACATTGTATTCTGAGCCTTGGCAAATCTATGGAAATCAACACTCAGTCAAATGAATAATATGAATCCTAGTTTCAGGACTTGCTTTAGGCAAAATATGTCATATAGGCAATCTTTTCTTGCCTCCCTGGAGACCCACGTGAGAATCTGACAGAGTAGAAACCAGAAAACACGTTACCCTCAAACTGAAATATTGTTTAGGTCCCAGACATTTCCTATTCACTTCAGGAAAACTAAGACCCACATACTGCATGACAGTTAATTCCTTTCAAATAAATTTGTTGTTGTACAGATCCAGTGGTGAACAAAAGATTAATCTTCAAGTAAAATACCGAGTAAAAGTATATGCATGTTTTTTTTTTCTACCTGCTCTAATGAATTAAACATTCTTTTTTGAGGTAAAACAAAAGCTTAGCTCCTTTTGAATGTCCTAGAGCTAATTCACTGACATACACTCAAGTTTTTTTTTTCATCAAACTGATTTATTACAGTCCTTCAGCATGACCAAGAGCCCACTCCAGACTAAATCATTTCACTACTGTCAGAACTAGAATTTACCAAACAGTATTTAAAATGCAAAACAATATTCAGAATGAATCCTTAATGAGTTCTTATACTTTTTTTTTTAACAGAAACTGTACACTGAAGCAAAGTACTGACAGTCTCTTAGGAGTGTTACATGCAATTAATCATAAATTTTTTTTTAGGAGAATAAATCTAGGTAGGTTTAAATTATAGTATAAATCTTGTATCACATGCCATGGTAATTAAAAATTTTAAATAGAACACACAAACGTTTCACATACTAAATCTACTTCACATGTAGCTACATAGGTCAATGCTCTCTAAATTTTTATGCTGACAAATTTTCACTAACCCTGCTGAATTTCCTCTTCTATGCAAAATAATTTTTTATTCTCCAGGGAAAATTACTTTAGTGTATCAGAGGAATTCCTTACCTCCAAATCAAACTTAGGTTAAGCATGGGGTTTAAATTCGCTGCAATTATTTAGTGTGACACTATCAAAATGGTTTATTGAATGTATTTTAATTCTACAATTCATCTCCCTTTGAACAAATTCTTCTGGTTACTCAAATAAAAGTGCTGTTTGATTTGCTTAAGAAATGATTTTCTATTAGGCTTAAGATTTGAAAATGCAAACATTTTGAGATTATAGAAATTGTAGACTTTTATTTGTGAGAGGGGGATATCGGGAGAATCAAGAAAGCATAAACTTTGGTTTGAGAACACTTTATTCAATTTTGAGTTCTGTTATTACTGGCAATTGATCACCCCAAGTCTCAATGTTCTCATCTGTTAAATGGGACAGTAATACAGATTTTTGTCCACTTGATAAGCTTGAAAGAGCTGTTCACCTAAAGGAACAAGCACATGCTATTCAATGAATAACAAGTCTTTTTCTGTCAATATATGTACCATGAAAGTGTGACAAGACTGACTTAGATCCACACTTTTATTTTAGAGAAATATTTCTTCTAACTTCTGGTTTTCAGTAGGGCTAACATTTTAACTTTGAGTGCTTCATTATTTTTGTTTAGACAAGCTCTAATTACAAAGTTCTGATGCATTCAATTCCAGACATTTGCATTGCCTGATTCTGCCCACATGGCCCATGACAAGTCCACTAACCAGATAAATAATTCTAAGCAAATGAACCCAACTATGATTTAATATTCATCAATTACTATGATAACAAAATCTAAAATTATAAGCTCAATTCTCACAATTCTCTACAATTACTGACAGAAAAAAACAAATGACCCTATGAGTTGACATGTCAGAATTAATATAAGTAACCACATATCTCCAACTTCTCTGACATAAGCAGTCACTAAGTTTAGTCAAGTTATAAATACAAAGGCATGGTGAAATAGCAGAAAAATCATTGAGCAAAAAGACCAATGCTTTGGTTTTCAACCAATCTTCTAACTGCTAGAGTCTAGATATATCATTTAAAATCTTTAATTTGCAATTTCTTTATACAGTATCAACGACACTACCTACCCTTTCTATCTTATACAATTATTAAGAAGATAAAAGCATGAAAGCACTTTTAAAATTCCAAAGTACTAAACAGAAATGAACAGCAGTTGATTTCAGTGAACTCAATGAAAATTTACCATTAAAAATATACACATCTGTTTTTACTCTAGAAGAAAGAACAATATAATACTTGGCCTACATGGCCCCCAAACCAGAAAGAACTCTTATTTGCCAAAAAGATTTACATAGGAATAAAATGAGTCTTTTCTTGTACGCATTGCCAAGTGAATTTATGCTTAAGAAAAAACATGTTTAATCACAATGAAAGTAAGAATAAAGCAAAATAAACCTGTTTGAAAAAGAGGGTAAGGTTTGCTACCAAAAAGAATAAAGTACAAAAGGAACCAAGAAACCAAAACAAATTTTGCTTTTTGCCAAGGACCAACTGTGGCTATCAGCACATCAAATTCTTAAAAAGTACTCACCACTGTTGGCCTTACCAGCAGTGTTTAGGGCTTAGCTATACAGTTTCAGGTATGATAATCCAGACCATTTCACTAATAGCAAAAACAAAGACTTGATGGTGACCAAAAGACCAAAAAGAAAAAAAGCCTACTCTTTAAAATATGCAAAGCATTATATCTAACAGTGAATTTATAACAATATATTAGTCCTCTAAGTGTAGAAATTCTGTAAATATACTTCTCATACTGAAGCATAAAACTGTTAAGGACAAAAATCACTGACCTGAAATAGTGTCACTTGTGCCAAAGCCCATGATGCCAAGTCTAGATTTAATACTGTATCTGATTGCAGTTTTGACCTTCACCAGAAATATAATCTTAATTAACCTATCTAGAATTTTCTGATCAGAGCCAATGAGAATCTGTCATATTGGCCCTCTCTATCTCCTCCAAGAGGAAGAATCTGCATGATAAAACCCTCACCCTTTCTTCTTTAAAAAGATTTTTTTGCCCCAAATAACATTTTATATTTATTTGCTATTGACTTCCTTGCCCCACCCTCCACTGTATCAAAACTTTTCACTTCATATAACCGTTGAGGTTTCACCAGTTGTTAGATGGAATGTTGCCTGATTCATATAGCATATAATATAGTTAATTAGATCTTCAAATTCACTCAGTTGAATTTTGTTTTTTAGTAGCACTAACAGCTATTCAGAAATAAACTTGATTTACAATCAAGTAAATTTTGGCTCAGTGGGTAAAGAATCCACCTGAAATGTAAGAGATGCAGGAGAAATGGGTTCAATTACTGGGTCAGGAAGATCCCCGGGAGGAGGGCATGGCAACCCACTCTGGTATTCTTGCCTGGAGAATCCCATGGATCTCTGTCCATGGAGTCAAAGAGTTGGACATGACTGAACAACTAAAACATATAGGCTAAATATAATAAAAAATAATTGTCCATAATTTAGTGCTTATATAAAAGAAAATTTTAAAAAAGAGTAGTCTTTCAGTTCAGTTCACTCAGTCGTGTCCAACTCTTTGCAACCTCATGGACTGCAGCGGTCCATGCTTCCCTGTCCATCAACACCCAGAGCCAGCTCAAACTTATATCCATAGAATCACTGATGACATCCAACCATCTCATCCTCTGTTGTCCCTTTCTCCTTCTGCCTTCATCTTTCCCAGCATCAGGGTCTTTTCCAATGAGTCAGTTCTTGGCATCAGATAGCCAAAGTATTGGAGTTTCAGCTTCAGCATCTTTCCTTCCAATGAGTATTCAGGACTGATTTCCATCAGGATTGACTGGTTTGATCTTCTTGCTATCCAAGGGAGAATTTTAAAAAAGAGTGGTCTTCAAATATCTATAATTAAAAGCCAGACCTCAGAGTTCATTTAGGAAATTAAGAAAAGGAAAGAAGCTAAAATCTCCTGAGCATTTGCTATATACCTGGCTCAGTGCTTTGAATTTTATAAACATTCTTCATTTCATTTAACCCTAATCAAAAACAAACAAACAAACAAACAAAACTAAATAAAATAAAAGCAAAAAATACTGTACAGTCAGCAAAGATCAGTAGTTAGCAGGATTTTGGTTAGATGGAAGGACGAATAAGCAGAGCACAAAGGATATTTAAGGCAATGAAAACACACCGTGTGATACTATAATAACAGATGTCATTAAGTGTGCTCAGTTGCTAAGTCGTGTCCGACTCTTTGCGACCCCATGGACTGTAGCCCATCAGGCTCCTCTGTCCATGGGATTTTCCAGGCAAGAATACTGGATTGGGTTTTATTTTCTCCTCCAGGGGGTCTTTCTGACCCAGGAATCAAACTCGCGTCTCCTGTATCTCCTGCATTGGCAAGCAGATTCTTTATACATTAGTCCAATGCCATAGACTATAAAACAATAGTAAACCCTAAGATAAACTATTGTTGACCAAGAAGAAGCACAGAAGGCTACAAATAAGAAAAGAGTGTGTTGGGGGATGCGGGGGCAGGGTCTTAGAAATTACACTTTGGGATACACAGAATCTGGCAAAAACAAGAGTGTACAGGAGAAGAGAAAGAATATAAAAACAAGTATGAAACATTTAGAACTTACGAGATTCAGCAAACCAATTTTTTACTCTGTGAAAATTCATAACCTTAATAAACTGTACTACTAAAAATGAAAATAGCAATATAATTGTTTTCCTGATTTTAGTAGACATATTTTTTAAATTTTACCATTAAACATGATGCTGCCTCCTGATTTGGTATATGTTTGTTCTGTTTCACTTCTCAACTGAATGTACGGCAATACAATTCTGACCCTAACTGGCAGGAGTTAGCATCAGACCCCACAAATTTAAGGCCTTAACTCTCCTCGGGACTGTGCTTACATCAGATGCCAGCTGCATTTTTGGAAGGGGTTGCCAGACAACCTGGACTTTCAACTAACTGACTGCATATTGGATGGTTCCTATAACCCCCTCAGCTTTGATAATTCACTGGACTAACTCAACAAAACTTAGGAGAGTTCTATACTTAAGATTACAGTTTTGTTAAAAAGGATGCTCCTAGGGTGAAGTTCTGGAAGGGAATGCAGAGTCCCCATGCCATCTCCACATGGAGTTAGGGCATGTCACCGTCCAGGCACATTAATGGACTTTCCAACCAGGAAGCTTCACTGATCTTCTAATCAGGGTTTCATAACTTAGGCATGAATGACTAAATCAAAATGACCATGTGAACGAACTCAATCTCCAGCCCCTCTCTGCTTCCTAGAGGTCATATCTCAAAGTCCCCAACACTTTGATCATGTGCTTGGTCTTCTTGGGATCAGACCCCATCCTGAAGCTACCTATGGACCCACCTGAGTCACCTCATTAGCATGACAAAGACACTCTTGTCATTCCAAAGGTTTTTACAGCTCTGTACCAGGAACCTCCAACAAAAGACTAGAGACAGTCTTTGTCTATATACTGTATTGATATACCACAATGTTAGATCTACTGAATGAAGCTTCTCATATGAACCAATCAAGGTCACAGAAGGAAAACAGAAGGCATACTGAAATTAAGGACTTCCCTGGTGGCTCAGACAGTAAAGAAAGTGAAAGTGGCTTAGTTGTGTCCAACTTGTTGTGATCCCATGGACTGTATGGATTTCTCCAGGGGATTTTCCCAACCCAGGAATTGAACCAAGGTTTCCTGCATTGCAGGCAGATTCTTACCAATTGAGCTGTCAGGGGAACCCTCAAACATAAAGAATCTGCCTGCAATGTAGGAGCCACAGGAGAGAGGGGTTCAATCCCTGGGTTGGGAAAATCCCCTGGGGAAGGGAATGGCTAACCACTCCAGTATTCTTGTCTGGAGAATTCCATGGACAGAGGAGCCTGGTGGGCTACAGTCCATGGGGTCAGAGAGTCAGACACAACTAAAATTCGATTAGTTTTAGTTTAACAAAGGGAGTATTTTTAAGGTGAGGCTGGAGTATCAAGGAACCTCAAAGGCTACTTAGAAAACTGAAATGATAGCAAGGATAGAAAGGACAAGGAACTGAAACACTGTCCAGAACTTAGAGGGAGAAAGTTAAATAGAAAAGCCAACTTCAGGGTAGCAGGGACATTTTTTCTGAGACACAAAATTAGTTGGAAACCATGCTTCAGAGAAGGAAACAGGACCTTAATACTGTGACCTCACTCTCTCTTCCTGAACCCAGCTAGACCTCAGAGCTTGAAACAGTCCTTTGATGAAATCCATACAGGCCAGCCTCTTGGGGGCACAGAGCAGTGTGAAGGATGATCTGGAAGAGCAAATGCAATGTGTCCAGCACACCATGAAGAATGGGTGTTGGCTTTTATATAAAGTTAGCTCAACATCCACAGACAATGATCTTTTGGATTCACATTTGGTCTATTAAAATGGTCAAAGCTGCCTAAAACTGAACCATCCTTAGATTTCTGGAAAGAAACTCACTTTGTCCATTGCTTTTTCATGTGCTCCTGGATGCTATTAGTTAACTTTAAGGATTTTTGCATCAATATGTGTTTTTTAAAAAATGTAGCTTTGCATATTTCTTATTTTTTTCTGATGTCTTCTATTTACATAAATAAGGACATATTAAAATGTTTCCCAAGCATGAAAATAAACAAACAAAAAGATATAAACACTGGTGTCCACCTTTAGCGATATAAATAACCAAATCTTGGATGTTTTTTAAACTCAAGTTTTCCTTTCCAGCCAATCACCCCTTTATGAGAACTGATAAAGGGAGAACAAAAGATTCTATAGGAGCTGTGGCTATTTAAAAATCATTCTTCTTACACTTAATTCATAGGATTAAAGCAAGTAGTTCTTTGACTGATCCACGACAGGACCAATAAGCGCTGCCCTTTATTTCACATTGTCTTTTTCCCAAAGCTTCAGTATTAGAAGAATTGATTGTCCTGGTAAATAAGAAGCTGTATTATAATTTATTAGTTGCTCAGAATTAAATAACTAATGTGTAAAAAGCTATCATCACAGCCTCTGGTTCAGTTAAGACCTCTTAACTGGTCTAAGACTAGTTACCTCTTTTCTTTTACAAAAGGATTTCGATGTTTAAGTCTAGAAATGTAGCGAAAAGTAGGATCTGGCTACCTGCCACTCAAAAGCCAGTGAAGAGGCAGGTTGGGGGAAATTTTGCTTATTTTGGATGCCGGCAATGGAGGGGAGGGGAGAACTCTTGTCCAAAAGCTGAACCACTTTTCAGCCACTGGGCAAAGAGCTTTTAAAGATGGAGGGAGGAGGCTACATGCACAGTCAGCTGACTATCATCTTGAAACTGATCATGCGCTGGTCTGATCAGTATCATTTAATTACTATAATTACAGTTAATCTTCAGTTCCAGAGTTGATTTGTTCCCATTTCCTTGAGGCCAGTTCTCAGAATTGTGGAAGCTGATGTCATGGCTACAGTTTGGTCATATAGTTAACTTCTTCCACTTGGTGGGAATTTCAGTATATACAAGACCGCTCCGAGGTTATGTCTCAGAATACTATCTATAGCCCTTGAGGAAGAACTAAAGGTTCTTAACTATGCTTAATGACTGAACTATTATTAGTCTTGGTGGACTGTTTTCCTTTGTTCCTGCATTTTCTCAGTTCTCTGATTAAACTTATTCTTTGGCTAAAGTTTTTCTGCAGACAAAAGGCAGGCTGAGGACATGGACGGCATAAACCATAGGGTTTTGCTCTGTTTCAGAAAGTGAAATTCAGTTTAGTCTGTGGTTTTGGTCATTCTGTGTATGTGTATATGTTCAATCAATTCTGATCACTAAGATCATAAAGAACATAAGTGCATGTGAGCAAACACATACTAGCACATGCACACACATCATACACACACACACACACACTGCATCTGCCTACTAATACTATTAGACCATCTTGTTTCTTTTTTTTTTTCTTCAAGACATGCTTGATAGGGAATTGGTAGAAATAATAACTGGCCTGTTCCTCTCTTTGTGAAAGTGACACTATCTCTAATTTTAGCCCCATTGCTAAAAATACACAGATAGTATGTGTGAATACTTAATTTTCCAAACAGTGCTAAGACAAATTCAAGGATAGATTTTACTGGCAAGCAGGGTAATTTTATATTTCTCTCCCCAACCCCAAATTTTAACTGGATGGGTAGATACCTCCTGTATGAACAGTTTGACATTTTCAAAGTGTATTTATACAAATCAGTAGAAGATATTTCTCAGTTGTTCCACTGACTATGCAGTAGATATTTCAAAATAGCAATGCATATTTCAAAATCTCTTAAGTCTTTCTAAAAAATAAGCTTGGTCAGAAATAATTAGGACCATTCAATAAGTAAATGGACAATGACATGTTTTGATATAAAATCAGTTAAAATAGTGCAGCATATTTCTCACTTAAAACCACTGCCATTTATACTTCTTCATTTCCTTTAAATGTACTTGCCCACCCTTTACTTTGGGATATTGACAGGAATGTTAAAAAAAAATACAACTAGCTTATAGATCAACATCGACTCTCCTAAATGTTCTGAGACTTTTCTTCCAAAAGACATGCACACATTGTGAAAGCCTATGTGCTTATAATTTACTATGGTTCAAAGGCCAGGCTGTATTTTCTTGGTATTAGTCAAACACTATGGAAATACTTAATGGTAAAGAGAAACCAAGCATTTCTAGCCAGTCACTTTCAACTGAGATCAATACAGTGTAATGATGATTTAAGATGCTTCTGAGTTTAACTTAAGTAATTTTCCCTTCTTTCCTCTGAGGTTGTAAATCTGACTAATTGCTTCACACTCTCTAGAACTGCTTCTTCTTGCTAAGTATAATTACTATGTCTGGATTCTCCTACACCCCAAGCAATTTTATGGCGGGCTTGCCTACTGGTCTCATTACACTTCCAACACTGATGCATTGGGCTCCATGCTGTTATTTACCTACTTCAGTATACTTGATAAATTAAATCCAGGCCTTGTTAAATTTACCCTTTTAAGGCACAAATATCACAATTTAATATGGATTAAATTAAACCAATAAGAATTTTGCTTCTCCCACCACGGAGTACACATTAGTTGACTTCAGTCTGATCACTGGAACACCAATATCAAAGAAGTAATCAGGCTATTTGTGAAACATATGCATGGGGGAGAAAAAGCATTCTAGAATAATTTTTGAAGTGAAAAAAGTTAAAACGTTCTACCATGGCTTAATCAGCTCCTAATTACAAAAGTGTAATGCATGGCAGATAAAAAAGCAAGAGCATGAAGGATCAGAGTAGTAAAGAATAATTGCTACACAGCATTAACATCCAATTATAAAGCCAGTTATTTTGATCATCACAGATTCTGCCCTTTTAGAGTCAAATCTAATTTTTTTTCAAGTCTATTTTTTCACTCAGACCAGATTATTTCAATCCCATGAAGAAAAACAATCCAATTTGATGAACTTCTCTGTGGCTTTGCTCCTGTGCTCACAGCTGGCAGGCCTCCTTGGTGGCTCAGATGGGAAAGAATCTGTCTGCAGCGCAGAAGACTTGGGTTCAATCCCTGGGTCCGGAAGATCTCCTGAAGAAAGGAATCGCTACTCACGCCAGTATCCTTACCTGGAGAATTCCATGAACAGAGAAGCCTGGTGGGCCACATTCCACGGGGTCACAAAGAGTCAGACACGACTGAGCAACTAAATTACAGCTGGAGAGAGGGAAAATCTACAGGCTCTTTCACAATAGCATCTCACTTCTTTAAAGTTTGTGAAGTTATAATTTTCTATTAAGATCTGATCTTCTGATTTTCTTCTCTGAAGAAAGCCTCTGAGCACATTCATTTGCATCCATGTTGAGACTTCCCTCACCTGGAACAGCCAAGAACAAGTGTCCTCATCTTTCTTGCTTGATCTTTGGAACATTTCTCTGCAGAAAAGGTGTTCATCTAGCTAAAGAACACACTCTAGAATATGGAGTGGGAGAGGTTTACATCGGCTCTGAGACATGAGTGCTAACTAAAGCACAACCTTTTTCAGGGTAAATTACCCTTTCAATCAATGCCTTAGGTCATAGCATGAACGTTTCATTTTTTTTCTACAAAGAATTCTTGGATGCTAACAAAAGTGGACATTTCTGTCTTGGCTTGGTGTCCATTCACAGGGGAAAATAAGCAGAAGATTTTTAAAGGATTTTCATAAATATATTTTTAAAAAATCTACCAGAAACAGTTTCCTGTCATACAACAGTAGGGGATTCCCTGATAGATGTGAAACTAGACAATAAAGCACTTTGTGTCTATATTAATTTTTTGTTACTGAGTAACAAATTACCCTAAAACTTAGTAATTTAAGGGAAAAAAATTATGGATCTTACAGTTTTGGTGGGTCAGGAATTTGGGAGTGTCTCAGCTGAGCGGTCTGACTTTGCTTCTCTCAGGACAATATATTGGCCAGGACTTGCAGAAATCTGACTGCTTGACTAGGGATCAAGAATCCTGTTCTGAAATGGCTGACTCATGTGAACTGTCATCAGAGGGCCAACTCTCGCATAGCTGTTGGCAGAAACCTCTTTCTGACCTTTGACAAGGTTCCTCAATTACTTGCCGCATGGACCATTCCACCAGCTTGCTTTCTGGTCCTTGTGACATAGCAGCTGATTTCCCCCAGAGTGAGACATCCAAGAAAGAAAGCAGAGAGAAAATCACAATGCCTTCTGTCTTGGAAGTCACACACCATCATTTCCACCATGCTGCTAGTTTATTAGAAATAAATATCTAAGTCCAGTCCAGATTCAGGGGAGTGGAGCAAAAGAAGAGAACATCTTTTTGGACATTAGACAGATTTTAAACCACTACAGTGTCCTTCTCACCCACTAATATTTTGACAGCTGAAACAGTTATTGTACTGTTAGTGGACAGATTTTAAGGTGACTTCCAAGCTCTTATTTTCAGGTTTTCATGCCTTTGTGTAATCCTCTTCCCTGATTGCAGACAGAAATTTTTTTGCCTCTAACCAATGGAATGCAGGAAAAGTGGTGGAATATATGTGATTACATAAAAGGGTAGCATCTGTCTTGCTTTAATCCCCCTCTGTATGCTGCTGGCCTTGAAGAAGCAACTGACCTGAATCTTACTGCCATAAAGAAATGAATTTTGCCATAATCGGAGAGATCCTGAAAGCAGACCTTTCTCCAATTAAGCCTTCAGATGAGAATGCAGTCTTAGACAGCATTTTGACTGTAGCCTTGCAGAGGATCCAGCTAAGTCATTCCTGAACCTCTGACCCACTGACACTTTGAGATAATGTGTGTTGCTTTAAGCCACTAAGTCTGCGGCAAAGTCTTAAAAAGGAAAACTATTCAAGTACTGAAGTCAGGTAACCCAAATCTGATCTATTTTTTTTTCTTTCTTTCTTTCTTTTTTTTTTTTTTTTTTAGTGTTTTAAGCCATAGTACCTTGTAGAAACAGGCTTCCCTAGTGGCTCAGTGGTAAAGAATCCATCTGCCAATTCAGGAGATGCAGGTTTGATTCCAAGGTGAAGAAGATACCCTAGAGGAGGGTGTGGGGCAACTCCCTCCAGTATTCTTGCTTGGGAAATCCCATGGACAGAGGAGCTTGGCAGCTACAGCTCATGCAGTCACAAAAGAGTTGGACATGACTTGGTGACTAAACAATAACAATCTTGTAGAAATAAGCCACTTCAAACCTCAGGGCCTGATTTTCCTCATCTGTTAATAAAAAGGGGTGAATTTAGTAAGATCAAACATGCTCCAACCATTTTATGTCAATTACATGAGAGGTCAGGAGACAAAACAGCTAAAAGAGATCCCCTCTTATTAATTAGGGAAGGGGTCCTCAAATATCTACCCTCCCACTTTATAACCCAAGAGCTATGAGGAACACATATTGGATATTTTGGAACTGGATCAGTTTTAAACTCTCTGGATTCCTCTAGCTTAATCATGCCATGATTTTATGACAGCCTCAAAAAAGAAAGAAAAGAGGTGAAGAATTATACACACACAGTGACCAAGTGGACAAGAGAAATGCCAGGCATCTGTATGAAACTTATTTTACCACTAGATAACCCCTTACTACTACACTCCTAATTATTTCTATTTCTCTCAAGTTCAGTTCAGTTCAGTCACTCAGTCGTGTCTGACTCTTTGTGACCCCATGAATTGCAGCAGGCCAGGCCTCCCGGTACATCACCAACTGCAGGAGATCACTCAAACTCACATCCATCGAGTCGGTGATGCCAACCAGCCAACTCATACTCCATCGTCCCCTTCTCCTGCCGCCAATCCCTCCCAGCATCAGAGTCTTTATCAATGAGTCAACTCTTCACATGAGGTGGCCAAAGTACTGGAGTTTCAGCTTTAGCATCATTCCTTCCAAAGTACACCCAGGACTGATCTCCTTCAGAATGGACTGGTTGGATCTCCTTGCAGTCCAAGGGACTCTCAAGAGTCTTCTCCAACACCACAGTTCAAAAGCATCAATTCTTCGGCACTCAGCCTTCTTCACAGTCCAACTCTCACATCCATACATGACCACTGGAAAAACCATAGCCTTGACTAGACGGACCTTTGTGCCAAAGTAATGTCTCTGTTTTTGAATATGCTATCTAGGTTGGTCATAACTTTCCTTCCAAGGAGTAAGCGTCTTCTAATTTCATGGCTGCAATCACCATCTGCAGTGATTTTGAAGCCTAAAAAAATAAAGTCTGACACCATTTCTACTGTTTCCCCATCTATCTCCCATGAAGTGATGGGACCAGATGCCATGATCTTCGTTTTCTGAATGTTGAGCTTTAGGCCAACTTTTTCGCTCTCCTCTTTCACTTTCATCAAGAGGCTTTTTAGCTCCTCTTCACTTTCTGCCATCAGGGTGGTGTGATCTGCATATCTGAGGTTCTTGATATTTCTCCCAGCAATCTTGATTCCGGCTTGTGCTTCTTCCAGGCCAGCATTTCTCATGATGTACTCTGCATAGAAGTTAAATAACCAGGGTGACAATATACAGCCTTGACGTACACCTTTTCCTATTTGGTCATAGAAAACACTCTCTTCCAACAATACAAGAGAAGACTCTACACATGGACATCACCAGATGGTCAACACCGAAATCAGATTGATTATATTCTTTGCAGCCAAAGATGGAGAAGCTCTATACAGTCAACAAAAACAAGACCAGGAGCTGACTGTGGCTCAGATCATGAACTCCTTATTACCAAATTCAGACTTAAATTGAAGAAAGTAGGGAAAACCACTAGACCATCCAGGTATGACCTAAATCAAATCCCTTATGATTATACAGTGGAAGTGAGAAATAGATTTAAGGGACTAGATCTGATAGATAGAGTGCCTGATGAACTATGGAATGAGGTT
>SJYT01035730.1:38006-68155 GCA_006410635.1 Cephalophus harveyi
TTTTCTGAATTAATCTATTAATTTTATCAGAATATCTTCCTTTGTATGACATTAATTAATTTGTTTTTAAAAATGATCTTGGTCTTTGGAAATGTTGCCTATAGATATACAATTTTATTATTTATTTTCCTTTTCTAGTTTAATTTTAATTGAAAATATAAGCCTAGCTTGATTATGGGCTTCTTATCCCAGTTTGTGCTAATAAAGTATTCCTGTCAAACCTCAGTTTTAGTTTTCAGTTAATTTCATTATCTCATTTTTGAAATGAGTATTTTCATTCCTTCATTTCTGAACTCAGTATTTCATTACATATCTTTGAAAATATCAGAAGATTGTTGAGCATTTATTAGGAGTAGAAACTGCTGCCTCTACATTGTACTGAGACTGTCTTCCAGTAAAAGAAAAAAATGTTAGATCCCTAAAAATATTTAGCCAATTTTAATTTATTCTCTACTCGGATATACACATATGGCAAATAAAAATTCAGAGATAAGGATGAAGAAGTAAAATGATCATTCTTAAAGAATAAATATATTGTTAAAAAATGCTGATAAGTGATAGCTTACATTAATAATGCTGCTGTTGAGAAACAGATGTGTAAAATAGTTGTACTATCCTTTATGTATTGACCAAATTTGAAGTGGAATTTTAAAAGCATATTTTTTTATCAAAATGATCAAATACACATGAAATGAGAAATACTTCATGAAATATTACCAAGAAATATCTTGCTGTATTCTCGTAACTGTAATGATTTAACTTTTCTAAACTGTTCTTAACAGTTCATATTTGTCTTATTTTCAGTTGTTATAGAATGGCTAATTTTCCCCTATAACGAATAGCTGAATTTATTATGTAACTGGATAGAATGTTTTGGTTTCCTTGGAGGTCTGCCTTAAATTTCTTAGGAAGGATCCTTAGCATAGGTTATGCTGTTTCCTAAATTTGGTTAAATTTTCTTGCTCTGTATTCTCCAGTAGCTTTACCAATGTGTGTGTTTGCTAAACACTTTAGTCATGTCTGGACTTCCCTGGTGGCTCAGATGGTAAAGCATCTGTCTACAACTCTTTGTAACCCTATGGACTGTAGCCAGTTGGNTTTTCTTGCTCTGTATTCTCCAGTAGCTTTACCAATGTGTGTGTTTGCTAAACACTTTAGTCATGTCTGGACTTCCCTGGTGGCTCAGATGGTAAAGCATCTGTCTACAACTCTTTGTAACCCTATGGACTGTAGCCAGTTGGGCTCCTCTGTCCGTGGGATTCTCCAGGCAAGAATACTGGAGTGGGTTGCCATGGCCTCCTCCAGGGGATCTTCCTGACCCAGGATCCCCGACATTTCTTAGGTCCCCTGCATTGGCATGAAGGTTCATTACCACTAGCGCCACCTGGGAAGCACCTTACCATCACACTTAAGAGTAAAATGCAAACCTTCACCACAAAGTCCTGTTTGATATCCCCGTGCCTGTTTCTCTGACTTCATCTCTTGTCACTTTCCCCTCCTTTTTTCCACTCTGTCCAAATTGGCTATCTTGCTGTTCCTTAACCACATCAAGCTGTTCCCAATTCAGGCCCTTGCACTCTCTTTATTCTTGGAACACATCTCACATGTTTTACATAGCCTAAACCTTCAATTTCATTCAGGTCTTTTTGAGGATTAAATGAAATAATACAAATATATTATTTTAAGTTGTAAATGTTATCACTTGAGTATTATTTTTATTATTTTTACTGTTAGAAAAAAATTTTCAGCGTATTAGGTGGCTCTTCTGTTTAAATGAGATTTTTTTCATTTGTTTTGTTTTTACCACTTAAGTAGGGACTACAGTTCTTCCCAGAAAAATTACACAGAAACACAACTTCAGAATATTTAATAATAAATTCTGTTTTTTGTTGCTTCTTTATTTTACTAAAGTTAAAATGTGTCTTTTATAATTGAACAGAATTGTGTTTGAAGAATCTGAATGATTTGTCATCTCTGGACCTGATAAAAATGGATGAAGATATTAATTTCAAACCAACTGGTAATTTTTTCATTGCTGTTAGTAAATTTAACAATTAAGACTAAATTTAAACATTTGTTCCACTAAAATATAGATGATGGTAAAATTAAATTGTGGTTTTAATTCTCAACAGGGTATCATCGTTATTAGCACGATAAATTTATGTGAGTCCTATTTATAAGACTATAGAGCTGCCTTTTTGACAGGAATTAAATTTCTGTTCACTAACTTTGGTGACTTTTAACAGAGGATTGAAAAGTTCAAATCTTTGGGTTGCTTCAGTCACATTGTAACTCTTGTAGCTAACCTTTTGCCAATTCTTACTTGTTCAAACAAGGCTTATGAAGATGGTTACTTAGGTGCCTTCTCTTTCTCTCTCTGTCTCTGCCTCTCTCAGTATAATAGAAGCAAGAAAGAATATTTTGTAGTTTTTACAACACATGATTAGAAGTTTCTTGGGGAAAAATATTGACTTCATTGTACTTTGCCTAATAAAAATTGGGAAGCATAGAAAAGTTTGAAAAAAATCAATATATGACTATCTAACATTGCATGTATCCATCTATTTTTAAATGCATTTTTATGTACTTGCAACCATACCATAGCAATGTATGATTTTGTGTCATGTCTTTATTTGTATAAGGTTTTTAAAAACAATTTACCTCCCTAACTCTCAGCTGTGATTTATAACATTTTTTTCCTTCTCCCATCATCTTCATTCTGATAAATCTAACTTGTTTGTGAGAATTACCTTCTTTGTATTCTAGGATGTCTCACTGAGGAGTCATGAGATTCACTAATATAACTTCTTCCTTTTTTATTTTTAACCTTGTCATTTTATTAAAAAAAAAATTTATTGGCATATAGTTGCTTTACAATGTTGTATTTCAGTTTCTACTGTATAGCAAAGTGAATCAGCTATACATATACATATTAATATATTTGCTCTTTTTTGGATTTCTTTCCCATTTAGGTCACCACAGAGTATTAAGTAGAGTTCCCTGTGCTATACAATAGGAGGGAAAACTAATATAACTTCATCATCTATTCTTTATATACTTTAATTCTCAAGAATATTATTCCCACTGTCATTCTTTCCTTGTGGAACTTGTCGAGTCCACCGATACCATTTCTTCTGCCTTTAAAAATAGGAGACAGGGATCAAGACCATCCCCATGGAAAAGAAATGCAAAAAAGCAAAATGGCTGTCTGGAGAGGGCTTACAAATAGTTGTGAAAAGAAGAGAGGCAAAAAGCAAAGGAGAAAAGGAAAAATATAAGCATCTGAATGCAGAGTTCCAAAGAATAGCAAGAAGAGATAAGCAAGCCTTCCTCAGCGATCAATGCAAAGAAATAGAGGAAAAGAACAGAATGGGAAAGACTAGAGATCTCTTCAAGAAAATTAGAGATACCAAGGGAACATTTCATGCAAGGATGGGCTCGATAAAGGACAGAAATGGTATGGACCTAACAGAAGCAGAAGATATTAAGAAGAGGTGGCAAGAATACATGGAAGAACTGTACAAAAAAGATCTTCACGACCCAGATAATCATGATGATGTGATCACTAATCTAGAGCCAGACATCCTGGAATGTGAAGTCAAGTGGGCTTTAGAAAGCATCACTATGAACAAAGCTAGTGGAGGTGATGGAATTCCAGTTGAGCTGTTTCAAATCCTGAAAGATGATGCTGTGAAAGTGCTGCACTCAATCTGCCAGCAAATTTGGAAAACTCAGCAGTGGCCACAGGACTGGAAAAGGTCAGTTTTCATTCCAATTCCAAAGAAAGGCAATGCAAAAGAATGCTCAACTCACCTAGAGCCAGAAATCCTGGAATGTGAAATCAAGTGGGCCTTGGAAAGCATCACTACGAACAAAGCTAGTGGAGGTGATGGCATTCCAGTTGAGCTACTTCAAATCCTGAAAGATGATGCTGTGAAAGTGCTGCACTCAATCTGCCAGCAAATGTGGAAAACTCAGCAGTGGCCACAAGGCTGGAAAGGTCAGGTTTCATTCCAATCCCAAAGAAAGGCAATGCCAAAGAATGCTCAAACTACCGCACAATTGCACTCATCTCACATGCTAGTAAAGTAATGCTCAAAATTCTCCAAGCCAGTCTTCAGCAATATGTGAACCGTGAACTTCCAGATGTTCAAGCTGGTTTTAGAAAAGGCAGAGGAACCAGAGATCAAATTGCCAACATCCGCTGGATCATGGAAAAAGCAAGAGAGTTCCAGAAAAACATCTATTTCTGCTTTATTGACTATGCCAAAGCCTTTAACTGTGTGGGTCACAATAAACTGTGGAAAATTCTGAAAGAGATGGGAATACCAGAGTACCTGACCTGCCTCTTGAGAAACCTATATGCAGGTCAGGAAGCAACAGTTAGAACTGGACATGGAACAACAGACTGTTTCTCTCAAGTAGGTAGAAAAAATATGGGAGTTTAAAGTCACTGTCTTTCATGATTTTAAATTACAAATAAATATATTTCAAATGAGATGTATTTTATTTTCTTTTAAAAACAAGCTAATCACAAATCCATGCAAACTCTCAGTGGCAAGACATCAGCCAGGTGTGTGTGTGTGTGTGTTGTTTTGTGAGCAGGATTGATAACACAGTTGCTAAATTTCACCATTGGACCCAGTTCTTCTTCTTTCCCTGTATCAACCTCCTTTGCCTAGGGAGTTTGCAGTGCTTCTAAAACTGTTCTATATTCACCTGCCCCTTACATTTGAGTTTGACCATATAACTTGCTTTGTCTATGCTCAGCCACTTCAATCAGGTTGACTCTGTGACACTGGACTACAGCTAGCCAGACTCCTCTGTCCATGAGCTTCTCAGGCAAGAATACTGGAGTGAGTTGCTATGCCCTCCTCCAGAGGATCTTCCTGATCCAAGGACTGAATCCACACCTCCTTCGTCTCCATCATTGCAGGAGGATTCTTTACCACTGAGCCACCAGGGAAACCCTGCAACTGGCTTTACCTAATGCCATATGAGCAGAAGAGAAAGTGTGCCAGTTGCAAGACTAGACTAAGATATCTCATGTCTTTTCTCCTCTGTTGTGTCTCTGCCAATTCCACGTGAAAAACATACTCTAACTAGCCAATAGTTCCAAGAGGACTGAAAGATAATGTGAGCAGAGCCACCTCCAGACAACCTACGAATCAGTGTTTAGAAGCAAAATTACTCAGACTGTCTCAGCATGAAAAAAAAAAAAAAAAAACACTCACCTGAGCCAGCCTAAATCAACCCACAGACATTTGCAAATAATTGATTATTGTTTTATGTTATCAAGTATTAGGGTATTTTGTTACATAGCATTATTGGGGTATACACTGGGCAAAGGTGTCACAAGAAAGTCTGTTTCTCTCATATAGCTTCTCAAAATATACTATACACATGCCCTTGCAAGTGCTCATTTAAACCTCTAATAGCTTTACCAATGAAAGTATCTAGGTGCCTAACTGGTGACTATACCAAAGAAGGAAGTGTTGGTAAAATTATCCTGTAATGGAAAAATGTCAATATTTAAAACTATGAAAGGCCAAAGAAAATATAAAATTGTTATTACAAATACAGAGAACCATTCATCAGTAAGATATTCTAAATAGATGTTATTGGTTGAACAAAAAACTGTACCAGAGAAGGAAGTGTTGGTAAAGTTGTCCTGTAATGGAAAAATGTCAATATTTAAAACTATGAAAGGCCAAAGAAAATACAAAATTGTTATTACAAATACATAGAATCAATCATCAGTAAGATATTCTAAATAGATGTTATTAGTTGAACAAAAACATTGCTGAAAATTGAATAGGGTTTAGGATGTGAAGTTTGTTGTTTGGTGCATACACATTTATCATTGTTAGGCTTTCTTGGTGGATTAGTCCTTTTAGCCTTATGCAAAGTTCTTGTCTGTCTCTCGTAATTTTCATTGCTCTTAAATCTATTTTATTTGATATTAATATTGGTTAATTCTGATTAATGTTTGCATGATGTATTTTTCTCCTACTGTCTTATTTTCAATTTACCTGTCCCATTATGTTTGAAGTGAATTTCTTATAGACAAAATATAGTTAATTTTTTATTTACTCCGTCAGACTGTTTTTTAATGTGTATTTAGACCATTTATATTTAGTGGCATTACTGATAAACTAGGATTTATTCTTCCATTTTGTTTTACTTTTTAATTTTCTATTTATTTTCTCTCATCTTTTGCCTGCCTTCCTGTGTCTTCAGTTCAGTCACTCATTCATGTCTGACTCTTTGTGAACCCACAGACTGCAGCATACCAGGCTTCCCTGTCCATCACCAACTCCCAGAGCTTGCTCAAACTCATGTCCATCGAGTCGGTGATGCCATCCGACCATCTCATTCTCTGTTGCTCCCCTCTCTTCCTGCTTTCAATCTTGCCCAGCATCAGGGTCTTTTCCAATGAGTCAGTTCTTTGCATCACGTGGCCAAAGTATTGGAGTTTCAGGTTCAGCATCAGTCCTTATAATGAATATTCAGGACCAATTTCCTTTAGGATTGACTGGTTTGATCTCCTTGCAGTCCAAGGGAATCTCAAGAGTCTTTCCAGCATCACAATTCAAAAGCATCAATTCTTTGGCACTCAGTTTTCTTTATAGTCCAACTCTCACATCCACACATGACTACTGGAAAAACCATAGCTTTGACTAGATGGACCTTTGCCTGCAAAGTAATGTCTTTGGTTTTTAATATGCTATCTAGGTCTGTCATAGCTTTTCTTCCATAAATATTTTAGAATTTCTTCCATAAATATTTTAGAATTTCTTCCATAAATATTTTAGAATTTCACTTTGACATATCTGTAGTGTTTTTTAATGTATCTGCCACATTATTTTTAACAGCTGCATAGAATTCCATTGTATGGATGTACCATAATTTATTTAATAAACTCCTGGTTCCTTTATTCTTCACAAATGCAACCTCTTTGAATTGATCTCATACCTGTAACTCTAGACTTTTGTCAACTGTGATACTATAATCAAGGAGTTTCTCTTGTAAAATAGTATTTATAGCTTATTTTTACCAATAAGAGTGGTGATATTATTGAAAAAGTTACAACATCCTTGGGCCTCATTTTCTCAAGTGCAACATAACATGGATAAATACACTTGTATTTTCTCAAGCTATGCTGGTTGTAAAAATCAAAATAAAATTGCATTAATAGCATACAGACTGTTTTACCTCTGACAGCAGCCTCTATAATGGGACTTCTGAAATACTCTCTACACATATTTTTCTTAATGGCCCTGAGCATACCTCTTGTGTCCTTTCACACAGCCCTTTCTGCAATAACGTGGCAAAAACTATTTTTATCTTGTTTTTTAGCTCAAGTTTCCTGAACTGATGTGACATATATATCTGATGCCCATTGGGCCATTTGAAGGAGTCTT
Source organism: Cephalophus harveyi (assembly GCA_006410635.1). Classification (NCBI taxonomy): domain Eukaryota; kingdom Metazoa; phylum Chordata; class Mammalia; order Artiodactyla; family Bovidae; genus Cephalophus; species Cephalophus harveyi. Next base: position 45,431 of record SJYT01035730.1, read on the forward strand.
ATTACTGCTAGTGCCATTTCTCCTAAAAAGGTCATATTTTTTTTAATGGCCCTGAGCATGCCTCTTGTGTCCTTTCACACAGCCCTTTCTGCAATAATGTGGCAAAAACTATTTTTATCTTGTTTTTTAGCTCAAGTTTCCTGAACTGATGTGACATATATATCTGATGCCCATTGGGCCATTTGAAGGAGTCTTATTACTGCTAGTGCCATTTCTCCTAAAAAGGTCTTTCTGTGCAATGTTATCACACTGTGTTGGAGATTTTTTTGGTATTAGAAATAGAATTACTATGTTCTGGTTGAGGAGTTGGTTTTATGTTTTTCAAGGATGTCTAGGAAGTACAAAATTCAGGGGGCAGTTTTTTGTTAGCCAGGTGACTTTTAAAGTATAGACCTCAAAAAGTTTGTGCTTCACTAATTAATTAATTTAACTATTATTTTTTCTATATTTAAGCTATGTGTTACATGGTCACAATTAAAATCTGCATACCGTTGGTTTTATTCAAATTCAAGGATGTCTAGGAAGTACAAAATTCAGGGGGCAGTTTTTTGTTAGCCAGGTGACTTTTAAAGTATAGACCTCAAAAAGTTTGTGCTTCACTAATTAATTAATTTAACTATTATTTTTTCTATATTTAAGCTATGTGTTACATGGTCACAATTAAAATCTGCATACCGTTGGTTTTATTCAATATAGCAGGCCTATGAGAATCAGATACATAATTGGCCAAATCAGTTGATTAAGTCAGCAATCATCAGCTAAGAAATTTTGAAAATATTGACTCATTCAAGTAGCAATGAATTCAATGGCCTTCCAATATAGTTTGACTATATCATCAAAAAAAGCAGCAGATGCATTATAACATTTTCTTTAAATTGGTGAGAAGTCAGTATTCAAACCATTAAATAATGGTTTAATAATTCAAACTATTCTAATTCAAAATTCTTCAGCTTTAGGGCATTGAATTGATTCTTCTAACAGTGTAAAAGATTTTTTTCCAGGTAATTTTCTATTCCATTACCATATGTGATGCACAAGAGTGAGGTGAGGTGAAGTCGCTCAGTCGTGTCCGACTCTTTGCGACCCCATGGACTGTAACCTACTAGGCTTCTCCGCCCATGGGATTCTCCAGGCAAGAATACTGGAGTGGATTGCCATTTCCTTCTCCAGGGGATCTTCCCGACCCAGGGATCGAACCCGGGTCTCCCGCATCAGAGGCAGACGCTTTAATCTCTGAGCCACCAGGGAAGCCCGCACAAGAGTACAGCTACACATCAAGTCGGCTTTTGGGCTGATATGTTTTTTTACTGAGTATTTATAGAGCATATTATCCCATGTTGTAAGGGCCAGTACATCATGCAGATCTTTTCAACTTTATCATTATGACTTCCCTGCAAGAGCATATCCATTTTAACGAGGAGAAAATCCGAGCAAATGGTGACCTTTTGACCCAGAGGATCAGCACACAAAGGTAGACTTCTTAACCAAGAACTCCATTGTGCCATGCATTTCTCAGACAGCCTGGTCAGGTTGTCTTCACTGCTTCTGTCTGAAAGAAGAAGGAGTCTTCTACAAGCTTATATTTTATGGCAATTTATGGCAACCCACTCCAGTACTCTTGCCTAGAAAATTCCATGGATGGAGGAACTTGGTGGGCTACAGTCCATAAGGTCACAAAGAGTCAGACACAACTGAGCGAATCACAACTTATGACATTAACATGATGCCTGGCAAGAAGAAATGGCAGCTTTGTGGTGACATATCTAAGTATTTATTGGTTTAAAAAATAGCCATACAATGTGTTAGTGACATTGCACCCTAGACATCATTCAGACCTTCTTAAAATAGTTACACGTGTCAGCTCCAGTCTGCAGTCAGAAGTCTGGTTTAAAATTCTACCTTAGCAAATTATTAGGTGTTTGAACTTAGGCAAGTTCCTTATTTATTAGACCTCAGTTTCATCACCTGTAAAATGGGGATAGTTTTTGTATTTGTTTGTTTGGGTTCATTTATTTTGGTATCAGAATTTTACACACTAAAAGTTTTCCTTGGAAATCTGATGATTGCTACCTGAATTCATGTTTATAAGGTATGTAGGGGTAGGGGTGAACTTCAAAATGGGGTAAAAAGACAGAGAATTGAGTTTTCATTGAGGGAAACTCAAATGTCAGCCTCTGTCTTATTTCTTGGGCTTATTTCCCAAGAAAGAAATCCTCTGATTTCCTTCCTAGGAGGGTATAAATCTAGTTCTCAGAATTTGAGGAGTGCAGTAGTGAGAGAGTCATTTCCTAGGCAGATTGATAAGAAGTCTAGGGGTCCCGAAGGACAGAGGAGTCTGGAATTCTCAAGGAGGAAGAGAGGACAAACTTTTCTCTTTTTTTCCCCTCTACATTCCTTAGGATTATATAACACTAATATATCCTGTCAGATCTAGGCCCTTAAATCTATTCCTCACTTCCACTGTATAATCATAAGGAATTTGATTTAGGTCATACCTGAATGGTCTAGTGGCTTTCCCTACTTTCTTCAATTTGAGTCTGAATTTGGCAATAAGGAGTTCATGATCTGAGCCACAGTCAGCTCCTGGTCTTGTTTTTGTTGACTGTATAGAGCTTCTCCATCTTTGGCTGCATAGAATATAATCAATCTGATGTCGGTGTTGACCATCTGGTGATGTCCATGTGTAGAGTCTTCTCTTGTGTTGTTGGAAGAGGGTGTTTGCTATGACCAGTGCATTTTCTTGGCAAAACTCTATTAGTCTTTGCCCTGCTTCATTCCGCATTCCAAGGCCAAATTTGCCTGTGACTCCAGGTGTTTCTTGACTTCCTACTTTAGCATTCCAGTCCCCTATAATGAAAAGGACATCTTTTTTGGGTGTTAGTTCTAAAAGATCTTGTAGGTCTTCATAAAACCGTTCAACTTCAGCTTCTTCAGCATTACTGGTTGGGGCATAGACTTGGATAACTGTGATATTGAATGGTTTATGAACTCCGAGAGATGGTGATGGACAGGGAGGCCTGGCGTGCTGCAATTCATGGGGTCGCAAAGAGTCGGACACGACTGAGCGACTGAACTGAAACTGAACTGAACTCCTTCATCCCCGGTCCGTGCCTGCGGAATGAGGAGAGGGGGCCTGGGGCTGTGCCTCCATTTTGTCAGTAATGCCTAACACGGCTCCTGACAATTAATTTTCTATTGGAAATCTTTTCTTACATATATATGTAAGATATATGACATGAAATCTGACTCTTGGAAGAGTATAACCGTTAATTTGACCTGGAATATTGTACAATGATATGAACATAAGATCTTTGTTTCAAATACCTGAATTTCAGTTCCATTTCTGCCACTATGCTAGCTGGGACCTTAAACTCACTGACCTTAGTACTAATATATATCTATAAAATAAGAATGTGTATTACAAGAATATATAATATATATATTTACCTTATGAGGTTGTTATGATGATCAAATGGGATAATGAACATTTATAGGAAAAAAAATTCTGCAAACATGAGTTGTTACTCTCTTTTGTCCAAGGTTAGGAAAATATCTCTACTTGCCCCTCCTCAATAGCCTAGCCAGTTTGTTAAGCCTAAAATTATAAAATGTTTGATGTTTTGGTTTCTCTTTCATTCCTCACTGATTGCATGACTAGGCAGGATGTGTCCAAAAGGACAATCCAGTCTTGGAGCTGAAAATATTCCTTATCACATAGCAGGGTAATGTTTCCTAAGTGTGATTGGGTTAACTATTTACTCTCAAAATCATCTAAGAGTGCTGTTATGTTTAAAGTGAAACTAATGAGCCCTACTCCAGACTTAAAATCCTCAACTTCTAAGAGTAAAATCTGGTAATTTATATTTTAAGCTTGAACCCTGGATGCATTTTTTGCATGTAAAATTGGGAACTACTGCCCTGGGAGTGATATTTCAATAAATAGTATAGTGAAAATCTATTCAGATCTTTGTGTCATACTCACAGTTTATCTCAATCTGTATTCTGAGGGTGTGGGGAAGAGATTCCAAACTGAAATAGAGAATGCAGTTTTACTCTAAACTATCTTCTTTAGGAGAATCATGGGGTTCAATGACATATTAAATGTGCTAAGAAGAAAGGTAGAAAGAGCCAAAATTAGCCTAGGAGTTTTACATTTTCATTTGCCCAGAGAAATCTTTTAAATGGAATATCCATTAATAGTGCAAAGAACACTAATGTTTTATCAGTGTTCAGTGTATCAATTCAATGTTAATGTTATCCAGAAACATCCTTACAAACACACCCAGCATAATACTTGACCAAGTATCCGGGCAGCCTATGGCCCAGTTAAGTTGACACATAAAATTTAGCATCATAGCAGCTTAACATAAAATATACTTTCTAGCTGAATGCAGCTGAATTCTCAGAAGAATTATTGTGCATGATGCCCTTTTATGTACTCCTCTGTGCTGAGGTTGGTCATATATTCTGCTTTGAAAACACATATTATGCAATTCCCAATCATCGGATATTTTGTCGTTTGTGTTTATTAACACAGCATCCTCAACTCTTGTTACACTCTAAACCATTAAGTTACTTTAAACACACACAAAGTGTTACATATACATGAATGTACATATTTATGCAGAATTTAATGTATTTTTAACTGTGCTAGCATTTTTATTAGGATTATTTAGGTTAGTTCTTTTGTTATAACGTTGTATGAATTTGTTGTTTGCCTCAATACTTTTTTCCATAAGCATTGTTATTTTTAATATCCAGTTTTATACGAGAATTTATAGGAATGCATATACTATATAGGAAATAAAGGTTTACATAAAAATATAGGAATACTATGTGCTCTTGCCTGGAAAATCCCATGGACGGAGGAGCCTGGTAGGCTGCAGTCCATGAGGTCGCTAAGAGTCAGACACGACTGAGCGACTTCGCTTTCACTTTTCACTTTCATGCATTGGAGAAGGAAATGGCAACCCACTCCAGTGTTCTTGCCTGGAGAATCCCAGGGACAGGGGAGCTGGGTGGGCTGCCGTCTATGGGGTCACACAGAGTTGGACACGACTGAAGCGACTTAGCAGCAGCAGCATGTATTTATTTAAGGATAAGAATTTTTATTAACTGGTTTGTAATAGTTTTGTTATCAATCAGTTCATTGTATTTTCTAATTTCCACTGTTTCTTCTTTGACCTATAGATTATTTGGAAATCTAGTTTGTAACTTCTGTACATCTGATGGTTTTCTAATTATTTTTCTTTTCTAGTTTCATTGTTACTGTTCTTGATATGTGATGCAGTTGCTTTGTATCAGATAATGTTCTCTGTATGATTTTAGTCTTGAGATTTGTTGAGAATTGTTTTATGGACCCATATGTGGTCAGTTTTTATAAATATTTTTTGTGTGCTTATTCTTTTGGTTTTAAGTGCCCTCCCAGATAAATATCATGTTAATTCTTTGATGATTAGTAAAAAATATTTCATGTATTTCATTTTTCTGATTTGGTTGCCTTCAGCAGAGGGATTGGCTCATAATTACTTTGTTGTTGTTGTTCTGTTCCTCAGTCATGTCTGACTCTTTGTGCCTCCATGGACTGCAGCATGCCAAGCTCCTGGCACCTACCAAACTGGGGCGTTCATCTTTCAATGTCATATCTTTTTGTCTTTTCATATTGTTCATGGAGTTCTCAAGGCAAGAATGCTGAAGTGGTTTTGCCATCACAATTATTAAGCTAGCTGTTAATGTGGGTGGATGCTCTTTACATATTATTTCTAATTAATTCTTTTTTATGACTTCATGATCTGTTGTTTTACTATTATTTTCTTTTATCTCTTTGAGTATTGTTTTTGTATTAAATTTTAGACTGTATGTTCCAGTAATTCTGCTTCCTGCTTTTGCCTTTTTAATTTGTAATCATAATACTCAAGTGTCTAGGTATTTTTATCTGTATGCTTGTGTTCTTGTCTGGGTTTTTAGCTCTTCTGACTGCTAATGTATATGGAAGAAGGGCTCAAAAGACCAAGTCTTATTTTGTGCAAATTTAAGGTCTAACAACCTAATGAAAATGGACAATAACTGCAAGAGGCACAGAAAGTCATTCAAGTGGGATGCAAATCTTACCTCTATGAAGGAGAGAGAAGGAAGGAAGGAGGAAAGGAAGGAAAGATAAAAGGAAGGAGAATTTTGTCCTGCAGTGCAGTCCTAAGACCGTTCGGCAAAGTTGATGGGGAATCTTCAATTCAAAGTTGCCCATCCAAGGAGTCCCATTAAGGTCTTCCTTAATATTCCTGCCATGCTCAGTCATTTGTTTGGAGCATCTCATGAAAAGTGTGATCTTGCTGTGTACATAGTGATAGATTCAGAACACAGCAGCTGGGACCAACCATCAGAGCACTTCTTGCAGTAGGAGATATGATAGGTACATTCTCATCATCTCTAGTTCCCTTCCCTCAGTCCAACTTTATGACTTTTACTTTGAAATACCCTATATTTGCTACTATGAAAATACTTATCATTCAAAAATTATATTGATAGCCAGTTGTCTGTTTATTTTCTCTCTTCACTTGCAAATCTTTTAAAATTCTTTCCATTCTGTCTCCCTTGACTCATTTTATTCATAGTTTCATTTCTAGGTTATTTATATACCTTAGCTAGGTAACTTTCATTCTTACTAATCAGCCAGCAAATATAAGCCTTTTTTCAAAAACTTTCATTTTCTCCAGGAGGGAGATATCCTATAGTAATTTATAAATATCTAGGATAAGAAGGGGCTTCCCAGGTGACTCTAGTGGTGAAGAACCCGCCTGCCAGTGCAGGAGACATAAGAGACATGGGTTCGATCCCTAGGTCAGGAAGATCCCCTGGAGGAGGGCATGGCAGCCCACTCCAGTACTCTTTGCCTGGAGAATCCCATGGACAGAGGAGCCTGGTGGGTTGCAGCTTGTAGGGTCACACAGAGTCAAACACGATTGAAGCAACTTAGCTCAACACAGCACAGGATAAGAGGAGCATGGCTCAGGTGGTAAAGAACCCGCCTGCAATGCAGGAGACCTGGGTTGGGAAGATCCCCTGGAGAAGGAAATGGCTACCCCCTCCAGTATTCTGGCCTGGAGAATTCCATGGACTGTATAGACTGTCCAGCAAAGAGTTGGACAAGACTGAGCGACTTTCACTTTCAAATATATACTAGTTCCCTTGGTAGTCATATTCTGTCTCACATACAGCTCTTAGAATCTCACTTTTATGAACCAATGCATTACTCATGTTTTGGCTGAACATGTTCACTAGACTCCTAACTGAGCAAGTAGCTATTTCTGAGTCTAAGTTCTGTCTGCTGTACCTTGTTCTTGATGACTCTAAGTGATGGAATGTCACATTCTTTATTCTTCAGGAAAACCTGTAGCATGTAGGTAAATAATAGACCTTTCCTTGAGAAGCAGTAAACCATTTTCCTCTACTCAGCTGTTTTCTGTGTGTTCACAAGACGTGAAATTCTTTGTGCTGTTTTTGACAACTTATAATTGAAGCCAGTTACCTTTTAAATGAATTCCATTTCATCAATTACTTATCCTCACTCTGCCCATCCTCCTACCCTCAGCCAACCTAGTGTTTTATTTCCAAAACAATTTAGTCTCAAATTCCAATTTCATTAAAATAATGCTCAAGAATTTTAAGTGGTCCTCTGTTATTTTACAAATCAGAACCAAAATCTAAGCTCCTTTAATAGCATTTCAGGGATCTTTCAGAGTCTCCATATTCTATCACTCATCATGTTTTGATAATAAAAGTAGGCAACATTTATTTAATATTAGGCACCGTGTTAAGTGCTATGCGTATATTATTGCATTTATTTTTCTTCATGACAAACATATGAGATGCATGCTTCTATCATTCCCCCATTACATTAAGAAACTAGTAACCTGCACATGATTACCTAATAACTAGTAAGTGGTAGCTCAAGTACTCCAGTACTCTTGCCTGGAAAACTCCATGAACAGAGGAGCCTGGTAGGCTGTTCATGGGGTCGCTAAGAGTCGGGCATGACTGAGCGACTTCACTTTCACTTTTCACTTTCACGCATTGGAGAAGGAAATGGCAACCCACTCCAGTGTTCTTGCCTGGAGAATCCCAGGGACGGGGGAGCCTGGTAGGCTGCCGTCTATGAGGTCGCACAGAGTCAGACACGACTGAAGCAACTTAGCAGCAGCAGCAGCAACAGCAGCTCAAGTATTTCAAGCAGGTCAGTTTGACCTGAATTTGTAGTTGTATGTTTATCAAGCTATATCTCTTTAGAGTATTCTAAAGATAGTCTTTTTAACTTTACTCTTTTGATAAACAAGTCTTGTTCTTTCCTGAGGTCATAATGGCTGTATTTCTTTCTGCTAAGGCCTATAGTTTACTTTAAAATGCTACTCAAAGCCCATTTTCTCTTAGGCTTAATCTCCTCAGTATGAAGTTGGTATATGTAAACATCATTATTAACTGAATTTTGTCCTCTAGTCTAGCTATTTCACATGTGGCTATCTCCCCAGCTAAACTGTAACTTCCAGAAACTGTTTTCTAGATTTTTTGGTGTCTTCTGTACCTGATGCTATTAAAGGGACAGTAGAGATGCTAAAGAAATGTGTGTTAAACTGATGAAAATGCAAGTTGTATCAGCTGATTTGGAATGTTTATTTTTCCATCTCTCTCCACAGAGGCAGGAAGATTGATGGCTTGGTATTATATTACATTTGAAACAGTGAAGAAATTTTGTACAATCAGTGGAAAAGAAACTTTATCAGATCTGGTAAATTAATTTTCACAAGAAAATAAGTATACAGTGATATAATATTGGGAGAAACAACTGATTTGCCTATCTCCTGCAATTTAAGAATAAATGAGCAGAAAAGAAAACCTTTCTAGGAGAGCATATATTTTTCCTCCTTATTTGGCTTTAATTGTAAAATATGGAATATTACTCCTTAGAATATATTTCCAATAACATCTTTGTATTAGGGCTAAGAAAATTTCTATACATACCCGAAGAAAGGATAGCAACTACCTTTCAACTTACATGATAATTCTGATTACCTTGGTAGTGGCTACCAAGTATAGCGAAAGATTCCAAGATGATATGGCATGATATATTACGAAAGTCTGCCACGAATGAAAGACACATGCCTCTTACTTGCAACTCTTCCCTAAATCCTTTGCATCAGGATAACAATAACAGTAGAAAGAGAATAGTATTGGTGATAGGCCAGAAAAAAAGAACTAATTTTGGAGAAAATGGGAAGTAGAAACAGGCTATCCTAAAATATTGCTAGTGGGGTAGCTTTGTAGCTACGGCAGTGAATAGAAGCATAGTCATATTTTTGGCCCCTGTGTATATTGCTTCTTCCTTCCTTAACTGGGAATATGAACATGATACATGACTTTTATAATTATTCTCAAATTTAAACTATTTTTATTTAAAATATCTAAGTTGATTATTGCAATAAGATTATTATATTGAGATTAAAAATTGCACAAAAATTGATGAGTAGAAGGCTTGTATTTTCATGTAAATACTCTTCTAATTTACTTTTTATTGAAGTATAGTTGATTGACAGTGTTGTGTTAAATATTATTTTTAACTGAGAAGAAATTGAGTTAACATTAACCCATCAGATTTTGAGTTCTGTAAGTATAAAAGAGAATTAGAATTAGAAAAGGTGCTAGTTTCATTTTATAGGTGTGAGAACTCAAAGCAGAGTGCTTTGCTCAAAATCATCTGGGAGAATTAGGTAGGTTCTAGAATATAAATTTCTTTATACCAACAGCATTCTTTTTCGTTAAAAAATTATCCTCCGTAAGTGTAACCATTTGCAAACTACAGAAGTCTGAACAATAATATAACAGTAGTAATAGTGGTAGTAATGAAATCTTCATTTATTGAGTGCTTATCATATGGCACATACTTGGCCAAATATTTTAAATTTCATCTTGTTAATCTTTACAATCTTATTGGTATAGTCCTAGTGTGTAGCAGAGTGTCTGGCATATATAACAGGTATTTGTAAATATTTGTCAGTTAATGAACGAATCCTTAAAGAAGCAAAATGTATAAGGTAAAATGTGCTAAATGTGATGTCCCAAAGCAGCATTAAAAATAAATAAGTACAGAAAAATAAATGAGAGAAAAGAAGTAAAGAATGGACATAACCAAATGAACAAATGCTGAAATTTTATAGGTCACAATGATAGCCAGCTGCAAGGAATTTCTAGATGTACAATTAAGAATAAATGAAAAGAAAGCATTGAATACTTTGAACAAAGATCCAAATCGGATAACTATCAGGTACAGAAATTAAATGTTTTAAATAATTTTTAAAAAGGTTTCATTCAGCTAAAATAAGTAATAATAATAAAAGTTTGCCTTGTTTATTTCCAGATTTCCAATGGAAGGAAGGAAGAAAACAAGAGAAATGAAAGTAAATTGGTAAAGAAAATTAATTGTTAAATGTCTTAAAATACTAATTACTTGTCCATGATTCATATTTATGAAGGTTTTTTTATAAGTTTGAAACATCTTAAATTTGTTTTCCTTAATACAAAGAAAGAACATTTACATAAGAATGAGGAGTCAGAATGCAGATTGAGTTTGGAGAAATTAAATGTTTTAAATAATTTTTAAAAAGGTTTCATTCAGCTAAAATAAGTAATAATAATAAAAGTTTGCCTTGTTTATTTCCAGATTTCCAATGGAAGGAAGGATTAAAACAAGAGAAATGAAAGTAAATTGGTAAAGAAAATTAATTGTTAAATGTCTTAAAATACTAATTACTTGTCCATGATTCATATTTATGAAGGTTTTTTTATAAGTTTGAAACATCTTAAATTTGTTTTCCTTAATACAAAGAAAGAACATTTACATAAGAATGAGGAGTCAGAATGCAGATGTAAAATTAATTTCTCCAAACTCTCAGTCTTTAATTTAAAAAGATAACTTGTGAATTTTTTAATCAACAAACATTGAGAGTGTGATCTGTTGAGGCATGGTAGACAATAGAAAGAAGATGTGCTTCTCATCTACAAGAACTTTCACGTTGGCTTGAATGAGAACCATGTGTATAAAAATAATGGACAGTATGAAAACACATGTAGTAAATGTCTTTAGAGCATTAGTGATGTTCTAGGAAAGACATACTAAAAGAAATAACCTGAGTGAAGGAATGCATATGTGATAATGGGGTGACTGTTCTGCCAGCAATGGGAAGTCTGTATAGAGGAGAGTAATTGGAAGAGTAAACTAAAATTACATTGTAGTTTGTAATGACTACTCAGTTTGCAATCACACAGGCAATGATACTTTTTCTGCTATGCCAAGTGCTTGGTTTTCTGAGTAGTTATATCTTAGTGTTAAACAACTTGATTTAGATCATGTGACTTCAAGTAAAAATGATTTTTTTCATGGAGCTGAATAAAACCAGTTGGCCAAAGAATTTCCTTTTGTCTCCTTAGCTAAAGGAGGTCACTCTTTCTCTAGGATACTTCCTAAAGTCTTATTAAATTTTATCTCCCAAATACCTTGACATCTCAGAAACAAACTTCTCATTGTTTGTATACTTACTCATCAGGCAGATGTACATCTTGGAGGGCAGAAGTTAGTGTTCTGTTTCTTAGCCATATTTCTCTAGAAATTTAAATATCCTTAGAGATCATATAGGAGAAGGCAACGGCAACCCACTCCAGTCCTCTTGCCTGGAAAATCCCATGAATGGAGGAGCCTGGTAGGCTGCAGTCCATGGGGTTGCTAAGAGTCAGACACAACTGAGCGACTTCACTTTCACTTTTCACTTTCATGCATTGGAGAAGGAAATGGCAACCCACTCCAGTGTTCTTGCCTGGAGAATCCCAGGGACGGGGGAGCCTGGCGGGCTGCCGTCTATGGGGTCGCACAGAGTCGGACATGACTGAAGCTACTTAGCAGCAGCAGCAGCAGAGATCATACAGAACTTAGAGATCATGTACCCCAATCCTCTCATTTTACAAATGAAGTAAGTGATGCCTAGGTAAGTTGTGACTTGCTTGAGGTTATGGTGCTATACTGAGGGCAGCTATAGAATTAGAATCTAGGTCTCTTGAGTTGCACAATGGATTTCTCAATATACCCTGTTGCATTGACTACTGAGTCAAATTAAATCAAGGTATTTTTGCACAGGCATCTTGTTGGGAACACTATATTTGCAATTTTAATGCTTTCACTTACCTTGCCTTAGATTGGATCATGCATTCTTTTGATTAGGACTGTCAGATTCTGAAAATTCATGACTTTATAATTATTTCTATATGTATCATAGGGCTTCCTAGGTGGCACACGTGGTAAAGAACCCACCTGCCAATGCAGGAGATGTAAGAGATTGGGTTCGATTTCTGAGGGTCAAGAAGATCCCCTTAAGGAGAGCATGGCAGCCCACTCCAGTATTCTTGGCTGGAGAGTCCCATGGACAAAGGAGCCTGGAAGGCTATAGTCCATAGTTTTGCAAAGAGTCAACACAACTGAAGCAACTTGGCACACATGCTTAAATATGTATCATAAATTAGCTTTCTTTTGTAATTTTCCACTTTATGTCACTACTTGACATGACTAGGAAGAGTGACTATCTGAGAGGCATTTTCTTAATCTAAAATATACAGTCTTTTGGTGGGTAATGAAGGCTAATATTTACCACTTTCATGTCTCTCATATTCTTATTACTTTGCTGAATTTCAGATTGGTTCTTTTACAGGCAGGTGTTAATCCTCTTAATTTAAAAATTTTATCCTTCAATTTTCTGCCCTTATCGCTGTTTTTAATTTTTCATAATTCTGAGGTCTATCTTCTTCAGCATTAGCTCTGTTTTCTTTAATTGGTATTTTTCAATGAATTTATAGGATGTGTTTCCAAATCAGTGATTTCTTTTCATATGTTTCTTCCTATACAATTCTTACAGAAATTACCTATATAATAAGTAATGCATAGATTCATTTCTGAAGATTCAAAATTAAAATTTATAAAGCAAAAAATCAGGTCTCCTTTGACCCCCAGAAGTAACTATTATCAGTAGTTTTCTGTGGTCTTTTCGTAATCTTTTCAATTGTATTTTTCTCCATTTATTTTGGTTTTTTAAAATTTTCTATAAAATATTTCAGACAAATTTTCTGGTGAGTATCACTTTGAGTGGTAACTCTCATGCTGTTCTCTAGGTTTTCTAAATCTATTGCTATTCTTTCTAAATAGTTTATAATTTCTTTAGTTTTTAGTTTTGGTTTCCTCTTTAAGAATTATTTTAAATTGTTTAAAATTTTTAAAGTAGTAATTTTTTAAAATAGTCATTCTTTTGTTGTTAATTTCTAATTTTTGCTGTTGTTCAGTCGCTCAGTCATGTCCGACTCTGCAACCCCATGACTGCAGCATGCCAGACTTCCCTGTCCTTCACTATCTCCCAGAGTTTGCTTAAATTCATGTCCATTGAGTCGGTGATGCCATCCAACCATCTCATCCTCTGTCACTCCCTTCTCCTCCTGCCCTCCATCTTTCCCAGCATCAGAGTCTTTTCAAATGAGTTAGCTCTTTGCATCAGGTGGCCAAAGTATTGGAGCTTCAGCTTCAGCATCAGTCCTTTCAATGAGTATTAACGGTTGATTTCCTTTAAGATTGACTGGTTTGATCTCCTTGCTGTCCAGGATACTCTCAACAGTCTTCTCCAGTACCACAGTTCAAAAGCATCAATTCTTCAGCGTTCTGCCTTCTTTATGGTCCAGCTCTCACAACTGTACCTGACTACTGGAAAGACCATAGCTTTGACTATATGGATCTTTGTCTGCAAAGTGATATCTTTGCTTTTTAACACACTGTCTAGCTTTGTCATAGCTTTCCTGCCAGTGGTTTACAATTTTCAGAAGTTTCACACATATGATTTCGTATAATTCCATAATAATCCTATATTCCTCTTACCCTTATATTGCCCTACCCCCATCCCTCTCCCCACTGGTAATCACTAGTTTGTTCTCTGGATCTGTGAATCTGTTTCTTTTTCTTTGCTTTATTCACTAGTTTGTTGTATTTTTTAGATAACACATAAAAGTGATATCATATAATAATTGTCTTTCTCTGTCTAAATTTTTTGACTTAGCATGTGTGCTATGCTTAGTCGCTCAGTCATGTCCAACTCTTTGTAACTCCATGGACTGTAGCCTGCCAGGCTCCTCTGTCCATGGGGATTCTTCAGGCAAGTATACTAGAGTGGGTTGGCATGCCCTCCTCCAGTCATTTAGCATAATGACTCCAAATCCATCCATGTTGCTGCAAATGACAAAATTTCATTCTTTTTTTTTGTGGCTGAGTAGTAGTTCATTGTATATTTATGTACCAAAATCTTTATCCATCCGTCTGTTGATGGACACTGAGGTTGCTTCTGTTTGGTGATTGTAAATAATGCTACTGTGAACGTTGGAGTATATAATCATTTCTAAATAGCTGTAGCAAAATAAATTTCAGAAGCATATACGCAATATGTGGCTACAATATATTGTAGCCAAATAAAGTAATTAGTCTGTTGTGTTGTTGTTTAGTCCTGTCTGACTCTTTTGCAACTCCATGGACTGTAGCCTGCTAGGCTCCTCTGTCCATGAGATTTCCAAGGTAGGAATACTGGAGTGGGTTACCATTTCCTTCTCCAGAGGGTCTTCCTGACCCAGGGATCAAATCCATGTCTCCTGCATTGGCAGACAAGTCCTTTACCACTGAATCACCAGGGAAGCCCCAATTAGTCTATAGTTTCAGCTGTATACATCCATTCTGAGATGTGAGTTAGTTGCTTCTTTTTATTTTCATATATATTGTTTACTAATAGCAAGCCATGAAATATAACTATTCTACCCTTTCTCTTTGTATACCAGTTTTTGATCTTACAAGAGATCCCCCCAGAAAATACGAGTCTAATAATTTTAGTTAGAATCTTAGGGGGATTTGCATATCAAGGCCTGGTTAGATAAGTAAACAGACAAAAGAGGTAGCAAAGACCTGAGATACAGTAGTTACAGTAGATAGTAACGCCTTTTCTCCCCTCTTATCACCACTCAAATTTTTATAGCCAAGCAACTGCTTGTTTCTAGTAATCAACTAATAAGCTGCTGCTGCTGCTAAGTTGCTTCAGTCATGTCCGACTCTGTGCGACCCCGTAGACGGCAGCCAACCAGGCTCCCCCGTCTGTGGGATTCTCCAGGCAAGAACACTGGAGTGGGTTGCCATTTCCTTCTCCAATCCATGAAAGTGAAATGTGAAAGTGAAGTCGCTCAGTTGTGTCTGACTCTTAGCAACCCCATGGACTGCAGCCCACTAGGCTCCCCATACATGGGATTTTCCAGGCAAGAGTACTGGAGTGGGTTGCTATTGCCTTCTCCGAACTAATAAGCTACCAACCTTCAAATGTTGAACAGAATCTTCAGTACCTAACAGGATGCTTTACAACTCAGTAGGCACTTAATAAATATTTGTTGATTATATAAATTGTGTTGTTTTCTATAATACTTATATATAGTAAAGTTCAAAGACAGAGCTGCATTGGAGAAGAATATGAAAACAATTTTAGATGTATTGAGGTGGAAAGAAAAAACAGTCTAAGTGCAAGTGCCCTGCGATCATTTGAAATTTATCAGTCTAGAGATTATAATGAAAGTCTTGAGAAGAAATGAGATTTTTTTTTGAGAGAAAGAGAGGTTGAGTAAATAAAGAAGAGTAGAGAAATAAGAACTGACCTTTCAGAGGTTGGGAAGAGGAAGTCAACAATAACTTGCAACAATAATGATAAAAGATACAGAGCTGTACAATGTCACAGAAATCAAGGCAGAGAGGAATTTTAAGAAGACAGATTCAGTCACTAAGTCAAATATTGTGAGATAGTAACTTTTAAAAAGAAATAATGAAATTTCTTCTTTCCCCAGTCTTATTCAGGCTCAGCTAGGATGCATTCCCGTTCAAGACTTTGCTTTGATACAAGATACCTCAAAGATTTTCAGAAATGGCTCACGAATTACAAGATGTATGTTATAGGCTTATTCGATTTTCAATATTTTCCCCATAAAATAGTATACTAGATTTAATACTGGAAACTTTTTTTTTAGGGTTATCAGATTTTGTGGCTACTCAAGAAAAGTTTGCTGTATTATTGAACAGTTTGATTTTAGCTAAATGTTTTAGATGTAAACTTTGGGAAAACTCTCCACATGTATCCAAACAGCTGGAAAAAATTGGTAGGTACTGAGTACAGGTAGGCAGTGTATCAATGTCTGCAATTTATTTTTGTATTTCACTGTTAGGAAAATTGTTCTATGATGGTAGATCTTTAAGGAAAAGTGTGCCTATGGGCCTAAGTAAGTTACTGTACTTTCCTTCTCTTGAAAATCTGATTTTCATTTTCTTCTGCTTAAAGAAATCATTTGAAATCAATTTGGAAATCTAATACAAATGAATACTCTTATTTTAAAATTTGTTCTGAAACCAGAATGAATTTTTTTTTTAGTAATTAGGTAACTATATTGTGTTCTTTCTTCTACTTTTATGACTATTTGGTTTTGATCTCAATGACAAGGTACAGAGCTAGCAGTCCTGGTCATTCCTAATTCATTACAAAAAATTATGCCACTTATTTATACTTTTTTCTCTTTTTTTCAGTAACATTTCAATGTTAGCACTGATTTTTATAGAGATACTATAAAATTCTGTAGACAAATTTATTTCCTATCTGTTGGGATCTAGCTCACAACACGAACTGAAAAACTCTAGAGGGTGGTATTTACAAAGACTGGGATATGCCTCAAACACTTTGGAATTTTCCAGTTTGGGGTCTTTGGCTTTGTGACCCTACTCCTTCCTAGATAGCTAAGACTCCAAAGAGACAGTTGTTATTTCATGACTGATAGTCTTATTAACTTTATAACTTTATATGCATCTTGGGGACATAAAAATTTTAGGTAATGGGTTGCTAAGGGTTCTCTGATTATTCCTTAGAACAAAGATCTCTAACTATTTTGTGAGGAAGTACTACTTTGTATTTCCTTGACGTTTGAAATCAGTGAGGGAAATCAGTCGGGAGCTGATCAGTCCTGGGAGCTGGGGTGAAGGTGGAGATTTGATCATGAAAGTAAGGTCAAAGTAGAAGAAGAAAGTTTCTTTATTAACAGCTCACCTTCCTGTCAGTATATAAGTCGTGGCAAAGCAAATGCCACACCCACTCCACAAATACAAGATTTCTGAATTAAGGAGGAGGTTACATACAACATTTAAAAAATCACAACTTACAGAAAAATTTGAACTTAGGTAAAATGGTTATTAACACTCTAGTCAGACTGATCAAGAAATAAAAAGATACAATTTCCAATAACAAAAATGTGAGATATAACTTTAGATCTTATAGATAACAAAATGATAGAAAGAAAATGTTATAAAACACCTTATGTCATTAAATTCCTCAACTTTGATGAAATGGAAAAATTCCTTGAAAACACAAATTGACAGAGTCCACTCAAGAAGAAACAGCGTGAGTAGGATATATTTATTAAGTAAATTTGTAGTTTAAAAATTACAAAGAAAACCCCATGCATAGAAGGCTACACTGGTGAATTCTACTGAACATTTAAATAAGAAACGGTATTAATTCTAAACACTTTTTTCAGAAAATTTAAACAGGGAGGGGGTGTGATAGTTCCCAACTCATTCTGAAGCCAGCATTGCCTTTTCATCAAAACCTAACAAAGACATTCAAGAAAAGGACAGACCAGTAGCCCTTAGTAATATAAGTGCACTAATTCTTTATAAAATTTTAACAAATTGAACCGGTGATAAATAAAAGGGGGAACATATCATGGCCAAATGTGGTTTATTCCAGCAATACAAGATGAGTTTACCACTTAAAGTCAATCAGTGTAATTTATCATATTAACAAACTAAAAAATTCCAGATGGTCATCTCAGTAATGTTAAAAAATTTGACAAGATGCAAAATCCGTTTCTAATAAAACTCTCAACAAATTTAAAAAGGAAGGAAATTTCTCAAACTGATGAAGGACATCTATGAAAAACCTATCAATTCAGTTCAGTTCAGTTTAGTCGCTCAGTCGTGTCCGACTCTTTGCAACCCCATGAATTGCAGCACGCCAGGCTCCCTGTCCATCACTAACTCCCAGAGTTCACTCAAACTCACGTCCATCGAGTCAGTAATGCCATCCAGCCATCTCATCCTCTGTCGTCCCTTTTCCTCCTGCCCCCAATCCCTCCCAGCATCAGAGTCTTTTCCAATGAGTCAACTCTTCGCATGAGGTGACCAAAGTACTGGAGTTTCAGCTTTAGCATCGTTCCTTCCAAAGAACACCCGGGGCTGATCTCCTTTAGAATGGACTGGTTGGATCTCCAAGGGACTCTGAAGAGACTTCTCCAACACCACAGTTCAAAAGCATCAATTCTTCAGTGCTCAGCTTTCTTCACAGTCCTACTCTCACATCCATACATGACCACAGGAAAAACCATAGCCTTGACTAGATGGACCTTTGTTAGCCAAGTAATGTCTCTGCTTTTGAATATGCTGTCTAGGTTGGTCATAACTTTCCTTCCAATGAGTAAGCATCTTTTAATTTCATGGCTGCAATCACCATCTGCAGTGACTTTGGAGCCCCAAAAAGTAAAATCTGACACTGTTTCCACTGTTTCCCCATCTATTTCCCATGAAGTGATGGGACGAGATGCCATGATCTTCGTTTTCTGAATGTTGAGCTTTAAGCCAACTTTTTCACTCTCCTCTTTCACTTTCATCAAGAGGCTTTTCAGTTCCTCTTCACTTTCTGCCATAAGGGTGGTGTCATCTGCATATCTGAGGTTATTGATATTTCTTCCTGCAATCTTGATTCCAGCTTGTGCTTCTTCCAGCTCAGCATTTCCCATGATGTACTCTGCATATAAGTTAAATAAGCAGGGTGACAATATACAGCCTTGATGTACTCCTTCTCCTATTTGGAACCAGTCTGTTGTTCCATGTCCAGTTCTAACTGTTGCTTCCTGACCTGCATACAGGTTTCTCAAGAGGCAGGTCAGGTAGTCTGGTATTCCCATCTCTTTAAGAATTTTCCAGAGTTTGTGTGGTCCACACAGTCAAAGGCTTTGGCATAGTCAATAAAGCAGAAATAGATGTTTTTCTGGAACTCTCTTGCTTTTTCAATGAAAAACATATAGCTAACATTATATTTAATAGTGAAGACTGAATGCTTTACCTCTAAGATCAGGAATGAAATAAGGATGCCCGCTGTTACTAATTCCAGTAAACATTATACTAGAAGTTCTAACCGGTACAATCAGCCAAGAAAAAGAAATAAAAAGCGTACAGGTTAGAAAAAAAAGAAGTATACATGTTTTTATTAATACATGATCACATGGTCATCTATGTAGAAAATTCCATGGAAGGTAGGAGAGGTTAAGCATGGTTGAAAGATATAAGATCAATATGTTAAAATTAATTTTATTTCTACATACTAGCAAGAAAAAATCAGAAGCTAAAATTAGAAAAACTATGCTATATTAGTTTTCTAATTGCCATTAAAACAAATTACCACAAACTTTGTGGCTTAAAGCACCAGAAATTTATTATCTTTAAAGTTCTGTAGATTGCTGATGTGTATCTCACTGGGATAAAATCAAGGTTTGGCAAGGCTGTTTTCCTTAGGGGTGAATCTATTTTCCTGCTTTCAGCTTCTAGAGAATACTTGATTCCCTGATCATAGCCCTTTTCCTCTATCTTCAGAGGCAACAAGTGATCTTAGATTTGGCAGAGATGTCTTAGATACAGTGCAAAAGCACAAACTATAAAAGAAAAAAGGGTGGATTTAATCAAAACTTAAAACTTTGCTTTTCATAAAATACTGTTAAAGAAGGAGGAGGAAGAAGAGAAATAAGCCATCAGACTGTAAGGAAATATCTGCAGAACATATATGTTATGGAAGACTTGTACTTAGAATATATAATAAGACAAACCACTGAATAAAACAGTGGGCAAAGAGATTGAAACAGACACATCATCAAAGAAGATGTGTGTATGGCAAATAAGCGCCTGAGAAGATGTTCAACATCATTAGTCATAAGAGAAATGCAAATTAAAATGACAATGTGATACCAGTACACATCCACACAATTAAATTTGTTAATTTAATTATATTTATCAAAAATTTATTAAATTTATTATTTTAATTAATTTAGCACAATTAAAATTATACAGTACACACAGTACACAATTAAAAATTGACAAAATGCTGGAGAGAATATGGTTCAACTGAAACTCTCACTGTGGAAATGTAAAATGTTAAAACCACTTTGGAAAACCATTTGATTATTTCTTTAAAAGTTCAGCATAAACCTACCATGCCACCTGGTCCTGTCATGGTTAGGTACCCAAGAGAAAAAAAAACATGTAGACACACAATTCTAGTAATAAAGACATTTGAAAACAGCCTAAATATCCATGAACAGGCAAATGGAAATTAGTGTTGTATCCCATGGTATGGATATATATATTCAGCCATAAAAAGGCATAAAGTGTTGACACAAATAACAACATGGATGAATCTTAACAATAATCATGCAGAGTAGAAGAAGCCAGACTAATTACATTTAAATGAAAGACTAGAAAATAGAATAGTAAGAGAAAGCAGATCAGTGGTTGCTTAGGGACAGTGTGGGAAGGGCAGGACAAATTACAAAGGGGCACAAGAAAACTTTTAGAGGCAATAATGTTGTTTATTAGCTTGGTTGTAGTGATAGTTTCATACACACATAAACACATGAAATCACATGTCCAGTTTATTGTAAATCAGTTATGTTCAGTCAGTAAAATTGTAAAAATGAAGAAATATTCACTCAACAAATGAGCAAAAACTAAAAGTCTTGTAGGGAGATAAGGTTATGAACATGCTCATGCATTGTTGTTTGGAGCTTAAGTCTAATAGTATCAATTAAATTGCACAGTCTTTTTAAAACAACTGTTTCACTAACAGTTAAATTTATAGAAATATTTCCAGATACGTACAAATATAAATTTGTACAAAGGTACAAATTATTTATCACTGCATAATCTTAAATGCTCACAAGTAGCAAAATGATTAAAGTATGAATTATCCATAAAATTATTATTAATAAAATTTTGCTATATTTGAAGAAGTCAGTTTTTCTGACTTTCTAGAATATTGTCAGTCTGGACATCAGTTGCATTCTATCCCTTCCAAACTGTTGGACACAAACATGTTTTTCACAATTCCTCAGTACAGCTGAACAGAAAGAAATATTGCCCAGCAAAATTCATGTAATAGAAAAGTGAGAGAATCCAAACAAAAAAGTAAATTGAGCATCAGGAAAAAATAATGAATACAAGTTGATTTTCAACAGTGTTTATCAGCTAAAAATTAAAACTCAGGAAAGATTATAAGGGAAAATGGAAATTAAAATTAAGGAATTAAGAATACTAGGAGTTGTGTCTTAAGAATGAGTAAGAGAAATTCTCACAAATAATCAGGAAAGGAGTATCATACCCTCCCCAGTAATATATATTCCTTAAACAAGGTGGTACTACTTTGGAAATTTATACTTCTGACAATATTTTCTATTTGAGGATTTGGCTAAATTCATTCATGTGAGTATAAGAATTAAAAATTACGATTTCTTAAATGCATAAAGAAACAGAAAAGGTAAAAAAGGCAGAAGAGCTCTTGATGTGTTTAAGGAGCAAAATTAAAGCCAATGTGGCTGCAGTATAGTCAGCAAAAGGGGAGTGACAGGAAATTAAAGTGGAGAGGTAGGCTGTGGTCAAGTCACATAGGTAAGAGAGTTTGAAATTGCCACTTTATTCTAAATGCAATGGAAAGACATTGGAAATTTTAGGCAGAAATTATCTAAATTAGTACAACAACAGAGAGAGAACTCAATTTCTAAGACAAATGCTCAGAGAGCCATAGCTTCATAAAACAATATTCCATCCTTGAGTCATGTTGCCTTAAAAACAAAACAAAACACGAGTATAACCATAGATGTTTCTTGGTACTTGCTCTGTGGATGACATAAGGTAAAACTAAGGGTTGAGACATCACATGAATCAAAAAATTCCTCTTTATTTTATAAAGCATATGCGTGTTCTATTTGAGTTTGAAAAAATAAATATGAACAACCAAATAATGTCACAGCCCAATCATTCCAATTTAGACTATCTTTTTAAAACTTTAAAAGTCATTAGTCTGCTCTCAGATTTTCTTTTTTTAGTAATGTAGATGTTAAATATTTAAGTGTAGATTTAGTTTAAAATATATTGTTTAAAAACTACTGTTTGATTAATTTTCCACAGGTATAACATTATCGAATGCTATGGTAAATGCAGGTTTGACTTCTTTTAAAAAAATAGAAGAAACAGATGCAAGGGAACTTGAGCTGATAAAAGAGTTTTTAGTGTTGTAGTAAGAACATAATGATATAAGTATGTTGTTTTAGATTTTAAATAGACATCCCCCTTTTGGAACTCAGATAAAAGAAACAGTGATGTATCTACCAAAATATGAACTTGAAGTGGAACAGGTAAATATTTTCTATTTTTCATATGTTCTGATTTTCAGAAGTAAAGCTACCCATAGCTGATTTGGAGCTGAATATAAGTAGTAAGGTTATTTTTAACACATTTTATATCTATCCTTTTTTAAAGATTACAAC
>SJYT01035730.1:68286-122242 GCA_006410635.1 Cephalophus harveyi
TTGTATTTTTGTTTTGTTTGTTGTTTAGAGATGTGTATAAGAGACAGGTGATACCATGGCAGAAATATTAGTGACTGTTATGTTAAGAAACTTTGAACAGCTACGAACTAAAAGAACAGCACCAAATTCTCACTATGTCACCTTGATCATAGGTGATGCAGATAATCAACTGGTTTTTAAGCACAAAATTATGTAAGTATGAAATTTCTATTTATTTTATTTTTAAGCATGTATTATAAAAGAAAAATTCTGCTGAAGAAAAGAGTAGTAAAATAATGGTGGGGTCAATTAAATTACATTTTCCTGATTCTATAATGGGACAAAAGAAATTGTCTATTAAAGAAGATATTAATATTAGGTCTGTTTTAGATTATTTAAGATCACAATAAACTATGGAAAATTCTGAAAGAGATGGGAATACCAGACCACCTGACCTGCCTCTTGAGAAACCTATATACAGAGACATTACTTTGCCGACTAAGGTCCGTCTAGTCAAGGCTATGGTTTTTCCTGTGGTCATGTATGGATGTGAGAGTTGGACTGTGAAGAAGGCTGAGCGCCGAAGAATTGATGCTTTTGAACTGTGGTGCTGGAGAAGACTCTTGAGAGTCCCTTGGACTGCAAGGAGATCCAACCAGTCCATTCTGAAGGAGATCAGCCCTTGGGTTTCTTTGGAGGGAATGATCATGAAGCTGAAACTCCAATACTTTGGCCACCTCATGCGAAGAGTTGACTCATTGGAAAAGACTCTGATGCTGGGAGGGATTGGGGGCAGGAGGAGAAGGGGGACGACAGAGGATGAGATGGCTGGATGGCATCACTGACTCAATGGACGTGAGTCTGAACTCTGGGAGTTGGTGATGGACAGGGAGGCCTGGCATGCTGCAATTCATGGGGTTGCAAAGAGTTGGACACAACTGAGCAACTGAACTGAACTGAATACTCAAATTAACAAAGTATAAAATCTTTGGTTAGAAACAAGTAATAGATGACCTTTAGGAGTAGCTCTAATTCATTATTGCTGAACTTTCTTATTTTGTTGCTTTTTTCCTATAATTCATGACCTTATTACTCTTTGAGTGCAATCTTCAAAATATATTTTCTATTTCTGTATTAAAATTTAACTGCTAGAGCCACTGTAGGACCCAGGCAACCAGATCCAATAGATAAAGGAGATACCTTGCCTTATATTTTGTTCTCTAGCATATCATTCTATAATTTTTACTTTAGCCTTCTTTCTGATACTCTTATATATTTTCTCCCAGGGTGTCATAAGCAAATTCTGAGGATAATAGTTGTAGCTGCAGCTAATACTTTTTGAGCACTTAGTAAGTTCTAGGTATTGAACTGTTTAATTGTTATATAGGTAGTCTATAGCAAAAACTAGATTTGAAGCCCAGCATTCTGACTCCAGAGTCTATGCTCCTAAGCATATAATATACCTGTAAGTTCAGGATGGTACTAACTGAAATGGGAATCTCCTAACTGTTGCCAGTGTACTGGAAGATACTTTCCTAAAACACCCCATGCAAGGATCCTAAAGAGGGTGCAGTGACTGATAAGGATATGCTTTTCACTGATAATTACTTTCCTGTAACTAGCCATAATATACTTATAGAGAATACATAGTTATATAAATCTTTATTCTCTGTGACAAGTAAATCTAGTGACTTTGACTATAGGAGGCTAAAATAAGTTCAATCACAGAATTGACTGCTAGTGATATGATGTTATTAGGTACAAACTATTTCATATCATTTAAAAAATACTCAAAGTTCTTACAAATCCATGTAACTTGCTGCTAAGTCGCTTCAGTCGTGTCCGACTCTGTGCAGCTCCATGGATGGCAGCCCACCAGGCTCCGTCATCCCTAGGGTTCTCCAGGCAAGAACACTGGAGTGGGTTGCCATTTCCTTCTCCAATGCATGAAAGTGAAAAGTGAAAGTGAAGGGACTCAGTCGTGTCTGACTCTTCTCAACCCCATGAACTGCAGCCTACCAGGCTCCTCCGTCCATGGGATTTTCCAGGCAAGAGGACTGGAGTGGGGTGCCATTGCCTTCTCCCCATGTAACTTAAGTATAGCCATTTAAAAGTGGTAGTGATTTAAGGGCAGGATCATAGGTTGTCAAGAACAACTATATGTACAGTTGGGCCTGAAGTAATTGCAACTTAGAACCAGCTGTTGGGTGAACATATAGTTAAGTAAATTATAGAAATAGTAGCTCCATTGAAATTCCATTTTCCCTATCCAAAGAACTTGGAGAAAGTAGTTTTCAGAAACTGACTTAAGTTTACTACAAGATGGGATGACTTCGCTGGTGGCTCAGACGGTAAAGCGTCTATCTACAATGCGGGAGACCCGGGTTCGATCCCTGGGTTAGGAAGATCCCCTGGAGAGGGAAATGGCAATCCACTCCAGGACTATTGCCTGAAAAATCCCATGGACAGAGGAGCCTAGTAGGCTACAGTCCATGGGGTCGCAAAGAGTCAGACACGACTGAGCAACTTCACTTCACTTCACCAGATGGGATATACCTTAGTATCAATTAGCCCTTGGTGATTAATTTATTATTTCATTTAAGATTCAAGATCACAATTTAAGTGACACATTACCTTTTTCAGGGATTCTGTTTTGCTAAAAGCTGGAAATTGGGCTAAAAAGTTTGATGTGAGGAGAGCTCTTAAATCTGAAGATCTTAGCATACATCTTATTAGTTCAGAATATGGTAAGTTCATTGAAATAATGAATACATGAATGTAAAAAATATGATAGCACTTAAAAATTTCCTTTATGTAAACAGAAAAACAACATAAGTGATATTGTGTAAAAATAATTTAAGTAAAATGAATAATTTTAAAGGAAGTTTCTTTAGGTATGTAAAGATAGTGTAGACGAGGATAAGGCATTCATTTATAGCCATTTCCTTTTTTAAGGTAAATTTCAGTTATTGTAGGAGCATTGATTTTTATTTTTATGACAGATGTGTACTTTTTTTCATTTGTTATATTTTTTTAACGTTTCTTTAAAACATTTTTCTTTCCTAAACTTGTTAGGCTTTTTAGTTCAACGAGGTATAAAATATAAGAGGTATAAAAATAAATAAATGGTCTCATGCACGAATATATATGACTTAAGCATTTGTATGCTTTTTTTCTTTTTCCAGTTGGACTTGATATACAGCAGAAATTTACAGTCTTTTACTTAGGACCCGAGAGATTTGGAAATCAAATAATTATACCAAAAAAATCAGAAACAGAGATTTCCCATTCTGAACATTCAGATAGATCTACTGTAGCAGGGCCCAAAAAAGGTAAACAGCTGTGTTTATTCCTGTTTTGCATTAAAGCAAATATAAGGCTGGAGATGGTATCATCAGTATAGTATTGCTTCGTTTAGATTGTGGATACTCTGGAATTAGATGTTTAGGCTTTCTAATAATTGCATTAATAATATATAGTAAGAATTCTTCCAGCTAGTATTTGTCAAATTGGGATGATTTTTTTATTTCTCCATCAGTTTTGAATGAGATCCTAGCTGGGTACAGTATATCTGGTTGTAGATTTTTCCCTTTCAGTTCTTCAAATATATCCTGCCATTCCCTTCTGGCCTGCAGAGTTTCTGTTGAAAGATTAGCTGTTAAATGTATGGGGTTTCCCTTGTATGTTACTTGTTGCTTTCCCCTTGCTGCTTTTACTATTCTATCTTTGTTTGATTGGTATGTGTCTTGACATGTTTCTCCTTGGGTTTATCCTATATGGGACTTTTTACCCCTCTTGGACTTGATTATTTTCTTTTCCATGTTCCAAAAATTCCAAGGTTGAATTTTTTCTTCCTTTTGGTTTCTGCCCTCCTAAGGTTGATCAAGTGGTTTGTGTAAGCTTTATATAGGGTGAGATTTGTGCTGAGTTTTTTGTTGTTGTTGTTTTTCCTCTGATGGGCAAGGCTGAGTAAGGTGGTAATCCTGTCTGCTGATGATTGGGTTTGTATTTTTGTTTTGTTTGTTGTTTAGATGAGATGTCCTTCACAGGGTGCTACTGGTGGTTTGGTGATGCCGGGTCTTGTATTCAGGTGGTTTCCTTTGTGTGAGTTCTCACTATTTGATACTCCCTAGGGTTAGTTCTCTGGTAGTCTAGGGTCTTGGAGTCAGTGCTCCCACTCCAAAGTCTCAGGGCTTGATCTTGAGCTGTAGAGATAGCCTTCACCATTCATGGCCACATAGAGGCTGGCCTTCACCCCTTGCATGGCCACCACATGCAGGCCCACAGGGATTAGATTGAAGAGGGTGTAGTCACTGTTTTCGTCCTTGGTCTCATCATGGTTCCATATGGGTGCATCTTCAGGAAATATCCCTGCTGGCTGAGTACCGTTGTCACAATTCCTTTCAGCTGAGGTTCACTTAGGCTGCTGCTGGACCTCAGGCTCCTTCCAAAGAGACACTGCAGCATTTTGTACTCCTTTCTTCAAAGAAAGCTCAAGAATCTTCCAGGGTGAATTTTGGTGAAAAAAATTGACTATTTTTTTATATATATTTCCCCTTCTCATACCCACTCCATTCTTATGGCCATGTTAGGGAGAGAGTAAGTGATGTACAAGAATGAACAGATTTGATAAGACAAAACAGGTGACAATTTTTTTTTTTTTATGGGACATTCAAATAGAGAAGTAGAAAGAAGTATATATGTACCCATCACCCACCTTAAACAGTTATCAGCTCAGGGCTAAGACAGTGTCATCTGTACCTCTGTTCATATTTCCTCTTGTATTTTTTTGAAGAAAATCAGATATTATATTATTTCCTCCATAACTGTTTTAGTATATATTTGTTAATGGTAAGGATTTAAGAAAAA
The DNA here is from genome assembly GCA_006410635.1 of Cephalophus harveyi. Taxonomy (NCBI): domain Eukaryota; kingdom Metazoa; phylum Chordata; class Mammalia; order Artiodactyla; family Bovidae; genus Cephalophus; species Cephalophus harveyi. Next base: position 73,135 of record SJYT01035730.1, read on the forward strand.
ATAACTGCATTACATAAAAAACTAATGGTAACTAATTATTATCCAATACTGAGTTAATATTCAAATTGCTGATTACTCATAAATATCATAGATATATCATCTTGATACCATCTAGATATACCAGATTGGCTCCTGAATCATTTTGCTATGTCCTTAGTAGTTTTGATAGCTTTCGTGCTATGTGGGATGATATGATGTTCTAGGCTTACCTTTTATAATTCCAGCCTCAGACCTGTAATAAGCCTTTTCTCCAAAGATCCCTAGTTTCTTTTCATGATAAATAATTTGTGTGCTTGAGGAGCTCATTGCCATTGAGAGATTATCTCTTACCTTTTTCCATGCACAAAATTATGAAATATGTGATTTTTTTGTTTTTAAAGACAAAATACATAATTTATTTATAGTTAAATGTCCAAATCAAATTCAGAGCTATAGTATTTATCCTTAAAGTCAATGATCTATACTCAATGATCTGTATCTCCCTTCTGCCATGCTGAGAAAAATTTGATTCTCAATGATTCCAAAAATGATAGAATGCCACTAATCTTCTTTATTCTACATTATACACACAACAATTAGTTGTTATTTATCAAGTTAACAGCACCAAACTGCACTTTTTTTTTGGCTGCATCACAGTTTGTGGGATCAGCCATTCACTATGTTTTCCTGACAGAGAAAAAAGCAAACCCTTGCTGGTGGAATTAACATAATCCAGAATCTGCAGATATAATGTCTCCCATACAATAAGAAATTGTGAACCTGCAAAGAGGCAGGACCATATGACTCATAATTAACTATATAAGAAAATGAAACAGGCCTGTAGGTGATTCAAATGGTAGAGTTGGCATTTAAAGATTATAAAACAACTGTTATTAATGTTTTCAAGAAAATAGGGGGAGGAAATATACAAGATGAATGAAATGATGGAAATTTTCACCAGAAAATTGGAATTCCATAGAGATTTAAATGAACTTTCTAGAACTGAAAAATGTAGTATCTTGAGTGAAGAACTCATTAGGTAGGCTTAATATTAGTTTGGATATGTTCAAACATAGGATTTATGAACTAGACATATCAATAGAAAATATCCAAATGGAAGCCCCAGAGATAGAACAGAAAGAACACAAAAGAGTATAAACATATGCATAAAGTATGAGTAGAGAAAGAACGGGACAAATGCAGTATTCAAAAAGACAGGCTGAGAACATTCCAAAACAGTGAAAGACATCAACCCACAGATTCAGAATTTCAGCAAACCCAAGAAGAGATAAACACACAGAAGACCACATAAGACTGAAAATGAAGAGATAAAACATGAATTAACAATATCAAGAATGAAAAAGGTGATATCATTACAGATTTTATAGGCATAAAAGAATCTGCCAAGATATTATAAATAACTTTACCAATAAATTTGACATAATTTAGGTAAAAAGGAACAAATATCTTGACAAGAAATCTTACCAAAACTGACAGAAGAAATAGAAAATCTGAGTAGTCTTGACGCTAGTAATAAAACTGAAGAAATTTAATAAGATATTTCCATAAAGAAATCCTGAGGTTCAGATGACTTCATTTCCTTATATAGTTAAATATGAGTTATATGGTCCTGCCTCTGCAGGTTTCATAAGTTCTTATTGTATGGCAGACATTATATCTGCAGATTCTGGATCATACTGTATTTCACCATACAAGAGATGTGGCTATGCTCCCTGGATCAGGAAGATCCCTTGGAGTAAGAAATGGCAGCTCACTAGTATTCTTGCCTGGAAAATTCCATGGACAGAGGAGCCTGGTGGGCTACAGTCCATGGGGTCACAGAGTCAGACATGACTGAGCACACAGAACAGCACAGCTATGTAAAACTTACCCAAACTTTTCTAGAAAAAAATGAATATTTTCTAATGTTTTAATTTTCAAAAGCCAGCATGACTTTGATTTCAAAATTTGGCAAGGACATTAAAAGAAAGAGAAATTGTTCAAGCTATTAGCAAGTGGAATCTAGCTACATATTTAAAAACCATAGTACAGTTAAGTATAGCTTATTCTACCTCTGCAAGAAAGCCTTGGCATTTAAAAATGGATCAATATAATTCTTACATTAATGGGAAAAAAAAACGTGATCCTTTTTATGGATGTCAAAAAAAGGTTGACAAAAATCCAGTGTTAATTTTTTATTAAAAATATATAGCAAATGTTATACACAATATTGAAATATTTTTTAAACTTTCCTATTTAAATGGAGAATGATGAAATGGTCTTCTCTATTATTACTTCTTTTTAACATTGTGATAAAAGTCCTAGTCAGTACAACTACTGTAAGTAAACTATCATTACTTGAAAGCAACATGATTATGTACCTATAAAATATAAAAGACTCTGTGGATACACTACTAAAATTAATATGTAAATTTAGAAACATCACTGGATACAGAGTCAATGTAAAAAATTGCACATCAAAAAAGAATAAAATGCTTAATAAATTTAACAAAATGTTAAATTTTGTTAACATTTTGTTAACAGTGCAAGATGTGAGCACTGCAAACTATAAAACAGCATTGAAAGAAATTAAAGATGTAAATATATGGAAAGATATACCATGTTTGTGGATTGGAAGTCTTAATATCACTAAGATGGCAATATTTCCCAAATTATTTCAAAAAATCAATGCAATCCCTATTCAAAATTCCAGCTTCTTTTGACAGAAATTTACAGATTGATTCTAAAATTCATACGGAAATATAACGGACCCAAAATAGCCAAATCAGTCTTTAAAAAGAGAACATACATGGAGACTCACAATTCCTGATTTCAAAACTTACTATAAAACTTAACCAAGGTAGTGTATTTGTGTTATGTTGTTAGTCACTCAGTTGTGTCTGACTCTTTACGACCCCATGGACTTTAGCCCTCTATGCTCCTTTGTTCTTGGGATTCTCTAGGCAACAATACTGGAGTGGGTTGCCATTTCCTTCTCAAGGGGATCATCCCAACCCAGGGATCGAGCCTGGGTCTCCCGTATTGCAGGCAGATTCTTTACCATTTGAGCCATCAGTGATTCCCAAGATAGTGTAGTACTGGTATAATAATAGACCAATAGAATATAATTGAAAGTATAGAAATAAATGTATACATCTATGGTCAATTGATTCTGATCAAAGATGCCAAAATAATTCAGATGGGAAAGAATAGTGTTTCACCAAAAATGACTGAGCATCTGGATAACCAGTTGCATTAGTTTGAACCTCTACTTCATCCTAGGATTTCCCTGGTGGCTCAGACAGTTAAGCATCTGTCTACAATGCGGGAGACCTGGGTTCAATTCCTGGGTCGGGAAGATCCCCCTGGAGAAGGAAATGGCAATCCACTCCAGTACTATTGCCTGGAAAATCCCATGGACAGAGGAGCCTGGTAGGCTACATGTAGTCCATGGGGTTGCAAAGAGTTGGACACGACTGAGTGACTTCACTTCACTTCACTTCATCCTATATATAAAAATTTACTCCGAATGGATCAGTGACCTAAAGATAAGAATTAAAGCTGTAAAACCCTTAGAAGAACACATGCGTGTATATTTTCATGACCTTGGATTAGGCAGTAGTTTATTAGATATGACACCCAAAGCTCAGGCAACCAAAGAGGGGGAAAAAAGCAGATGAATTGGACTTTATCAAGATTGAAAACTTTTGTGCCTCAAATAAAACTATCAAGAAAGTGAAGAAAATGTATGTGGAAAACAATCCATAGAATGAGAAAATATTCACAAGTCATATATCTGATAAAAGAATAGTATCTAGTATATATAAAGAAATCTTACAGCTCAACAAATAAAAAGACAAACAACCCAATTAAAACTGGTCAAAGAATTTCGGTAGATATTTTTCAAAGAGCTACAAATGGCCAATATACAACATGAAAAGATATCTAACATCATTAATCAATACAGAAATTCAAATCAAAACCAGGGTGTTACCACCCAGTAGGATGGCTTTAATAAAAAAGATGGGCAATGACAAATGTTGGCAAGGATGCAGAGAAATTGAAACTCTCACACTTTTGGTAGTGGGGATATGAAATTGTGCAGCTGCTTTGGAAAACATTTTGTCAGTCCTTCAAAAAGTTAAACATAGAATTACCATGTGATCCAGGAATTCCTCCTTTAGGTATATGTCCAAATGAATTAAAAAATACTCATAAACATGTGTATGTGAATGTTTATAGTAGCATTGTTCCTAATAGCCAAAAAATAGAAACAACCCAAATATCTATCAACTAACAGGTAAGAAAACTGTGGCATATTCATTTAGTGGAATGTTACTCATCCATAAAGAAGAATAAACTACTAATATATGCTACAACATAGATAAACCTCGAAAACATGCTAATTAGAGAAGCCAGTCACAAAAGATGGAGAAGGCAATGGCAACCCACTCCAGTACTCTTGCCCTGGAAAATCCCATGGACGGAGGAGCCTGGTAGGGTGCAGTCCATGGGGTCATGAAGAGTCGGACATAACTGAAGCAACTTAGCAGCAGTAGCAGCAGTAGTCACAAAAGATCAGATATTGTATGATTCCATTTATATAAATGTCTATAATAGACATATACATAATGACAGAAAGTAGATTAGTGATTTCAGGAGAAAGGGGCAAGTAGGTTGTTTGTCTTGTTTATACTATATTCTCCTTGGACCTTCGTTCTGGCCACTATTTTTCTGACAGCAAAATTATCAGTAGCTAGCATAACCTTCTTTTATTCAGGCCAAAGTCCAAATTCCTAGAAGGAAAGAGATACTTCCATTTAAGAAAAACAATTTAGAATTAGGATTGCACTGAGAGTATATAAAATCAAGGCTATCAGAGTAGTACAGATAGCCTTCTGTTCTTTACCATGTACAGAAATTATCAAAGATAGCTGGACTATGTAAGAGAAGACTAAAGCAAAGGTACAGAAAGAAGCAAAGGTGAGAACACTAGAGCTGAAGTCTTACTGACTTTCCATTTCTTGGTTTCAGTCCCTCCTGATCCCTAGCTGCCACCCTGCTTTTGGATTCTGTAAGATAACAACAACAAAAAAGGTGTCCTTTTCATTATAAGATTGGAAGGCAAAAGTAGGAAGTCAAAAGATACCAGGAGTCACAGGAAAGTTTAGCCTTGGAGTATAAAATGAAGCAGGCTAACAGAGTTTTGCCAAGAGAATGCACTGGTCATAGCAAACTCCCTCTTCTAGCAACACAAGAGACGACTCTACACATGGACATCAACAGGCGGTAGATACTGAAATCAGACTGATTGTATTCTTTGCAGTCAAAGATAGAAAAGCTCTATATAGTCAACAAAAACAATACCTGGAGCTGACTATAGCTCGGCTCATGAGCTGCTTATTGCAAAATTAAGACTTGAAGAAAGTAGGGACAACCACTAGGCCATTCAGCTATGATCTAAACAAATCCCTTATGATTATACAATGGAAGTGACAAATAGATTTAAAGGAATAAACCTGGTAGACAGAGTGCCTGAAGAACCAGATAATATGGGGGATGATTATACAATGGAAGTGACAAATAGATTTAAAGGAATAAACCTGGTAGACAGAGTGCCTGAAGAACCAGATTATGAGTGGAGGTTCATAACATTGTATGGGAAGTGGTAACCAGAACCATCCCCAAGAAAAAGAAATGCAAGAAAGCCAAGTGCTCTGAGGCAAGAAAGCAAGAAGGTCTGAGGAAGCCTTACAAATAGCTGAGAAAAGAAAAGAAGTGAAAGGGAAAGATACATCCTACTGAAGGCAAAGTTCCAGAGAATAGCAAGGAGAGATAAGAAAGCCTTAAGTGAACAATGCAAAGAGATAGAGGAAAGCAATAGAATGGGAAAGACTAGAGATCTCTTCAAGAAAATGGAGATACCAAGGGGAAATCTCACGCCAACATGAGCACAATAAAGGACAGAAATGGAAAGGACCTAACAGAAGCAGAAGATATTAAGAATAGGTGGCAAGAATACAGAGAAGAACTATACAAAAAAGGCCTTAATGATCCAGATAACCATGATGGTGTGGTCCCTCCTCTAGAGCCAGACATCCTGGAGTGTAAAGTCAAGTGGGCCTTAGGATGCATTACTACAAAGATAGTGGAGATGATGGAAAGCCAGCTGAGCTGTTTCAAATCCTAAAAGATGATGCTGTTAAAGTACCGCACTCAATATGCCAGCAAATTTGGAAAACTCAGTAGTGACACTGGACTGGAAAAGGTCAATTTTCATTCCAGTCCCAAAATTAGGCAATGCTAGAGAATGTTCAGACTACTGTACAGTTGTGCTCATTTCACATGCTAGCAAGGTAATGCTCAAAATCCTTGAAGCTAGGCTTCAGCAGTACCTGAACTGAGACCTTCCAGATGTACAAGCTGGATTTAGAAAAGGCAAAGGAACCAGACATCAAACTGCCAACATCCACTGGATCATAAAAAAAAAATCAAAGGAATTCCAAAAAAGACATCTGCTTCGTTGACTACCTAAAGCCTTTGATTGTGTGGACCACAACAAACTGTGGAAAATTCTTAAAGATATGGGAATATCAGACCACCGTACCTGTCTCCTGAGAAACCTGTATGCAGGAAAAAAAGCAATAGTTAGAACTGGACATGGAACAACGAATGGTTCCAAATTGGGAAAGGAGTACATCAAGGCTGTGTATTGTCACCCTGATTATTTAACTTATATGTAGAGTACATCATGCAAAATGCCAGGCTGGAAGACTCAAGCTGGAATCAAAATTGCTGCGAGAAATATTGACAACTTCAGGTATGCAGATGGTACCACTCTAATGGCAGAAAAATGAAGACAAACTAAAGAGCCTTTTGATGAGTGAAAAAACTGACTTAAAACTCAGTATTCAAAAAACGAAGATCATGGCCTCCAGGCTAATCACTTCATGGCAAATAGATGGAAGAAAAGTGGAAACAGTGACATATTTTATTTTCTTGGGCTCCAAAGACACTGTGGATGGTGAATGCAGCTGCAAAATTAAAAGAGGATTGCCCCTTGGAAGAAAAGCTATGACAAACTTAGACAGCATATTAAAAAACCAGGGACATCACTTTGCCAGCAAAGGTCCGTATAGTCAAAGCTAAGGTTTATCCAGTAGTCATGTACAGATGTGAGAGTTGGACCATAAAGAAGGCTGAGTACTGGAGAAGACTCTTGAGAGTCCCTTGGACAGCAAGAAGATCAAACCAGTCAATCCTTAAGGAAATCAACCCTGAATACTCATTGGAAGGACTGATGCTAAAGCTGAAGTTCCAGTACTACTGGAAAAGACTCTGCTGGGAAAGATTGAGGGCAGGAGGAGTAGGGTGAAGCAGGGGATGAGATGGTTGGATGGCATCATGGACTCAATGGACATGAGTTTGCACAAATTCCAGGGGATAGTAAAGAACAAGGAAGTCTGGTGTGCTGCAGTTCATGGGGTCACAAGGAGTTGGACTGGACTTGTTGGCTGATCAACAATGTAATACATTTCCACCAACCCCACAAGGGGTTTTTTGTTGTAACTGTTTTTGTTTAAAATAGCTTGAATTGTTTCTGTTGCTTGCAATTGTAGTGAAAATTAGGATGTTTACTATACTTAATTTTAGCTTGAGACTTTTTAAGAGCATAAGTCCCCCAGATTTTCAGTATGACCTTGTAGAAAACCGATCAAAGATGTCTCCTATCAGGCAAGTGTTTTATTACACACATCCCGCGTTCACATACACATATTATATATACAACCATCCCATTATACATTCTGATTTATACAGTCAGATTATATTTGAAATATACATTATATCTGAATTATATCTGAGTTATACATTCTGGATATATAATTCAGTTCTTATATACAATATCAAATATCCCCAAATAAAGATGTACAATTATCTCTTCATGTATGACATAAATACACTACCTGCATTTTCTTTCTCAGTAAACTTACACAATGACAGAATCATAGATTTACCCTACTAAGGCTGTGAAAATAGCCTTTCAAAACAGTACAAATTTGTTTTTCTGACCTCTTGTCTGACCGTATTATTAAATGTTAAAATATTTAGCTCAGAAAATCTAGTTGCTTAAATGATTGTTTCCAAATGTGCTTTCAGGTTCAACAAATATTTTAATATTTTGTCAAACTGTAGGACCATATTTAGACAAAAGTATACTCCTTAGAGTACATAATAGAATTTAAAATTCTTATTGCTAAGTCGCTTCAGTCGTGTCCGACTCTGTGGGATCCCACAGACGGCAGCCCACCAGGCTCCCCCGTCCCTGGGATTCTCCAGGCAAGAACACTGGAGTGGGCTGCCATTTCCTTCTCCAATGCATGAAAGTGAAAAGTGAAAGTGAAGTCGCTCAGTCGTGTCTGACTCTTCGCGATCCCATGGACCACAGCCTACCAGGCTCCTTCGTCCATGGGGTTTTCCAGGCAAGAGTACTGGAGTGGGGTGCCAAAATTCTTACTATGCTTCCTATAACAGTTTGAAAACATTTTTTAGCTGTAGTTTCTCACAGTTACAGTCCAAGAGATAAAACATTTTGTACATTTTAAGGAAAAATATTTTTGCTATTTTTTTAAGATCAGGCAGTGTGAAAATACACATTTTCAGTTGTAAAAATTGTTTTAACTTTTATTTTTAGCTAAACTTCTTATCCTTTAAGAAGCACAAGCTGCTTGGATGGCATCACTGACTCAATGGACATGAGTTTGAGTAATCTCCGGGAGTTGGTGATGGACAGGGAGGCCTGGAGTGCTGCAGTCCATGGGGTCAAAGTATGGGCTTTGTTTCATTCGAAGAAAATTAATCTCACATTAATAAGTTCATTTGCATTGGCTATGCCTTTTGAATATGAAAATTTAATGTATTTGAAGAATGCAAGGGTAATATCTGTGCCCAAGCACTTTGGAAGTGTGTACATTTAAATACTAGTCAAAAGGCAGTCTGCTTTTCTTTATACTTTTTGGTGTATATATTCATTAAATTGCAAATCAAGGACTCCAATTCATCAGTGTTACCCTTTTTTTGATAAATAACAAAATGATAGTATAATATTTGACAAAAATTAAAAGGAAATTTGCCTTCTCATTTAAAAAGTAAAATTATAAAGTATATCAATGCAATTACCATGTATCAGGAACTACAAAATGAAAGTAATATTCTTTTAAAAATATTAACTCCAGAAGCTTATGAGCATCCAAATTATTTGAATTTATAGTTAAGAGGGGGGCTTCTCAGGTGGCGCTAGTGCTAAAGAACTCAACTGCCAATACAGGAGACAGAAGAGATGTGGGTTCTGTCCCTGGGTTGGGAAGATCCCCTGGAAGAGGGCATGACAGCTCACTCCAGTATTCTTGCCTGGAGAATCCCATGGACAGAGGAGCCTGGCGAGGTATAGTACATGGAGTCACAAAGAGTTCGACATGACTGATGCACACGTGCACACATAATTAGGATGTGAACCTAAGTATGGCAAGGATGCCTCCTATTTTTAATTTGTTTTTTCCTAGATTTTAAAAAAATCTTACCTGACCTTACCTTATTGGTCATTATTGACCTTGTTAAAGTAATTTTATGTATTCACTTCAAATGCATTTCTATTTCACATTAATGATTTATTTTGCTTTAAGTACTTGGAACTGGAGCTTTAAAAACATGTAAATTAATATATTATGTGGCAGAACTAAGAAAATGTATACATTTCAGATTTTGATAATGATGGAGTGTGGGATCTGTTAATTTGATCCCTAAATGTACATTTTATGTCAAGTTTCTCTCAGAAGCTTATTTTTCCAGTTATAAATCTCTGTAAGCTTGTGTTTGTTAATAAGACAAATTCAGACAATTCTCAGAACTTAGGGAGTGGAGTGGGGGTAGAGGAGCACTTATGTTTCTGAAGTATCATTTCTAAGAGAAATATAGTAGAAGTTTCTGTCACTTAGGTAATATCTATATGCTGAGGTGAGGTGAGGTGAAGTTGCTCAGTCGTGTCCGACTCTTTGCGACCCCGTGGACTGTAGCCTACTAGGCTTCTCCGTCCATGGGATTCTCCAGGCAGGAATACTGGAGTGGATTGCCGTTTCCTTCTCCAGGGGATCTTCCCAACCCAGGGATCGAACCCGGGTCTCCCGCACTGGAGGCAGACGCTTTAACCTCTAAGCCACCAGGGAAGCCCTATGCTAGTATTCTGTAAACAAGCTGAAATAAAGCTCTCATTCCTAGCAAGACTTGTCAACTCTTTCAACTCTGCCTTGAAATTTTGGGGTGTCCGCAGAATCTATATAATTAGACTTTTAGATCCTAGTTAAAATTTCCACCACTGGTAACAGATGTGTATAGTCATTGTGCACCATCGTGTGGTAATGTTTGTAAGTTCATCTATTAGATGTTGTTGGATAAGGGACAAAGTGACTCATCCGTTACTGCAAAACAACCTGCAAGGCATTTCCTCCTATTCTTCCCACCCTATAAACCATGGATTCCTTTCCTAAGTAAATTCAGTTCTGTTCAGTTGCTCAGTCATGTCCGACTCTTTGCGATCTCATGGATTGCAGCAGGCCAGGTTTCCCTGTCATTACCAACTCCTGGAGCTTGCTCAAACTCATGTCTGAGTCGGTGATGCCATCCAACCATCTCATCCTCTGTTCTCCCCTTCTCCTGCCTTCAATCTTTCCCAGTATCAGGGTCTTTTCCAATGAGTCAGTTCTTTGCATCAGGTGGCCAAAAGTTTTGGAGTTTCAGCTTCAGCATCAGTCCTTCCAATGAATATTCAGGACTGATTTTCTCTAGGATGGACTGGTTGGATTTCCTTGCAGTCCAAGGGACTCTTAAGAGTCTTCTCCAACACCACAGTTCAAAATAATCAATTTTTCGGCACTCAGCTTTCTTTACAGTCCAGCTCTCATATCCATTACATGACTACTGGAAAAACCATAGGTTTAACTAGATGGACCTTTGTTGGCAAAGTAATGTCTCTGCTTTTTAATATGCTGTCTAGGTTGGTCATAGATTTTCTTCCAAGGAGTAAGCATCTTTTAATTTCATGGCTGCAGTCACCATCTGCAATGATTTTGGAGCCCAAGAAAATAACGTCTCTCATGTTTCCATTGTTTCCCCATCTATTTCCCATGAAGTGATGGGACCTGATGCCATAATGCCATGATCTTAGTTTTCTGAATGTTGAGGTTTAAGCCATCTTTTTCACTTTCCTCTTTCACTTTCATCACGTAAGTAATTACTTGATAAAATTTCATCACTAAGTAAATGAAATGCATTATATGGGGGAGAAGTAAGGCAGCTGCTATAACCAGTAAAGCAGGGTGGTTGAGAGATCAGCCTCTGGAATTTGATTACCTGAATTAAAATCTGAAATTTCCTACTTATTATTGCATAGTCTTGAACATGTTGCTTCACCTCTTTGTGAATTAATTTTCTTATCTGTGAAGGTATAATAGGACTGCCGCATAGGCAGACAGCCATGGATAAAGAGACATTCAAAGAAAATTTGGAACATGTGAAAGAAAGTCCCAAATAAGTAAACAGAAAGTGAATAAAAGAAAAATAGGATAATTCACAGATGTAATATAAATAGATTAGTAATCTCAGATAAATTAAAGATTAAATTGCAACTATAAAACAATAGGATACCGTGAAAAAAAAATCAATTAGAGAAGAAGTGTAAGCACAGAGAAGTAAAAACTATGATTCAAAAAAAAAAAAAAAAAATAGCGTAACTGGAGGGCCAGAAGATAAAGTCAGTATAATCTGAATGAAAGCAAAACAATAAGAGACAGGAGGGCAATCTGTAGCCTGATACCCAACTAATCAGAGTTCCAAAAAGAGAGAAAAACAAATCAGAAGAAATAATTTGAGAAGATTTGCTAGACTTAAAGCGAGGCATAAATCTGCACATCAAAAGGGTCAAAAGGGTTTACTTAGGGCTTCCTAGATGGCACTACTGGTGAAGAACCCGCCTGTCAATGCAGGAGACATAAGAGACATGCTGGTTCCATCCCCAGATCAGGAAGACCCCTGGGAGGAGGGCGTGGCAACCCACTCCAGTATTTTTGCCTGGAGAATCCCATGGACAGAGGAGCCTGGCAGTCCATAGCGTTGCATAGAGTCGGACATGACTAAAGCAGCTTAGCACAGTGCTAGTTAGGATGAATGAAAGAAGATCTACAAAGAAGACAACATTTCAGAACATCATGGATAGAGAGAAAATTGTAAATGCTTCCAAGGAACAAAAATCGAAATAGTTTAGTGTTTTCATCAACAATACTGGATGCTAGAAGACAGTGGACTTAAAAGTCCAAGGGAAAAAAATTATTTCCAACCCTGTGTTCTATACCTAGCCAAACTATTAATTAAGTGTGAAAGTAAAGACATCTTAATATATTCAATTATTCAGAAAATTTAACTTTCATACGTCCTCTCTCAGGCAGTTGTTCAAGGATAAGCACAATCAAACAAAACAGTTAAACAATAAAGAAAAAGTCAAAGAATCCAGCAATAGTAGATTCAATCCAGGAGCTTAATGAAAGGAAGTTCCAGGATGACAACTATAGTACAGGCATAGATTGCATTGGGAGGAGGTTGGAGGGCTCTAGAAAAGAGATAACTATTGAGGGGGAGTGAGTGGGGAAGAGGTTTTCATGTAGTTGTCCTTATCTTTGGAATATTGAATGAACTAATAAGGAAACTTAAGGTAGACATTGCTAGACTAAAAGGAAGGCAGTAAAGCTTCAGAGAAAATAAAATATTGCTCAAGAAAAAAAAAACGCTAACTTGATTCTGCTTGAAAAATACATTTACCTTCTGTACATCTCTTAAATTAGTCCATTCTCTTTGAATCTGTTAATACCACCACTCTGGAATGTTGCCATAATTTTCTTTTATCTACTCTGTCTGCTCTCAAATCTATTCTCTTACAGTAACCTCTTAACTAGTTTTCTTACATCTACTCTGTCCTCTCTCAAATCCATTCTCCATACTACACTCCTCAGATTGCTTTTTCAAAATGCAGATTCAGTTATGTTCCTTCTTTGATTAAAACACTTCAGTGGCTCCCATAGCTCTTAGAATAAAAATACAAATCATTAACATTCTCAACAAGTTTCTATATTATCACATAAACAGTGAGTTCCTAAGTAGCAGTGGGGTGCCAGCTGCTATGTAAGTTTTGCTTCACCTCCAATAGGGTTGACTAGTAAGGACCCAAGAGACCCAAATGTGTTCAGACAGTTTATTACGTACACAGATGGCAAAACAAGATCAGCATAATATCAGCTGCATGTATCCATCATCTCACAGGATGACACTGAACTGGAGGGACCAAATATCATCAAAGATGAGTTGCTTTGTTTTTGAGGAGTCAACTCTAGGCTATCGCTAAGCAGTTTTATAGACTATAGCTGTGCCTGAAAGAGGCAAAGTGGACAGTTGTATGCCTGACTAGAACCAGAAGACAGATGAGAAACTGCCTCTTGGCAGCCTTATGCAAGATAGGGAGCCTCCTACAAGCCAAGGAGGCAGATGAGAAATGGCCTACAAACAGTTCCTCACAAGACCACATATCTTGACATGTCCCAGGGAAGATCAGAGGGCATTCTGTAACTAGCAGAGCCTTGCCTAGGTGGTGACATGCAATCACCAGAATGCCATGGTAGAGCCATTTCCCTAGGAACATAGACTGATCTTTCTACCAATGTAGTCTCATCTCCTGTACTCTCTTATTTACTGAGCATCAGCCACACTGACCTTTTAATTTCTCTGTATGCCATGCTTTCCCTTGTCTTAGAGCTTTTTCATATGCTATCCCCTCTGCCTGAAACATTCTTTCTCCTATCCCTTGTAAATGCTGCTCTTTTTTCAGTCCTCAGTCCAATTATTACTTCCTTAGGGAAGCTTTCCAAAACATTCCTAACCAGACCATTCCCCTGTTATATAGCATTGTGCTCCTCTCCTTCATAGCAGTCAAAATAATTCTATACTTGTATAACCTTTAGTTAATAGTAGAGTTAATACATATACTAATATATTAGTTTATTACTTAATTTTAAAATGCAGTCACATGCATAATTTCATTTTATCTTTTTCCTTCTGAGAGATAACAAAACAGTATTATTTTTAATCCCTGTTTTCTACAGAGAACAGCCCATATTAGGACTCACGTTATCTTACTCTAGAGTGCCCTATATTTCCTTACTGTGTTTTTCATGTAAATACATTAAGTATAAGGCAGCATACAGTTAGTGAGAGGGACAAAGAAATGCCATAAGGGCTCAAAGGAGAGAGAAATCACTTATAATTTAGGTGATCAGAGTGATTTCCTAATGATTAAATCTCCATGATAGAGGTGCTATTTGAGTCAGTCTTGACGGTAGATGTTGCAAGAGGGCAGACACTGAAACCATAATCACAGAAAACTAGTCAATCTAATCACACTAGGACCACAGCCTTGTCTAGCTCAATGAAACTAAGCCATGCCCTGTGGGGCCACCCAAGACGGGCAGGCATGGTGGAAAGGTCTGACACAATGTGGTCCACTGGAGAAGGGAATGGCAAACCACTTCAGTATTCTTGCCTTGAGAACCCCATGAACAGTATGAAAAGGCAAAATGATAGGATACTGAAACAGGAACTCCCCAGGTCAGTAGGTGCCCAATATGCTACTGGAGATCAGTGGAGAAATAACTCCAGAAAGAATGAAGGGATGGAGCCAAAGCAAAAACAATACCTAGTTGTGGACGTGACTGGTGATAGAAACAAGGACCGATGCTGTAAAGAGCAATATTGCATAGGAACTTGGAATGTCAGGTCTATGAATCAAGGCATATTGGAAGTGGTCAAACAGGAGATGGCAAGAGTGAACGTCGACATTCTAGGAATCAGCGAACTAAAATGGACTGGAATGGGTGAATTTAACTCAGATGACCATTATATCTACTACTCCAGGCAGGAATCCCTTAGAAGAAATGGAGTAGCCATCATGGTCAACAAAAGAGTCCGAAATGCAGTACTTGGATGCAATCTCAAAAACAACAGAATGATCTCTGTTCATTTCCAAGGCAAACCATTCAATATCACAGTTATCCAAGTCTATGCCCCAACCAGTAATGCTGAAGAAGCTGAAGTTGAACAGTTCTATGAAGACCTACAAGACCTTTTAGAACTAACACCCAACAAAGATGTCCGTTTCATTATAGGGGGCTGGAATGCAAAAGTAGGAAGTCAAGAAATACCTGGAGTAACAGGCACCTTTGGCCTTGGAATATGGAATGAAGCAGGGCAAAGACTAATAGAGTTTTGCCAAGAAAATGCACTGATCATAGCAAACACCTTCCAACAACACAAGAGAAGACTCTACACATGGACATCACCAGATGGTCAACACCGAAATCAGATTGATTATATTCTTTGCAGCCAAAGATGGAGAAGCTCTATACAGTCAACAAAAACAAGACCAGGAGCTGACTGTGGCTCAGATCATGAAGTCCTTATTGCCAAATTCAGGCTTAAATTGAAGAAAGTAGGGAAAACCACTAGACCATTCAGATATGACCTAAATCAAATCCCTTATGGTTATACAGTGGAAGTGAGAAATAGATTTAAGGGCCTAGATCTGATAGAGTGCCTGATGAACTATGGAATGAGGTTCGTGACATTGTACAGGAGGACAGGGATCAAGACCACCCCCATGGAAAAGAAATGTGAAAAAGCAAAATGGCTGTCTGGGGAGGCCCTACAAATAGCTGTGAAAAGAGAAGTGAAAAGAAAAAGGAGAAAAGGAAAGATAGAAGCATCTGAATGCAGAGTTCCAAAGTATAGCAAGAAGAGATAAGAAAGCCTTCCTCAGCAATCAATGCAAAGAAATAGAGGAAAACAATAGTATGGGAAAAACTAGAGATCTCTTCAAGAAAATTAGAGATATCAAGGGAACATTTCATGCAAAGATGGGCTCGATATGGGCAGAAATGGTATGGACCTAACAGAAGCAGAAGATATTAAAAAGAGGTGGCAAGAATACACAGAAGAACTATACAAAAAAGATCTTCACAACCCAGGTAATCACGATGGTGTGATCACTCACCTAGAGCCAGATATCCTGGAATGTAAAGTCAAGTGGGCCTTAGAAAGCATGACTACAAACAAAGCTAGTGGAGGTGATGGAATTCCAGTTGAGCTATTTCAAATCCTGAGAGATGATGCTGTGAAAGTGCTACACTCAATATGCCAGCAAAATTGGAAAACTCAGCAGTGGCCACGGGACTGGAAAATGTCAGTTTTCATTCCTATCCCAAAGAAAGGCAATGCCAAAGAATGCTCAAATTACCGCACAATTGCACTCATCGCACACGCTAGTAAAGTAATGCTCAAAATTCTCCAAGCCAGGCTTCAGCAATACGTGAACCGTGAACTTCCAGATGTTCCACAATAAACTGTGGAAAATTCTGAAAGAGATGGGAATACCAGACCACCTGACCTGCCTCTTGAGAAACCTATATGCAGGTCAGGAAGCAACAGGTAGAACTGGACATGGAAGAACAGACTGGTTCCAAATAGGAAAAGGAGTATGTCAAGGCTGTATATTGTCACCTTGACAATATATTGGCTGCTTATTTAACTTATATGCAGAGTATACCATGAGAAACGCTCAGCTGGAAGAAGCACAAGCTGGAATCAAGATTGCCAGGAGAAATATCAATAACCTCAGATATGCAGATGACACCACTCTGATGGCAGAAAGTGAAGAGGAACTAAAAAGCCTCTTGATGAAGTGAAAGAGGAGAGTGAAGTTGGCTTAAAGCTCAACATTCAGAAAAGGAAGATCATGGCATTATGGCATCTGGTCCCATCACTTCATGGGAAATAGATGGGGAAACAGTGGAAACAGTGTCAGACTTTATTTTGGGGGGCTCCAAAATCACTGCAGATGGCGACTGCAACCATGAAATTAAAAGACGCTTACTCCTTGGAAGAAAAGTTATGTCCAACCTAGATAGCATATTCAAAAGCAGAGACATTACTTTGCCAACAAAGGTCCATCTAGTCAAACCTATCGTTTTCCCAGTGGTCACGTATGGATGTGAGAGTTGGACTGTGAAGAAAGCCGAGTGCCGAAGAATTGATGCTTTTGAACTGTGGTGTTGGAGAAGACTCTTGAGAGTCCCTTGGACTGCAAGGATATCCAACCAGTCCATTCTGAAGGAGATCAGCCCTGGGATTTCTTTGGAGGGAATGATGCTGATACTGAAACTCCAGTACTTTGGCCACCTCAGGTGAAGAGTTGACTCATTGGAAAAGACTCCGATGCTGGGAGGGATTGGGGGCAGGAGGAGAAGGGGATGACTGAGGATGAGATGGCTGGATGGCATCACTGACATGATGAACGTGAGTCTGAGTGAACTCCGGGAGTTTGTGATGGACAGGGAGGCCTGGCGTGTTGTGAATCATGGGGTCACAAAGAGTCAGACATGACTGAGCGACTGAACTGAACTAAACTGAACTGAAAGTTGATATGCTTCTGATAGACAACGTCTCTAAGACAAGAGGTAATATCAGAGGTACAATCATAGAAAGGCTTGGGAGTGTTTGAATACTAATGGCAAATAGATATATTTTGATGGTAAGGGTTAATGTGGGTCCTAAAAGGGTTGATAAGAATTACATCGTAAAGGACCTTAAATATGGAATTAATTTTGTTGGCAGCAGGAAATAACTAATGTTTCTAAGTGAGCAGATGATCTGATCAGAGCTGAATTTTGCAAGGATTAACAAAGCAACAGCATATAAAATAAATTATAGCCTGGTAGGACTGGATTCACAGAGAAGGCAATGGCACCCCACTCCAGTACTCTTGCCTGGAAAATCCCATGGACAGAGGAGCCTAGTAGGCTGCAGTCCATGGGGTCGCTGAGTCAGACACGACTGAGTGACTTCACTTTCACTTTTCACTTTCATGCATTGGAGAAGGAAATGGCAACCCACTCCAGTGTTCTTGCCTGGAGAATCCCAGGGATGGCGGAGCCCAATGGGCTGCCATCTGTGGGGTCGCAGAGTCGGACACGACTGAAGCAACTTAGCAGCAGCAGCAGGACTGGATTCAAGGAAACTAGAGATCATGAACTGGGACAAAACTTCTCAACCAGTAATCTGTGGCACACCTTGTAAAATATAATGTTAAAAACTTTCAGACAAGGGCCACTAGGAGCATACCTGTATTTGAGGTGGTAATGATGCTCAGTCGCTCAGTCATATCCCATCTTTTCAACCCCATGGACTGTAGCCCATCAGGCTCCTCTGTCCATGGTATTTTCCAGGCAAGAATACTGGAGGGGATTGTCATTTCCTACTCCAGGAGATTTTCCTGACCCAGGGATTGAACCTGTATCTCTTGTGTCTCCTGCATTGGCAGGCAGATTCTTTACCCTTGTGCCACCTGGGAAGCCCATATTTGAAGAAAGGTAGGTAGTTTCTAACTTGCTGCCTCAAAGGAGAGTATAGCATCTGCAGAACTGTGGGTCATCTCAGGGAATCAGAAGGAACCTACTATAGGAGTTCAGCTTGTGACAGGCGATTCTTAGAAGGACTTAGGGAAAGCAGAGGTCAATTCTAGATTGGGTGCTGTTGGCAAGTAGGGTATTGGATATTTTGGTATATCTTGTCTTAGAGATGAACGAATTAAAGAAATAGTAGTCATTTGCGTTAGCCAGAAGAGGGAGATGTTTAGTTATTTTTGTGGTTCTTCAGTGTCCTTGTCTCTACTTTCAGAAATAATTATACAGTAGTCTCATATCTGTCTTCCATTATAATCATAGAGTGGCTTTATCTGAGTGTCGTTTATATTTTGCCAAAATTGTTTATGTTCAATTGAGAACACTATGGTTTAGCTATCAGCTTCCAGCTGCCAGTAATATTTTATTACTTATTCAGTACCCAGTACATTGATTTCTTCAATCTCATGGCATCTAACTAGTTCCCTCATATGGTGAGCAGCCTTATTCATTTACCCCAGGGTGCTATATAGGTATTATCTTTGTTTAGCTATGCCATGCTTTGAAAAAGGTTGATTGAGTAACACACTGAAAATGAAGAGTAAAGGTCCAAGAAAGATTACAGAAGTTTTCAAAGGTCTTCACTATCTCCAGCATTTCTAATTCATTTAAAAATCTGTGCTCCAGCGAAAATATACCAATTCTTTTCTCTAGTCTGTCGTTTGCTGCCTTTGGATATTATGCTCTGTACCTGGGACATCTTCCTGTGGTCCCCTTCTCATGTCCAGATCATGTCTGTCCTTCAAGGATCAATTCAAATGTCTCTCCCTCCCTATATGTTATTTGGACATTTGGAATCAAGAAAAAGCCTACTTAAATATAATAAATGAAGAATAAATTATGTATTTAGGTGTATTAATACTAGCTTACAGGGGTCACGCTGGAAGCAATCTCTCCTTTCTGTGAATTCATATAGCAAATTATTTATATCCCTAAAGCACTTATTTCTAACATTTATTAAGTATGCATGGTGTCCTGTCTATTAGCTGCTGTCTGTGGTGCCAACAAAATGCCATGAGGTTTGCTTCTTTCCAGGTTTTTCAGGCTTAAGTATAAAGTAGAAAAACAGTTTCAAAACTTCACCCACATTCTTACCTCATTCAGCGAGAGTTAACTGATACTCTTTGATATTTAATTCTGTTTATATTAGCGAGGTTAAGAGAAGCTTATAGGTGACTCAGTGCTTCTTGTGGGATAGAGCTGATGGTGGACAGGGACTGATTGTTATCAGAATATCTTTTGAAAATACATATTAAATGGGTTAATTTTTGAGGAAGTGTGAAAATCATGATCTTTTTGTACCATCATAAAGGAAAGGGGTGGATAAAAATTAATTATAATTAACAGTTGTGTTAATAGATACAGTGAAAAAGAAATTTTTTTCCCCCTTATATTGATTTAGGAATGACTGCCTGCAAAAAACCTGGGAACCGAGAATGTAATCATCACTGTAAAAATAAGCATACATGTGGACATGACTGCTGTGAGTTCCATAGAACAGTTTATTTCAGATTTTAAAAATTAAAAGGTTTTTGAGGAATAGTAATCATACCCTGATTATCTATACACGACATTTATATTATGCAGCTTATAACTCAAATAATTTTTATTCTTTTGTGGATAACATTTTTTAAAAGTAAATATTAGATTAGAAATGTTGCAGAAATTTTGTCTTATTTGAATAATACCTAAAATTGAACTTAAAGAATCTAGAATTTCCTTTCATAGGTAAAACTGGAGTTGCACAGAAGTCAGAAGTGAAAGAATCAACAATTTCTTCATATTTATCTGATTTAAGAAATAGAAATGCTGTTTCATCTCTTCCTCCAGTTAAACGTCTGAAGGTTAGTTTTAATAACATTTATCCCTTGTTCTATAGTTATTATTCTGTGTATCAATTAGGTATCCACAGAAGTACTTTAGAGTTATGTAAAGGCTTGACTAGGAATATGACTTTTATTCATAATATGGTTTCTATAGGAAAAACGTGAAGGAAATGTCTGACTCAGTCATGAGTAGGTAACCTATCCCTTCTCCAGCAGATCTTCCTGACCCAGGAATTGAACCGGGGTCTCCTGCGTAGCAGGCAGATTCTTTACCAACTGAGCTATCAGGGAAGCCATAGGGAAAGATACTAATTTTTAATAGTTAATCTATAAATCCATGTTTGGCGCTTAGTTATACAAACCTTTCCTTCATTAGCCTTTTTTTCTTTATTTTTTAAACCGGAGAGAGGGAAATGGAGAGGGGTATGTAGCTTGCTTTGGTTCAGCAATTGAAACTAGATCCTCTTGCCTTTTCATGGCTCCATCTGTGATGGACTGGGCTGGAAAATTTAAAGCTGATTTTAATTGTGACTTACGAGAGTGACTCATCACTCTCCTAGATGAGTACTGAGCAAGAGTCTCCCTTTCAAGTGATGAAGGAATGGGAATTCCTTCTCTTGATAAGTCACTAGCAGACTAACTCTAAGCCTTGGTCATCATATCCAGGGCAAAATAATTGATCAAGCTACAGGACAGAGCCAAGAAAATGACAGAGGACCTGTTTCTTTTCTATTGTTGTTCAGCTCTAAGTCGTGTCTTAACTCTTTGAGACCCCATAGACTGCAGCACGCCAGGCTTCCCTGTCCTTCACTGTCGCCCAGAGTTTGCTCAAACTCTTGTCTGTTGAGTCACTGATGCCATCCAACCATCTCATCCTCTGTCTCTCCCTTCTCCTTCTGCCCTCACTCTTTCCAACATCAAGGTCTTTTCCAGTGAGACAGCGCTTCACATCAGGTGGCCAAAGTATTGGAGCTTCAGCTTCAGCATCAGTTTTGCCAATGAATATTCAGGGTTGATGTCCTACAGGATTGACTGGTTTCTTTTCTAGGGCTTTTTTAATAAAAAGAAGATTCTGAGTCATGAGGCTAAAATATGGAGACTATTGGGAAACATGGAGAGGTTTGCAGTTTGAAATGGCAACCACCTTTTCTAAGACAATTATTTTTTAGTATCCCAAGTTTTTCATTCTTTTTTTTTTTTCATATTTATTCCACATCATTCCTTCCTTCCTTCCTTTTCATATTCATTGAACACCAAGAATGTGCCAAGCACTATAGTAGATGTGGAAGATAAAATAATGAGAG
The DNA here is from genome assembly GCA_006410635.1 of Cephalophus harveyi. NCBI lineage: Eukaryota > Metazoa > Chordata > Mammalia > Artiodactyla > Bovidae > Cephalophus > Cephalophus harveyi. Next base: position 94,849 of record SJYT01035730.1, read on the forward strand.
AGTTTTAGTCTCAGTCCTCATAGAGCTTACAGTTGAGTGAAGGATACAAGTAAGTAAGTAGGTTTTTTCAACACAGTGTGATGAGTGATTCTGTGACAGAAGTGTAAGATAACTTGAACTTATATAGAAAGTACACTCACTCCATTTTCAATAGGCCAGGAAAGGATTCCTGATAAACATGACTAAGCCCCGACTAAGGTCCGTCTAGTCAAGGCTATGGTTTTTCCTGTGGTCATGTATGGATGTGAGAGTTGGACTGTGAAGAAGGCTGAGCGCCAAACAATTGATGCTTTTGAACTGTGGTGTTGGAGAAGACTCTTGAGAGTCCCTTGGAGTGCAAGGAGATCCAACCAGTCCATTCTGAAGGAGATCAGCCCTGGGATTTCTTTGGAAGGAATGATGCTAAAGCTGAAACTCCAGTACTTTGGCCACCTCATGCGAAGAGTTGACTCTTTGGAAAAGAGTCTGATGCTGGGAGGGATTGGGGGCAGGAGGAGAAGGGGACGACCGAGGATGAGATGGCTGGATGACATCACAGACTCGATGGACGTGAGTCTGAGTGAACTCCGAGAGATGGTGATGAACAGGGAGGCCTGGCGTGCTGCGATTCATGGGGTCGCAAAGAGTCGGACGTGACTGAGCGACTGAACTGAACTGATGACTAAGCCAAGTATGGAGAGAGGTGAATACTAGAGTAGTGGTGAAGAGGGTTAGAAAATTATTTCAGATATAGAGAATATGCAGTGGCCCAGGGCAGAGAAGGAGATACAGATCTTTTTAAAATCTGAAGTAATGCAGTATATCTGGAGTTCATGTACAAGTAGGAGGATGGAGACAGATAAGGGTGAAGAAATAAGTAGGATCTCAATCATGAAAACAATTTTGCTATTTTAAAGATTTGGACTTTATCCTGAAAGGGACATCACTAAAGGACTTTAATCAGTGGCTGTTTTGTAAAGTTCACTCTGGATGTAATATAGAGGATGGATTAGAGATAATAGAAAAAGAGCATAAGAATTCATTTGGGAGGTTTTACAGTAATCCAGGCAAGACAATGGCCTAGTCTCATGTAGTGGCAGTGACAATGGAGAGAAGTGGCTGGGTTTAAAATATTTTTCAGAGGTAGAATCAGCTACCTTGGTACTTAATTGCTTATGAGAGGTGAAGTAGAAAGAATTGTTAAAGATGATACCCAGCCTTCTGGGATTCCCTGGTGACTCAGATGGTAAAGAGTCTGCCTGCCATGCAAGAGACCTGAGTTTGATCCCTGGGTCAGGAAGATCCCCTGGAGAAGGAAAAGGCAACCCACTCCAGTATTCTTGCATGGAGAATCCCATGGATGGAGGAGCCAGGTGGGCTACAAAGAGTTGAATACGACTGAGTGACTTCACTTTCACTTTCTGGCTTGAGCTATTGGAGGAAAAGTGGGGCCTCACTAGGGTAAAAACTCTAAAGGGAAAGCAAGTTTGGAGGAATAGAGACATGATAAGTTCATTTGAGAAATACTGAATTTGTAGGCCTACAAGATGTCTAGGTAAAGATGTTCTATAAACAGTTGGATATAGCTGTTTGAAAGTCAGGAGAGAGCTGAACTAGAAAATTAAGAAAGAGAACTGAGCTCAAATCTACAGAGAGCTACAGATTTGAGAGTCATTCATGTGTAAATGGTAACTGAAGCCATGGAAACAAATGAGATCTTTGAGAATGTGTAGAGTGAAAAGACAAGATGGCCTAGTGAAGAAGCATGAAGAATATCAGCATTTATGAAGGGCCTGAGAAGGAGAATTTGAATTGAGAATTAGCCTGTTTGTCTTATAATTTGTTGGTTTGGGAACTATATGTGTCAGCAGGATTTTGCTGTTTGTCTCATTTGTTAAAAGGTATTGATGTGAAATTGATAGTTGAACTTGTTATTTTTCATTAATTGATGCAGATGAATAAATCTCCAAGTGTGGACCTTAAAGACTTTGGTTTTGCTCCAAAACCTTCTCTTCCCAGTATAGCAAGGTACAAATATAATGTTAATATCTGAGGTAAACTATTCATCATAAACTGTTTCTCCAAATAATCATTTACTCAGAGAAAGATTGTTACTGGCTACCTTTAAATCATAGTAATTAGTTAGTTCTATAATGAGATAATGACATCATAAGAGTTTTATCTTTTGTACCCCCAGGTTTTTTTAGAGCTCTGTAGTTATAGTATACTTTTAACATACATCAAGTCATCTCTATATTAATAATATCTCAGATTTATAAAATACTTTATAACTTAAAAATTGAGCTTTTGTGCATTATTTCTTTTGACCTTAGTAACAACCTGGCTTATAAATCAAGGTATTTTTATCTCATTATATAGATGAAATAACCAAAACTCATATTCCTAGTAAGCAGAGGGCTCTAGATGCAAACTCAGCATTCTTTTCCTATATTATGATGCCTGAAAAATAACAGTATATGTAATTTCCCTTCCAGATAAGGGCATTCCATATGCTGGGATGACATTTAATGTACTTAACAGTCAGTACAGAACAGCCACTGACCAATCAGAATAGATGCCAACAGTACTTCAAGAGATCCTAGCTTTTGTTATCTAACTGAAAGAACCATTAGCAATAAATTTTTAAGACTACACACAGATATCAGGAATCTATGGGGGCATGTGAAGATGACTACATGACCTAAGTAGTTGTCACTTCCATTAAACAGAAATTTTTTTTAACCCTTTGCTATTCAAGCTAGTACAGTTAATCATAGAAGTACTGAGTAGATGAACCAATTTTTTTCTCACTTATTTGAATAAGTAGTTTTCAAAGTCAGATTAATTGTAATATTTTCTTTAACATTTTCATGGTTTTATTTATCTTTATAAAGGTCAGAATATTTAAACACACCTGAATTGCCTGTAATGGAGCAGAGGGATCAGCATGAGATCTATACAAAAAGTCAGCAACAACAACCATCTGCATATCAAGACAAAGGTAAATTACTGTTGATATTGACTTGAGAGAGAATATTTATCACTACTTTGGACTGACAAGCAATGTTATTGAAAAACCAACATCTAAAATTATTATCATTACTAACATCAATATTTTTCTCTTCAGTTATTGAACCAGTTTCAAATTCTTGGATCTGTTATTTCAGATGGTCTTTCTGTGTCTGTCACAGATTTTTAGAATCTTTTCCTACATAGCTTTGACTGTTTGATTCATGTCAATGTATGGTAAAAAACCATCACAATATTGTAAATTAATTAGCCTCCAATTAAAATAAATTAATTAATTTAAAAAGATAATATGAGGAAAAGCTGAGAATATAAGGGCTCTTTGAACATTTAAAGTATTAAAATACCAAACTGTTACTTTTATGTGTCTTTAGAATTATTTGAAATAATTTTTTTGTTTATAAAATTAGTTTCATTTTACAAAATAGCTGTGTGACCTTGATAAAATTATTTAACCTCTTTTGAGCTTAATCTTATCTTTAAAATTAAGGGATAGAAAATTTAGTGACTTTAATATCTCTGTAGATCTTAAAACTATGATTTTTACAGTCTCTATGATAATGTGAGACTATAACCCAGTTTATGGGATGTAACTCATTTAATAACACATATAAATTCTTCAGTGTTGGGCCTGGTTCCTCCTTAGTCCTTATCCTGCCATTAATACTACCATTTCTTTGGGTCATGGTACCAATAGCCAGTCTGTTAAAACATGTAAGAAATAATTCTGGCCATAAAGTTGTTTATTCAAGTACTTGTACATAGAAATGGTAAGCTTGGGGTTTGCTGAAAACAATTTCTTATGTGTATTTTTTTTTACTTCTATTGCCACCCTTTCTCTTATTCTTTTACTCTATTGCTGTCACTAGCCATAATTTAAGATCTGAAGTAAGCAAGGACTTGAGTACCCACCACCCCTTAGGACACAGTGGCACTCATTAGACCCAATATAAAAAAAAAAAAAAAAATCCCCTAACCTCACGTAGAATATCAGAGGTGAGGTGAGGTGAAGTCGCTCAGTCGTGTCCGACTCTTTGCGACCCCATGGACTGTAACCTACTAGGCTTCTCTGTCCATGGGATTCTCCAGGCAAGAATACTGGAGTGGATTGCCATTTCCTTCTCCAGGGGATCTTCCCGGCCCAGGGATTGAACCCAGGTCTCCCGCATTGGAGGCAGACGCTTTAACCTCTGAGCCACCAGGGAAGTCCAAGCATTTATCCAATTTGTTGAAAGCCTGAAAAATATCATTACAACATGGATAGAAAGTGTAAGATTGTTAGCCCTCTTATCTTTATCTCTCTTCAACCGATAGCCCTCTAACTTACTCCTTGTTATAGCTACTCTATCCCCTGCCCTTCTCCATACCAGAGTTTATCCTTCCCTCTGATTACTTTCATGTTGTCTTTAAATAGTTTTTCTACTTCTATTTCTTTCCCACCCGCCATTCCAAATGTGATTTTTATTATGATATAAAAGTCTCATCTAAATACTTTAAACCCCAATATTATTATACCCATCTTAATATACCCAATATTACTATACCCATCTTTTACTGAATGCCTCCCCCATTTTTTTAAAGAAGTTGTATAATATAGTAATTATGAGCCACCAGGGAAGTCCAAACTTGCAGGATATAGAAATCTGTCTAGGTTCAAATCCTAGCTCATTTAGTAGTTGAGTGACTTTTCAAAACTTAGTTTGTCTCAATTCCATCATCTGGTTATATTTTAGGAATTTTAGGATTAAATGAGATAATGTATGTAAAGCTCTTAGTATAGTATCTGATACTGTTATTAATAGTAATTGAGTATATTCATTATACTTTTTACACATTAGTCTTTGGTGGTAAAACATATTTTAAATGTATTCAAATATTGCTCTTAAGACTGTTTTTTTATCATCTGTATTCCATGTTCAAGAAGAGAAGAAGAAAAGATTTTAGAAATTATGAGAAAGTATGTTGAATTGTACAATTTAAATTGTAAGGGACCTTTGTGCAACTTCTCATTTTACAGTGAAAGAAGCCAAGACTCAAAGAGATTAAATGACTTGTCCAAAATCACATATCTAATTAATGGCAAGGCTAGAAATAGATTCCATATCTCTTGATTCCCAAGCAATACCATTTCTATAAAATGAAATTGACTTTTAGTTATCAGTGGAGAATTGAAAATCAAACCTATAACATATGAACTCTTTCAACTTTCCACCCCACAACTATATATTTTTCTGTTTCCGTACTCATCCTTAACTCTTTTATAAAAAGAATTATCTTTTCTTCTATTTAAGGTTTATCCTTTCATCTATAATCTTAATTTTTCCAGTTCTGCCTCCCCTGGAACTTTTGGAGACTAGCTGTCTCTCTTCTTTTGCCCTTATTTTCAATATCTTCTCCCTAAGGTCTCTTTCTTTCCAGCACACAAATATGCTCAAGTCTCTTCCTTCTGTAGCTGCCAGTCCCCATCAAGCCAGGGCTTCTCAGGTAGTAAAGAATCTGCCTGCCAAGCAGGAGAATTGGGTTCAGTCCCTGGGTCAGGAAGATCCCCTGTAAAAGGAAATAGCAGGCAACCCACTCCAGTATTCTTGCCTAGGAAATCACATGGACAAAGGAGCCTGGTGGGTGACAGTCCATGGAGTTGCAAAAGAATTGGACATGACTTAGCAACTAAACACCAGGCTTCCCTGGTGGCTCAGATGGTAAAAGCGTCTGCCTACAATGTGGGAGACCCGGGTTCGATCCCTGGGTGGGGGAGATCCTTGGAGAAGGAAATGGCAACACACTCCAGTATTCTTGCCTGGAAAATCCCATGGACGGCGGAGCCTGATAGGCTACAGTCCATGGGATCGCAAAGAGTCAGACATGACTGAGCAACTTCACTTCACTTCACTTCACTTAGCAACTAAACAGCAGCAGCCCATCTAGCCAGATGGTCCTCTTCTCTATATTTCCATGCACTTTGTACCTACTTCTCTTTGTAGAACATAGATATGTATGTGTTATCAAGGTACAAAAGTAGAATAATGTGAACTGGAGTTAGAGGTAGAGTGAAAGGATAGAGAAAGTTTTGGATAGTGTAGAGGTTATTTAAAGTGAAGAAAAATTTTACTGGAGTGACCTTATAAGAGTATAAGGGGATTCTTTCAGGTATTATTAAAGTTTATTTATATAAAGTTTCAATTAAATTATATTAAAAACTAAGACTGTAAATATTAAAACTAACCATTTCCTCATTTTTCTACTACATTTTACTATTATCTGTATTCCTGGTGGCTCAGTGGGTAAAGTCTGCCTGCAATGCAGGAGGACCATGTTCGATCCCTGGCTTGGGAAGATCCCCTGCAGAAGGAAATGGCAACCCACTCCAGTATTCTTGCCTGGAGAGTTCCATGGACAGAGGAACATGGTGGGCTACAGTCCATGGGGTCACAAAGAGTCGGACACAACTGAGTGACTAACACTAACACATGAGATTTACATCTATATTTGTATCTGTATGATGGAAATACTTCATAAAGAGGTGCTATTGTGCATTTCTTCCCAACTTTACAGTCAGTTGTGTCACACTGCTAGCTTGAAATCAGTCATAGTGGGAATCTTTACATCATAGAAGTCAGCAAACAATACAAATCATGGCTTGACTTATTGTTTATACTTAAGAAAGTGATGGAGAAAATGTTAAAAGTGCAGGTTTGTCAGTGTCATGTCTGTAGCCCTTACATTGTGGATAGCATGGAAAATTGAAAGAATATTCTTCTAGTGTTGGAAAATTATTATCTTTAATTCAGCAAAGAAGTTGCTTAAGACTTTGGTTGAATGAATGAAGTTCCAACATGTGTTTGTTGTTTTGCTTTTATTAAAGAAAGAAAGTGAAGTTGCTCAGTCATGTCCGACTCTTTGCGACCCCATAGACTGTAGCCTACCAGGCTTCTCCGTCCATGGGATTTTCCAGGCAAGAATACTGGAGTGGGTTGCCATTTTCTTCTCCAACTTTTATTAAAGTCAACAAAAATATCAACCAACATATGAATTGACAAATGAATGTGAGAATTACATTTATCAATTGCAACCACATGTTGATACAGAACAAGAGTTTGGCAAAATTCAATGAAAACATTCAGTGATAATCAATTAGATGTGTGGAATTTACAATTGAGCATGCTATGTATTTTATCATGTGTAAATTGTGTGCTACACATCCTTTCAGTTCAGTTCAGTTCAGTCGCTTAGTCGTGTCTGACTCTTTGCGACCCCATGAACCACAGCACACCAGGCCTCCCTGTCCATCACCAACTCCCGGAGTCCACACAGACCCATGTCCGTTGAGTCAGTGATGCCATCTAACCATCTCATCCACTGTCGTCCCCTTCTCCTCCTGCCCTCAATCTTTCCCAGCATCAGGGTCTTTTCAAATGAGTCAGCTCTCCGCATCAGGTGGCCAAAGTATTGGAGTTTCAGCTTCAACATTAGTCCCTCCAATGAACACCGAGGACTGACCTCCTTTAGGATGGACTGATTGGATCTCCATACAGTCCAAGGGACTCTCAAGAGTCTTCTCCAACACCACAATTCAAAAGCATCAATTCTTTGGCGCTCAGCTTTCTTTATAGTCCAACTCTCACATCCATACATGACCACTCGAAAAACCATAGCCTTGACTAGATGGACCTTTGTTGGCAAAGTAATGTCTCTGCTCTTTAATATGCTGTCTAGGTTGGTCATAACTTTCCTTCCAAAGAGCAAGTGTCTTTTAATTTCATGGCTGCAATCACACATCCTTTACATATAATAAATACATACAATACATATATATACACAAGATTTTTTGGAGAAACAAATTATCACTATTTATTAACACACTGCTACGGAAAACTGCACAGGTAAAGACATTTAGTTTCCATAATAATCATATGTGTTAGGTACTATTATTATCCCTGTTCTGCAGAAGAGAAAACTAGGCTCAGGGTTTAAATTACTTGTCTAATATCATCCAACCAGTAAATGAGAAAGGTGGAATTTTCACCTGGGTAGTCTGACTCTAACCCAGGCTACATACAATGGGTAGTCTGGCTCTAAACCCAGGTTATGTGTAGTAGATAACACTGAGGATATTTTAGCAGCAGAAAAATAAAGCTATATTTTCATAGCAATACTCAAAATTGACTACTTGTAAGGAAAGGAGATGGGGCAGGAAGCCCATTTTAGAAGCTATTACAATCTAATCTTGGAATAAGATTATTCTTATGCAGGAATTAAGAAGGAAAATTAATTTTATCTAGAAAAATACCTTGAAAATTAAATTTAGTGTAGCAATCAATCACTACATGTAATGTAGTAAATAAAACTGGTTGACTACTCAATAATGCTTGACCCCAGTGCTTTAGAAAACTACTACTCAAGACCTCTGTTTAGTATTAATAGTTGAAAAATGTGTTTCATATGTCAGTAGATAATGATGCTTATGGTTTTAAAAGTACCTATACTTACTTATTGGAGAAGGCAATGGCAAGCCACTCCAGTACTCTTGCCTGGAAAATCCCATGGACAGAGGAGCCTGGTAGGTTGCAATCCATGGGGTCGCACAGAGTCGGACACGACTGAAGTGACTCAGCAGCAGCAGCATACTTACTTATACAAACACATGACAGATTTTTCTTGATGGACCTTTTCTACAACTTCAGGTGAAAAAGGCCCTCAAACAATTCTGTTCAACAGAAATTTTAATGCATCTAGAAACTAGAATTTGACAGATGCGATTAAAAGTAATTTCTCATTTTCAGAAGTTTTGAAAGTGAACTTTGAATTTGGAAATGAAGTTTGGGATGACTTTGATGATGAAAACTTAGTAGAAATTACTAGCTTTTCTGCTGAAACTGAGAAGACAAAAACATCAGGTAAATTGCATGAAATATATTTCATTTGTATGTATTTTTGTATATATGTATTATATGTATTTTATTTGAAATATATGTATTTTAGAATGAAATAATTCATGAGAAATTCCTCAAATGTTTTTCAGTCAAGTTTTTGAAACTAATTTTATTTGCCTTTTTGGTGCATATACTTAATTAGCTTTGATTTATTCAGATTATAATTTTTAGCAAAACTAAAAATGTGGCCCTCTCACAAATAACATTTCCTATCCCTAGGACAGAGGTCAAGATTATTCCATAATGATGATATAGCAAGTGAGCTTTTTCTATTCTGTTGTCCCTTCTCTTGTTAAAGGCTGTATTCAAATTAAGATTTATTGAATTTTCCCTCGTAAAAGAGACTATCCTGCTCTCCATTTTAAGATTTCACATAGTCTGGTAATGTTTTTGAAAGACAAAAATGTTCCATTTTTTTTCAACTTTTTATTTTGCATTGGGGGTACAGCTGGTTAACAATGTTGTGATAGTTTCAGGTAAACAGTGAAGGGACTCGGCCATACATATACATGTATCCATTCTCTCCCAAACTCCCATCCCATCCATGCTGCCACATAACATTGAGCAGAATTCCATGTGCTATACATTAGGTCCTTGCTGGTTGCTGGGGTTGGGAGGGGCAGGGAGGAGGATGGGGGGAAGCTATAGTTAGGGAGTTTAGGATCGACATTTTCAAAAGCAGAGACATTACTTTGCCGACTAAGGTCTGTCTAGTCAAGGCTATGGTTTTTCCTGTGGTCATGTATGGATGTGAGAGTTGGACTGTGAAGAAGGCTGATCGCCGAAGAATTGATGCTTTTGAAGTGTGGTGTTGGAGAAGACTCTTGAGAGTCCCTTGGACTGCAAGGAGATCCAACCAGTCCATTCTGAAGGAGATCAACCCTGGGATTTCTTTGGAAGGAATGATGCTAAAGCTGAAACTCCAGTACTTTGGCCACCTCATGCGAAGAGTTGACTCATTGGAAAAGACTCTGATGCTGGGAGGGATTGGGGGCAGGAGAAGAAGGGGACGACCAAGGATGAGATGGCTGGATGGCATCACTGACTCAATGGATGTGAGTCTGAGTGAACTCCGAGAGATGGTGATGAACAGGGAGGCCTGGCGTGCTGCGATTCATGGGGTCGCAAAGAGTCGGACACGACTGAGCGACTGAACTGAACTGAAACAACATAAAAATATTATTTCTAGCAGAAATAATGCATGAATTGACTTTTCAGGAATAAATAATTAAGAGGAAACGATTAGTTTCTCCTGTATTAGATATTGTGTTTAAATCATATACAATCCAAAAATAATGGAACTAGGCCTTTGAGTTACTGGCAAATTCAGCCAATTTCACTAAAACAGAGAAGTGAAAGTATGACAAGATAGTGAGATGGAGAGACTCTGTCCCAGGATGGCTGACAGCAGGAAATCAGCCCTTTGCAGATCACTGAAAATATTGAATAACTTCAGCTTGATCATTTACATGGCTTATAAATGAATAAAAGTGGTTTGGGGGCCTTTTAATATTGTGACTAATAAGCTAACCTATGTGTTATGTAGTTGTACTCCATTAACTTCACTCCTTTGTTTTATATATGTACAGTAAATTTAATTGTTGAGAATTTTGCATTCTCTCTTTAACTAGATCATATCTGTTTGGAGAGAGTCCTTGTAGAACTTGTGAAAAGCTTTATTCATCTGTTTCTTGGTATTTTATTTCAAAGTGTTATCTCTTTACCTAGGATTTGGAAACACTTTGAGTTCAAGTACTGGGGAAAGTAAGCTACCATTCCAAGAATCAAAAGGCCAATTCCAAAGAGAAACGTCTAAGAGGCAAGTTTTAGAACTTTGGTTTCAAATACTTACGACTTTATATTTTTATGACATGTAAGTAGAGAGGAGGATCATGTCATTAGATGGCAGAGAAGCAGTAGGGTATCAGCCAAGCTAAGCCCTCTTAATCTTAGAGCAGTGTTTCTCAAAGTCCTCTTGTCAGACCACACAAATCAAAATTACCTTGTGTGTGTGTGTGTGCTTAGTCACTCAGTTATGTCCAACTCCTAGGGGAACACATTAAAAATGCACATTCCTGGGCCCCCATGCTAGACTTACTGAATCATGGTCTCTGGGGCTGAGGTGAGGAATCTTCACTTTTCACAAGATGTGAAAACCGAATAAGAGTTTGACAGGGAGATGGACTTCCCTGGTGGTTCAGTGGTTAAGAATCTGCCTTCCAGTGTAAGGAACACAGGTTCAATCCCTAGTTAGGGAACTAAGATCCCACATGCCATGGGGCAACTAAGCTCATGCCCTGCAACTTCTGAGCCCACGTGCCGTAATGGAAGGATCTCACCTGCTGCAACATAGATTCCAAAGATCCTGTGTGTTGCATCTAAGACCAGACACAGCCAAAATAAATAAACATTACAAAAACAGAACCAAGTTTAACAGGTATGAAAGAAAAGACTAATAGCTGAAAAAAGAAGAGAAGCGAAAGGCAAAGGAGAAAAGGAAAGCTATACCTATTTGAATACAGAGTTCCAAAGAGTAGCAAGGAGAGATAAGAAAGCCTTCCTCAGTGATCAATGCAGAGAATTAGAGAAAAACAACAAAATGGGAAAGACTAGAGATCTCTTCAAGAAAATTTGAGATACCAGGGGAACAATTCATGCAAAGATGGGCACAATAAAGGACAGAAATGGTAGGGACCTAACAGAAGCAGAAGATATTAAAAAGAGGTGGCAAGAATACAAAGAACTATACAAAAAAGATCTTCATGACCCAGATAATCATGATGGTGTGATCACTCATCTAGAGCCAGACATCCTGGAATGGAAAGTCAAGTGGGCCTTAGGAAGCATCACTACGAACAAAGGTAGTGGAGGTGATGGAATTCCAGTTGAGCTATTTCAAATCCTAACAGATGATGCTGTTAAAGGGCTGCAGTCAATATACAAGCAAATTTGGAAAACTCAGCAGTGGCTGTTTTCATTCCAATCCCAAAGAAAGGCAATGCCAAAGAATGCTCAGACTACTGCACAATTGCACTCATCTCACACACTTGCAAAGTAATGCTCAAAATTCTCCAAGCGAGACTTCAATAGTACATGAACCGTGAACTTCCAGAGATTCAAGCTGGATTTAGAAAAGGCAGAGGAACCAGAGATCAAAATGCCAACATCTGTTGGATCAACAAGAAAGCAAGAGAGTTCCAGAAAAACATCTATTTCTGTTGTATTGACTACGCCAAAGCCTTTGACTGTCGGGAACACAACAAACTGGAAAATTCTGGGAGAGATGGGAATACCAGACCACCTGACCTGCCTCCTGAGAAATCTGTATGCAGGTCAAGAATCAACAGTTAGAACTGGACATGGAACAACAGACTGGTTCCAAATCAGGAAAGGAGTACGTCAAGGCTGAATATTGTCACCCTGCTTATTTAACTTATATGCAGAGTACATCATGAGAAATGCTGGGCTGGATGAAGCACCAGCTGGAATCAAGATTGCTGAGAGAAATATCAACAACCTCAGATATGCAGATGACACCACCCTATGGTAGAAAGTGAAGAAGAACTAAAGAGCCTCTTGATGAAAGTGAAAGAGGAGAGTGAAAAAGTTGGCTTAAAGCTCAACATTCAGAAAATGAAGATCATGGCATCCGGTCCCATCCCTTCATGGCAAATAGATGGGGAAACAGTGTCAGACTTTCTTTTCTTGGGCTCCAAAATCACTGCAGATGGTGACTGCAGCCATGAAATTAAAAGATGCTTGCTCCTTGAAGAAAAGCTCTGACCAACCTAGACAGCATATTAAAAAGCAGAGACATTACTTTGCCAACAAATGTCTATCTAGTCAAAGCTATGTTTTTTCCAGTGGTCGTGTATGGATGTGAGAGTTGGACCGTAAAGAAAGATGAGTGCCAAAGAATTGATGCTTTTGAACTGTGGTGTTGGAGAAGGCTTTTGAGAGTCCCTTGGACTACAAGGAGATCCAACCAGTCCATCCTAAAGGAAATCAGTCCAAATTTTCATTGGAAGAACTGATGCTGAAGCTGAAACTGCAATACTTTGGCCACCTGATGCAAAGAACTGACTCATTGGAAAAGACCCTGATGTTGGGAAAAATTGAAGGCTGGAGAAGGGGATGACAGAGGATGAGATGGTTGGATGGCATCACTGACTCAATGAACATGAGTTTGAGTAAACTGCTGGAGTTGGTGATGGACAGGGAGACCTGGCATGCTCAGTCCATGGGGTCGCAAAGAGTCGGACATGACTGAGCAACTGAACTGTATGCATTCCAGGTAGAAGAGTGTATGTAAAGGGATAAGGTTTGAAAAGGCATCTGGTGCTCAAGGGTCAGTAAAATGGGTCAGTGTTGCCACACAATTAAGGCTGAGATTGCTGAGGTCTGTGAGGGGCCATGAATACCATATTTAGATACCTGTTCTGTATTCAGTATGTCAGGGTTCACAGACTCAAACTGCTTCCAGATCTGATGGGCCAAGGGTAACTGCAAAGTGCCCCCTCTAAAGGGAATAACCACTGCTCAGAGTTAACCAGATGTTTCAGTGCAGGAACTGTAAGTCTAGTGTTGTCAGATATTCTGATTTTTCAAAAAAGCTAAGAATCTAAAATTTATGTGACATCTCCTGACATTTAAATTTTGACAACTAATTTTTTTAAGTATCTGCAGCACCCCTTATCCAAAAAATAATAATTATGCTTACAGACCCATTGTAGCCTAGCCAGCTCTGGGTTCTGATCTCCATGATAGGCAGTGAAGAACCATCCAAGATTTTTAAGCTATATAAGGCTATTTAAGCTTATAACTATTAAGGTTATATAATTCAATCAGAAAAATACCATTCCAGCAGTGATATGTAGAATGAATTGTAGAGGGTGGGACCACCAGGAGCATACTGGCCAGTGAGAAAGGCAGGCTATGATAAGGCCTCAACTGGGGCAGAGGTGATAGAAACTGAGAGATAGAATTGGATTTTTGAGTCATTTCAAGAGTAGATTTAGAAATGGATAGAATATTGCAGTAAAGGAACAGGGAAGAATAAATGACAAGTGAGCAGACATAAATATTACTTAAGGCTTCCCTGGTGGCTCAGAGGTTAAAGCGTCTGCCTCCAATGCCGGAGACCCAGGTTTGATCCCTGGGTTGGGAAGATCCCCTGGAGAAGGAAATGGCAACCCACTCCAGTATTCTTGCCTGGAGAATCCCATGGACAGAGAAGCCTAGTAGGTTACAGTCCACGGGGTCGCAAAGAGTCGGACACGACTGAGCGATTTCACCTTCACCTCACCTTAAGGATATAGAGCATATGAGACATTTGAAAAAAATAATATTAGAAATGTTCAACGTAAAGTATCTTTGTAGAAATGTAAAATACATTTGTATGTTGCATCTGATTAGAACTTAAGAGAGAGAAGTTATAGCCAGAACCAAAACTTTCCCACAGAGAAGAAATATTGGTAACGCTTTATTCAGGGTTCAGTTTTCTACTAAAGAGTTATTTCTTCTACTTAAAAAAAATTTTTTAAGTTTGTAAGTGTCATATGATATTTTTGATATTATTTAGTCATTTTACTGAACATTAGTAGCAACATCACAGAATCACAGATTTCATAGAATTCCAGAGTTGAAAGGAATTAAATGTCATTTAGTCTCCCCTCCACTGGGTCCTTGAATAACCATCCAACATTACCGGCAAGTAATCTTGCTGTTTCCACCAAGACAATTCCAGTGACCAGGATCTTATTCATTCTACAGTGCTCGTTTCATGTTTGGATTTCTCAGGTCATTCACTAGCTTTTAAAATTTGTCTTTTTATCATTTCCATTCATTGGTTCTAACTCCAAGTCATACAGAGTAAACAGATTAGAAGCATCACAGTGGAACAAAGCCATGGGTGTCAAGAAACTAGGCAAATCAAAGTAGGAAAGTAACAAGGCATATAAACAGTGTTGTGTATCACAACTTTAGAAAAGTACAAATAATTTTGGAAGAGTTTAAAAGTGACCAACAGAAAATAGGTGGGTTTAAAATGGACTTCTATCAAGGAACCTCTGAGAAACTGGTGCCAGAAGTTGCTGCTGGGAAGGCCTGTGAGTGCTGAGGGTCTATGATGAAAAGGAGACACATGCTCTTCCTTTCATACTCTTTTTACTGTCTTAATTCCTTGCCATTCCTTGCTATAAGAGATAAAAAGATTCTGTCCTAGCAATATGTGTGATTCTTCCCTACACCATCTACTATTTGTGGCTCCTTGCATGACTGTCACATTTTAGCCTGTGTGAGCTTAAATCATCACCTCCTCAGAGTGGCATCCATGACCGTCTTTTTAAAGTGGGTTTGTGCTCCACACTGTTATCTACTATATTATTACTCAGTTCATTTTCTTCATATCACTTCAGGATCTGTAATTATGTTTACTGTTTGTTTATTGTCTGCACCTCTATAGATGATCACCTCCTAAAGATTTGTTTACCACGTATACTTAGCTCCTAGTGCAATATCTGGCTTATGGTAGTAAATCATAAATGTTTTTGATGAATGAATTTAATATAAAAGATTAAAGATGAACACTAAGATACAGTTACACATGAGAAGATAACTAGAGATGCTTGTCTACAGTGAGACCAAAATAGGGAAAGGATACTAAAAGTTAAGCAAGTGGGATTTAGAGAAGATTTATGGACTGCTTGATTACAGATGATTAAGACTCAATTCTAATGAAAACTGCTGAATGATTGTTTCTGTAGGCCTTTAAAAGTAGTATTCGTATTTAATTTGGAATATATAAATTGCTTTTTTGTCAAAAAGAAAGGAGAGACACCAACTTCACCATGAGTCTAAGAAACAGAGCATCAATTTTATGGGTGATAAATATGATAAACTAATCATATTTTCCAAAGAATTGCTGTTGATCTAAATTAGAATGGTTTGTTTCTCTTATATGCCATATTTGACCAAGTAATTCATTTTGATTTTTAGTTTTGTTTCATCACATGAGAAGCCAGATATTTATTTATCAAATTCTGCTATGTCCAAGTTTGGTGCATCCTCCATGACACAATTACCTCAACAATCTGAAAATGCAAGTATTATAAGAAGAAACACTTCTCTCTTTTTTCTTTTAAATACTGCCTGAATAGTTAAACCTTCAATGGTTGCTGACTTTTTTAACCTCAAAATATAGGTCCATTTACAAGAAAGAAAACAACAAAGTCTGTCACCAGAGATTGAAAAGCTATGCTTTACTCGCTCTGAAAAAATATCAAACTCTTCAAATTTTAATAAGAAAGTGGATTGCTTTATTAGAAATGAATGTAAAAAGGAGATTGATTTCAGGTAAGAACTCTTTAAAAATATTTTAAGACTATACAAGTGAAAGCTTTCTACAAAGAATTTCAGTATTCCTTTTCCCTTGGTTCATTTTAAGGATCAGAACCTAAATGTTTTATTTACTTAAAGATGTAAAAATTTTAGACCGCTGGTAAGCTAAGCTCCTTAAGATAATTCAAAATATCAAATATTTCAATTTTTGAGAACCTATGTATTTGATTAAAACACTGTGTTACATTGATAAAATTTTTTACTAATTTGAATACAATATGTTGATAGTATGAAATACGAGGTCACTTGAGAAATGAGATCAGCTAATTTTTCTAATGTTCTAGTTGTATTTCAGCCCCCAAGTTCTGTTATAATTCTACAGGTTCAAAGAAGAAGTCTGGTTAAGTATAATCAGTGCCCCTACTGCTGATTGTTTTTATGGTTACTTTTAGCAGTTTCCCTCCCCCTCTTGAATAGTCAAGGTTTTAAGACCTGTTGACAGTGATTAAATGGCACTACTTTCCAATATGTCTAAAGAAATATCTATCTAATATACTTGTCTCTACCTTTCATAGTTCATGAATTCTAATTTCCTCCAGACTTCCTATAAGATTATGCCTACTGAAGTTCATTTGATAAATTACCTCTCAGCAATTTTCAAGTTTATCCATTTTATATTTTTAGTTCATTATTTATTATAAATCTGTGTTATAAAAAGTTACCTTTACATTTGGTTTTTCCCCCCAGTAGGTATCATCCTGATGATGAAGCTGACGAAATAAAGTCTTTTCTGGGAATATTTGATGGTATTTTCTAAAACAGACAAAGATGTTTTTTATATTAATAAGACAAAGTATAAAGACACCTTACAAAGCATGATTTTTATTTTTAAAAAGTAGTTCATACTTGTTCAGATTTTTTTTTTCTTGGATTTGACCAACTTTGTTGACTTTTTGCAGCAAAATATTTGGACTGATTTTTTTCCCCCATAATATTGTAACTTCATGAAAAGCACTTTTATAGTGGCTTTGTTTCATAAGCTGATAATTAAGGTTCATTTAGAAATAACTATTTGGTTGTTAATTGGATTTAGACCAGAACCAATTTAATATTTTCTTAAGAAGAAATTCTGTGAAGGCAAAATGTTCATAGGTCAGTAAATCTATTTATTGTATCAATTTTTCACCATTAATTTACTAAAGGATTTTCTTTTTACTAAAGATTTTTGAGAATCCGGTGGCTGTCTGAACCTATTCTTATATCATTTCAAGCAACAATAAAGGAAACGTTAATCAGTGTAGACTGTCTTCCTTTAACTTGTTTTTTAATGTGGTGAATTCTAAAACTTTGTTATGTTGATTTTTAATACAGCAAAAGTTACTTGATATTATTTTCCAGTGAGTTATCTCTCAGATTTCTTTATTAATAAGTAGTATTATAGGCACTCTAAGCAGTGTTTATTATCTAATTTATTTATAGATACAGTGTGAAGTTGAAGCCATTTCAGAAGTTTTAGGAATTTTTCTTCAGATATAAAAGCCTTAGAGACAAAAGAAGTAGAGAAGAAGATGAGGTTGTTGGCTGTTATTAGTAAACATTTATGAGGCATCATATGTATTAAACTTAGAACAAGTTTAAGAGACTTTGTCTCTGTTGAAAAGTAAGAGCAACCAGCCCTTATTTTAGTCATCTTTACAATTGGTGTTTCTGCATCTGAATCAATCATTCTACAACCTTTAAAGGTTATTAAACACCATTAAAATGAAAAATTGGTTCACTGCAATCTGCTCATCTAGCATTCATAAACTTTGACACTAAAGAAATAGCAGTTTAATTTAAGAAGACTTATTGTGATCTGCTAAGTGAAAAGTACTGTGCCTGGTAATGCAAAGGATACAAATGATGAAGACACTATTTTTGCTCTCATGGAGCTTTACATTCTGGCAGATAAGTTAAGACCTATAATATAACAATAATAAATATAGAATACATTAGAGAAGTGGGCCTCAAGTTTCAGGATATGTTGGAATATTCTAGAGAGCTTCTTTGAAAACAGATTGCTGAGCACCATACTCAGTTTCTGACTCAATAGATCTGACACGGGGCCTAGAATCTGCACTTCTAACAAATTCCCAAGTGATGCTGATACTGCTGTTCCAGGGACTACACTTTGAGAATCACTGCAGTAGAGATTTAAAGAACTATAGGAGTTCTGGAATTCCCTGATGGTACAGTGGAAGGGGTCCACCTGCCAACACAGAAGACATGGGTTCATTATCTGGTCTGGGAAGATTCCACATGCCATGGAGCAGCTAAGCCTGTGCACCCCAACTACTGAGTCTGCACTCTAGAGAGTGCAGTTCACCCCAATTGCTGAACCCGTGTGCTGCAACTGAAGCCCGTCCACCTATAGCCTGTGCTCCACACCAAGAGAAGCCACCACAGTGAAATGCCCGCACCACAATGAAGAGTAGCCCCTGCTAGCCGCACCTAGAGAGAGCTTGCATACGCAACAAAGACCCAGCTCAACCAAAGTAAAAAAAGAATATTTTAAAAAAATAAGGAACTATAGGAATCTGTAAGAGAGAGAGTATTATCCTGACTATGGGGTCAAGGAAGCCTTTATAGGGATAAAAATTTGAACTGAGCTTTGAAAGATGAATAAGATTTTGATGGGCAAATACATGAGAGAAGGACATTGTAGGCAGAGGGGACAGTTTGAGCAAAGCTCTGAGGGAGGAATAATGAATAGATAATTATAAACATAGGTAAATATTGTAGATTTGATCTGTACCTTGAGGTCACTTTGTGGAAGACTTTAGATGTTAAAATAAGAAGCTTGAACTTTACTCACAAACTGATGTTTCCCAAACTTTGCTCATCATAAGAAATATATGGATAATATAGTAAGTACACAAACTTGGCAGACTTCATCTCAGAGCAACTAATTCAGAATCACCAGTGAACAGAACTAGGAGTTCTATGGTTTTAAGAAGAACTCCAGGTCATTTTCTATCATCAGGCCAATTTTAGAAACACTTGGGTAGATAATTTGCCATTTGAGCAAGTGCTTACCTGGAAAAGTATGTGTATGTTAAATATATGTAATTCAAAACCTTGTTATGTATAGTGACCTCTTAAAGGAGTACAGTCACTGGGTATTCTTTTCATGAAGTGAATAATAACCCTACATTTTCCTATTTATTAGCTATGCTCTAAATACATTGGGTTAACTTATTCCTATAGAATGAACCATATAACAGAGTTTTCACAAAAATCTTTGTTGGGTTAAATTTCCAGAAGTTTTTTTCGATTAAAAATGTCCTTAATTGGCTGTTTGGCAGCTACCTCATAGGTATGGAGTGAGAATTTAGTAAGCCACTACATACAAAGTTCTTAGTTTAAGTACTGATACATAGTATGTGTTCGATGAATGGTAACTATTTGTACTGAAAAGAAATATTCCTTAACAGCACTTCAAATAACCCATTGGGAAGGGGTGAGATAATACAATATTTAGTTGTCATGTCTGAGTTGTGTTAAATCACATAGGACTTGAATAATGAACTCTTGATTTCCACAGATTATCATCCATAGAAAAGATTTTAATCTTAGACCTCCCTCCTATATATACTTCCTCATGCTTTCAAATAGGTCCCCTCCATTCCCATTCCCTCCTTGCCAACACTCTTGGTTGGTTTACGGTCAGAGCACACAAATCTATTTTAATATTATGATAAGTAAAATGTAATTATAAATTTTTGGCATATTCTAATACATTCTAAAGCCAAATACAAATGATTGCTGGATTACTCACTTTTCTAGATGTTATCACAATTTACTCCTTAGTAGATTATGAAATAGTCTCTTTAACCAGACTCCATTTCTAGAAAATGGGAACAACAAGAACTGTAGGGAATATACTGTTCAAGGACCACTAACCTAGAGGGAGAACATTGGATACCTGTGCATCCTAGATAATAACAGGTATGTATAGAAAAGGTACCAGTGAGGAGGAAATCAGGGCAAAGAGGAATAAACTAAGCTAAGCTTAGAATTAAGCTA
Organism: Cephalophus harveyi; assembly: GCA_006410635.1. Lineage (NCBI taxonomy): Eukaryota > Metazoa > Chordata > Mammalia > Artiodactyla > Bovidae > Cephalophus > Cephalophus harveyi. The sequence goes on from SJYT01035730.1 coordinate 115,188, forward strand.
AGTTAGTAAGCTAAGAATTTAGTGTGAGTTTTGATTAGTTAGTGGAACAAACAAAACAAAAGGGAAAATGCTGCCACTTTCTATTTCTTGGTATTTCAACTCTTGGCTGCCAGTAGTTAAAGACCTTGCTACCTAAACTCTGATCCGAAGACCAGTAACATGGGAGATACCTGGGAGTTGATTAGAAGGTCTTGGGCCTCCCTCCAGACCTTCTGAGTCAGAATCTGCATTTTAACAAGATCCTCGGGTGATTATGTGCACATTAAAGCGTAAAAAGCACTTGTTTTCACTGGAAAGGAAGAGAAGAGGATGATATCAGAATTTTAAGAGGATCCATTCCAGAAGACAATTATAAAAGAGTAATGATTATTACTTGGTTTTCTGCACATATATTTTCTATTTTAAATGTAGCACGGTGGTGTAGCTCTTCTTTAATTACCTCTCAGTATAGGTTGTTTTCTTCACCAACTGTCTAAATTATCTTTATAATTCTCATACATCAACTGGGTATTTTGTTACGTAGCTTTGAGAGGCACTTAGATGCCCTGTAGAGTTTTGTTTTATTAACATAAAAGCAATAATTCAGGCTTCCCTGGCGGCTCAGTAATACAATCCACCTGCCAATGCAGGAGACACGGTTCGATCCCAGATCCGGGAAGATCCCACATGCCTCGCAGCAACTAAGCCTGTGTGCCACTACTGTTGATCCTGTGCTCTAGAGCCCGGGAGCCATAACTGCTAAGCTCACGTGCCACACTACTGAAGTCCGCACACCCTAGATCCTGTGCTGCCCAACGAGAAGCCACGGCAATGACAAGCCCATGCATCACAACTAGAGAATATCCCGTTTACCACTGCTAGAGAAGAACATGCACGCAGTGAAGACCCAGCACAGCCCTAAATAAATAAATAAAATTTTTAAAAATTAGAGCAGATAATTCAAAAGAGCAATCTTTGTCTTTCTTATTTTCACATTTCAATTCAGAAACCTTTCCCTAAACTAACACCTGCCTTAAAAATCCCTACATACTTCAGGAAAACAAAATGAACCCAAACAAAATAACCCAAACCCCACATAGCATTCTGAAAGATTTAGAAAAGTGTCCATAAACCCACAGTCATGAATTTTATGTTGTAGTTATAAAATGTTTTATTAAAAGAGGAATTAAAATTCAGCTGACATTAACATTTTGCCTGAAGTTACCTCCTGTGACAGTAGATGGCTTCAAACCTTTAAAACTATACAAATGACTAAAGTCACCTTTGTTTTTATTATTTCTAAATTGTTAACTTTGGAAACAACTTTTACCAATTAGAACTTTTTATAAAGCTAAAAGAATTTTGCTACAGTTTTTTTCATTTCAAGTTTATTAAAATTTTAGCAAGACAAATTATTCAGGTTACAGTTTATCAGAAGATCAGCTCAAGTTTAAGTCACATTGAAAAGAAAAGAAAAAAAAAGCCCAAAACCTAAAAACAATGAAAATACAGAAATAACATAAAGGAAATTCATCAACAGGTCTCTAAACTTGAAAATTGAGACAAAATAGAAATTAATTTGTACAATGCACTCATCCACTTTTGCCTCCATTTTTCCTAGGGCTTGCTTGATAACATGGTCAAATTTTTATTTTTGTCATGCACATGCTCATTTTCTTGACCATTTGATTTTTGGTTTTCCTTTTCTACTGAGGTTCTGGTCTCATGTTCCTGGTAGGAATCTATTTTCAAGTATAGGAGTATCTCTTCTGAATAGACAATAGACTGGAGTCATGTTCAAGATTTTCAGCCTCATTTCACTAGATGCATATTTTTTTAATTTTTCCTTTTTTCTGTTTTCAGGAATTTTTTTATGTTTCTTTTTTTCTTTTTAAAAATTTTATTCAAAAGCACTTTCAGAATCAGAAGAAGACTGAGACTCTCTTGAGCTATCTGAGTCATGGGATGATGGTGAGGATGGTGATGATGACTTATGCCTTTTCTCCTTAGTTTTAGTTTGGGAATTAGCTCTCTGCAACTGAATATTTGCACCTCAGCAAATGGCTTTCTAGCTGCATCTGTTTTCTGATTTCTCTCTCTTACACAACTTCTTGACCATATTTCTACTCACTATATCATTAATAGTGATAGATTTGTGCAAGAAGTCTCACTTCTTAATATGATCTATGGAAAACATTGCAGTTACACTAATCTCAGTATAAAAATTCAAATCTGAGTCTCAGGTGGATGCTCAAATGTTAAACATGCTTTCTTTTTTTAAAAAAAGCTTCCTAAGTAAGGCCATCTGGCACATAGAACATAGATGGCATATACCCTTAATCTTTACAATAGCCCTATGAGGTAAATTCTCTTGTTGTGTATATATTTTATATATGTGTATGTGCGTTCTGAGTCGATTCAGTCATGTCCTACCCTTTGTGACCCCACGGACTGTAGCCTGCCAGGCTCCTCTGTCCATGGGATTTTTCTAGGCAAGAATATTGGAGTGGGTTGTCCCCTTTGCAGGTCAGCTGTCAACATCAGTAGACATCTCTTCTTCCCGTTTGGCACTGAGCCTCAGGTAATTATTTTGTTTTTTGGTTTTCACACTTAAGCTTCTGTTCTTTAACCTGCTTTTTGTCCTGCCTCCAGATTCCTGAAGCCTATTTGTTTATCTTTCCTAGGTCAATGACTTCATTTTGAAACCCAATATTTTGAAGAGAGAGAGGAGAGCCTGTGTTCAACAAAATCCTTTTTGTAAAGACAACTTGGTTTTGTCTGTTAGTGTTGTGTCATAAAGCTTTCTGTCTGCTGTACCTGAAAACTACCCTAAAAAAGACAGAGAAGAAACCCAGTTATTTGTGACATTTTCCAGCATCATAGGACTTAAGCATTATCTGCTTGAAATATGGCTCTCATCTTGCCACTTTCCCCCATAATAAATAGTTACATGTGATTTTTTTTTCTGCATCTATCATCTATGAATATACTGTTTTGAGGAGAAGTTTGAAAGTTAAACACAAACCTTACTGAGAGTATTTGATATCTATCTTATAAAAATATGATTGTATAAAGTAATTCTTAAAGTTCTATTTTTATCCTTAAAGTTTAAAGAAAGGAAAGGGATTATCAGTTGTTATTAGATTTTTATGTTGAAAATTATGAACTTTCAGTATATAAATTTCAAGTTTTTCCCCATAGGCTTTATTACTTCCTTCAGTTGTCTTTTCATTTTCCTGTGCTGTCCATCAACTATTTCCTATCCTTCTGGGATTCTCCTCAATTTCTGTTTGCATTGTGATGTCATATTTCTTTTATTTTAAATGATTTTAATTTCATTTTTAATATATAGTGAGAACACACTTTATTAAGTTCATTTCACTACTTCCACTATCAAAATAACTGTCTTTTGAAATTTTTGCCTCCTAAAAAGAGTTTTCAAACCCAGCTTTGAAAGGAGACAGCAGTTCCAGTACCCCTCTCCCCACCTGTCTCTTATACACATCTTCTCTTTGCATTTTCTACACTTATGGAAAAAAAGTTACATATTCCAAATACATTTCTAAAGTAGAGGTGTTTAGAAAAATAAAATTTTCTATGTAATAAGTAATTCTCCAGTTGGATATTCCATTTACAAAATCATATAATTTATGGTTTTATGCTCTTATGTTAGAAGAAATCTTTTCAATAAAAAGAGTTTTGTTGGATTTTTTCTGATTATGAAAATAGCATATGCTTATTTATAGTACTTATACTATGAAAATAATTCAGGCTCTACTACAAAGCCACAGTCATCAAGACAGTATGGTACTGGCACAAAGACAGAAATATAGATCAATGGAACAAAATAGAAAGCCCAGAGATATATCCACATACCCATGGACACCTTATTTTTGACAAAGGAGGCAAGAATATACAATGGAGAAAAGACAATCTCAACTTCAGGCTCTACTACAAAGCCACAGTCATCAAGACAGTATGGTACTGGCACAAAGACAGAAATATAGATCAATGGAACAAAATAGAAAGCCCAGAGATATATCCACATACCCATGGACACCTTATTTTTGACAAAGGAGGCAAGAATATACAATGGAGAAAAGACAATCTCTTTAACAAGTGGTGCTGGGAAAACTGGTCAACCACTTGTGAAAGAATGAAACTAGAACACTTTCTAACACCACACACAAAAATAAACTCAAAATGAATTAAAGATCTAAACATAAGACCAGAAACTATAAAGTTCCTAGAGCAGAACATAGGCAAAACACTCTCAGACATAAACCACAGCAGCATCCTCTATGACTCACTTCCCAGAATATTGAAAATAAAAGCACAAATAAACAAATGGGACCTAATTAAAATTAAAAGCTTCTGCACAACAAAGGAAACTATAAGCAAGGTGAAAAGACAGCCTTCAGAATGGGAGAAAATAATAGTAAATGAAGCAACTGACAAAAGATTAATCTCAAAAATATACAAGCAACTCCTGCAGCTCAATTCCAGAAAAATAAACAACCCAATCAAAAAGTGGGCCAAAGAACTAAACAGACATTTCTCCAAAGAAGACATACAGATGGCTAACAAACACATGAAAAGATGCTCAACATCACTCATTATCAGAGAAATGCAAATCAAAACCACAATGAGGTACCATTTCACGCCAGTCAGAATGGCTGCCATCCAAAAGTCTACAAGCAATAAATGCTGGAGAGGGTGTGGAGAAAAGGGAACCCTCTTACACTGTGGTGGGAATGCAAACTAGTACAGCCACTATGGAGAACAGTGTGGAGATTCCTTAAAAAACTGGAAATAGAACTGCCATATGATCCAACAATCCCACTGCTGGGCATACACACCAAGGAAACCAGAAGTGAAAGAGAAATGTGTACCCCAATATTAATCGCAGCACTGTTTATAATAACCAGGGCATGGAAGCAACCTAGATGTCCCTCAGCAGATCAATGGATAAGAAAGTTGTGGTACACAGACACAATGGAGTATTACTCAGCCATTAAAAAGAATACATTTGAATCAGTTCTAATGAAGTGGATGAAACTGGAGCCGATTATACAGAGTGAAGTAAGTCAGAAAGAAAAACACCAATAAAGTATACTAACGCATATATCTGGAATTTAGAAAGATGGTAATGATAACCCTGTATGCGAGACAGCAAAAGAGACACAGAGGTATAGAACAGTCTTTAGGACTCTGTGAGAGAAGGTGAGGGTGGGATGATATGGGAGAATGGCATTGAAACATGTATAATATATGTGAAACGAATTGCCAGTCCAGGTTCAATGCATGATACAGGGTGCTCGGGGGTGGTGCAATGAGATGACCCAGAGGGATGGTATGGGGAGGGAACTGGGAGGGGGCTGTCAGGATGGGGAACACATGTACACCCATGACAGATTCATGTTGATGTAAGGTAAAACCAATACAATATTGTAAAATAATTAGCCTCCAATTAAATAAATTTATATTAAAAAAAAATTCAGCAATAGACTAGTACACATAGCAACAGAGGCCTAAAAATCAGTACTAGGTGAAAAATGTTAAGAAATAGAATGTGAAGCTATCTAAGTAAATTTAAAATATCTGTACAAAAAAAAAGAAAAAATATTTTGTAGAAATATAGGCAAACTAAAAGATTTATATCATGCGTTAGAATTATTGTCATTGGGAGGGTGGTTTGAGTGATCTAAATGGGAAATGTGGATAAAAGAAATTTCAGATAATACAGAAATGTACAAAGAAGTTAAAATCACCCTCCATCCCACCACTAGATGGTAATCACAGTTCGCATATTTTGAAATACAGTCATCAAGATACACACACACACTTTAAAGTGAAATTATAGTCTTTTTTATCTTTATTTTCATTTAGCAATACAACATAAATGTTATACATAATCAGTTTTCATGTATCAACAGAATGAACATGGTGTGCAAAACATTTAATGACTACCCTCAGTTCAGTTCAGTTCAGTTCAGTCGCTCAGTCGTGTCCGACTCTTTGCGACCCCATGAATCGCAGCACGCCAGGCCTCCCTGTTCATCACCATCTCTCGGAGTTCACTCAGTCCATCGAGTCCGTGATGCCATCCAGCCATCTCATCCTCAGTCGTCCCCTTCTCCTCCTGCCCCCAATCCCCCCAGCATCAGAGTCTTTTCCAATGAGTCAACTCTTTGCATGAGGTGGCCAAAGTACTGGAGTTTCAACTTTAGCATCATTCCTTCCAAAGAAATCCCAGGGCTGATCTCCTTCAGAATGGACTGGTTGGATCTCCTTGCACTCCAAGGGACTCTCAAGAGTCTTCTCCAACACCACACTTCAAAAGCATCAGTTCTTCGGTGCTCAGCCTTCTTCACAGTCCAACTCTCACATCCATACATGACCACAGGAAAAACCATAGCCTTGACTAGACAGACCTTAGTCAGCAAAGTAATGTCTCTGCTTTTGAATATACTGTCTAGGTTGGACATAACTTTTCTTCCAAGGAGTAAGCGTCTTCTAATTTCATGGCTGCAGTCATATATATTTAGATTGGTTTCAGTTTTTTTAATAACTGGTATTGCAATGAGCATTCTTATACATTCATCTTTCACTAGTAATGTACCTTTAAATTATTGAAAGAAATTATTGTCAAATTGCCCTCCAGAAACTCCATTTTTACATTCCCAATGTGAAAATTTCTGATTCTTCTAGGAACCTAAATCTTTAGGCTTTAGGTTCTAAAACTTAATACACTTGAAGAACAGTTCAGTTCAGTTCAGTCACTCAGTCGTGTCCGACTCTTTGCGACCCCATGAATCGCAGCGCACCAGGCCTTCCTGTTCATCACCATCTCCCGGAGTTCACTCAGACTCACGTCCATGGAGTCTGTGATGCCATCCAGCCATCTCATCCTCGGTCATCCCCTTCTCCTCCTGCCCCCAATCCCCCCGGCATCAGAGTCTTTTCCAATGAGTCAACTCTTCGCACGAGGTGGCCAAAGTACTGGAGTTTCAGCTTTAGCATCATTCCTTCCAAAGAAATCCCAGGGCTGATCTCCTTCAGAATGGACTGGTTGG
>SJYT01035730.1:123028-211518 GCA_006410635.1 Cephalophus harveyi
AGAAGGCTTTCTTATCTCTTCTTGCTATTCTTTGGAACTCTGCATTCAGGTGCTTATATCTTTCCTTTTCTCCTTTGCTTTTCGCCTCTCTTCTTTTCACAGCTATTTGTAAGGCCTCCCCAGACAGCCATTTTGCTTTTTTGCATTTCTTTTCCATGGGGATGGTCTTGATCCCTGTCTCCCGTACAATGTCACGAACCTCATTCCATAGTTCATCAGGCACTCTATCTATCAGATCTAGGCCCTTAAATCTATTCCTCACTTCCACTGTATAATCATAAGGAATTTGATTTAGGTCATACCTGAATGGTCTAGCAGTTTTCCCTACTTTCTTCAATTTGAGTCTGAATTTGGTAATAAGGAGTTCATGATCTGAGCCACAGTCAGCTCCTGGTCTTGTTTTTGTTGACTGTATAGAGCTTCTCCATCTTTGGCTGCATAGAATATCATCAATCTGATTTCGGTGTTGACCATCTGGTGATGTCCATGTGTAGAGTCTTCTCTTGTGTTGTTGGAAGAGGGTATTTGCTATGACCAGTGCATTTTCTTGGCAAAACTTGTAGAACAAACCTACAGAAACAAAGTTATCTCAATATTCCAGGAGATCGAAATGTCCAGACCTCAGCAATAGAGTAAATTTGCTCAGAGTCCTTTCTGTTCTGTGGGAAATCAAAGACTACAAAACATGATGATGTCAGTACACAACTGACAATTTAGCACTGCTTTATGATCTAAACATCAGAAATTGAGTGAACTATTGGTGACTGCAGCCATGTTATTAAAAGACGCTTACTCCTTGGAAGAAAAGTCATGACCAACCTAGATAGCATATTCAAAAGCAGAGACATTACTTTGCCAACAAAGGTCCATCTAGTCAAGGCTATGGTTTTTCCTGTGGTCATGTATGGATGTGACAGTTGGACTGTGAAGAAAGCTGAGTGCCGAAGAATTGATGCTTTTGAACTGTGGTGTTGGAGAAGACTCTTGAGAGTCCCTTGGACTGCAAGGAGATCCAGCCAGTCCATTCTGAAGGAGATCAGCCCTGGGATTTCTTTGGAGGGAATGATGCTGAAGCTGAAACTCCAGTACTTTGGCCACCTCATGTGAAGAGTTGACTCATTGGTAAAGACTCTGATGCTGGGTGGGATTGGGGGCAGGAGGAGAAGGGGACGACAGAGGATGAGATGGCTGGACGGCATCACTGACTCGATGGATGTGAGTCTGAGTGAACTCTGGGAGTTGGTGATGGACGGGGAGGACTGGCATGCTGCGATTCATGGGGTCGCAAAGAGTCGGACACGACTGAGTGACTGAACTGAACTGAACTGATGGGCTTCCCTACTGGCTCAGCTGGTAGAGAATCTGCCTGCAATGTGGGAGACCAGGGTTCGATCCTTGGGTTGGAAAGATCTCCTGGAGAAAGGAATGTCCAGTATTCTGCCCTAGAGAATTCCATGAACTTTATAGTCTATGGAGTTGCAGAGTCAGACACGACTGAGCGACTTTCACTTTCACTTCATAGAAACAGCAGCAAGGATGCACCTATAACTACACCTCATGACATTTATATGTATTCGTTTAAGTAGTACATCAACTTTTTTACACCTGTATGTATATCAGAGTCCTGAAAAAAAATTAAAACTTTTAATTACTAGGGGTTAAACTTGTGTTCTGAGTGATTGTGAGTTATCTATTTTTCAACCTGGTTCCTAAAGTGCCTTTAAACTTTCCTCAAAGATTTGGAGTTCATTAGCAACCTTGTGTTGGAGAAGGCAATGGCACCCCACTCCAGTACTCTTGCCTGGAAAATCCCATGGACGGAGGAGCCTCATAGGCTGTGGTCCATGAGGTCGCTATGAGTCGGACACAACTGAACAACTTCACTTTCACTTTCCACTTTCATGCATTGGAGAAGGAAATGTCAACCCACTCCAGTGTTCTTGCCTGGAGAATCCCAGGAATGGGGGAGCCTGGTGGGCTGTCATCTATGGGGTTGCACAGAGTTGGACACGACTGAAGTGACTTAGCAGCAGCAGCAGCAGCATCAACCTTATGTACCAAATAGTCCAGTGAGTTTTCAAACCCAGCTTTGAAAGGAGACAGCAGTTCCAGTACCCCTCTCCCCACTGGAGCAGACTGATGGGGTGGGAGGAGCCATGCTGCAGAGCCAGACAGACCCTGGCCTCCCTGTAAACCCCTGGGCTGCCCGCAAGGACCCCCGTCCAGGGCCTGAGCGCCTCACTAAGGTCCTCTGCCTCAGTTTTCTCAACTATGATGTGGAGAAAGGATATCCACTTGACTATCTCCCGTATCTAGAGCAAATATTTCAACAAATAGCTGTTAACTCACGGTAACCATTAGGAATAATGAATAACATAATAATGTGCAATGAGAGACTTCCTTGTTGGCCCAGTGGCTAAGATTCCATACTCCTCATGCAAGGGGCCTGTGGTATGATTCCTGGTGAGACAACTAGATCCTACATGCTGCAACTAAATATCCCATGTGTTGCAACTAAGACCCAGGGCACAAAATAAATAAATGAAACATTTTAAAAAGTGAAATGTCTGGAACCTGGCAAATACTCATTAAATGGGAGCTATTGTCAATGTTAACATAAATATGGGAATGTTGTTAAAGGAGAGAAGCAGAAAGCAAAAAGATTCAGATAAATGTGTTGGCTGATGGGAGTCCCATTTTAGGTGCTGGGGCCAGTGACAGTTTAAAAATGTGGGAATTCCTATTGACAGGTTAGAAAAAGAGAGGGAGTTGCTTTGAATTAGGCTCAGCATTCAGAGCTATCAACAGCTTCTCTGAATGGAAAAAACCCATGTGGCTTTTAACAATGGTTGAATGTGAATAAGCAACTCATAAAGGCAAAGTCCTTAAGCTTATTCTACCCAGTGTCACTGCTACACCCAAACCACACTGCAGAAAGAACTGCTAAGTGCATGTTTCCTTAATGCTACTATATGGTAGGAATTTGATCATCTCTTTTCAAGGCACACCTTTATTAAAAAGGAACTATTCAAAGCCATCTGAGTGGTAATTACTACCTAAAGGCTAATTGACCTAATTAATCTAATATGGGTCAATGGCTTTATAAAACCCAAAGAAGAGCATTTTCAAGTGAGAAGAAGAAAAAAAAGAAAAAAAACTCCAAAGGAATTTCTTTAAGTGAACATCCTTAAATTTAGTGAGTGTGATTTATTTCTTGCACAAAGATATTATAGTGCAGCATATTATATTGCTGGAGTGGCTGAGCTGGGATAAAAGGAGAGAGCCTAATTCTCCGAGGAAGCTAAGGAATATTCAGTTCATCACTCAGGGGAAGGCACTATATAAATTACATTAAAACAATACTGCCTCTTTCTGATAATGTAGCACTGAAGGAAGAATTCAACATGACAAGAAGTCAAATTTACTGTCATACTGTTTTGATTCTCTTGGTGATGTGAAAGAGTGCATGCTGATATCTGCTTTTTATCTGATTAACTCTGGCTTTTCTGAATGCTAGCTTGTCCCATTTGAAGTATTAACCTTAAAATACAGATAATATCTAGGCCCTATGACTGAGGAAAGAATGTGTAATCCATCCCGGAGGTAAACAAAATAAGACCCCCAAAGATGTCCACATTTTAATCCCCAAGTCTGTGAGTATGTCACATAACATGCAAAAGGAACTTTGCAGACGTGAAGTTAAGGATTTTGAAATGGGGGGATTATCCTGGATTATCTGGGTGAGCCCAGCCTACTCATGAGGGTCCTTATAAATGAAAAAGGGAGGCAGGAGAGTCAGAATCAGCAGAGATGTGAGGGTGGAAGCAGAGCTCAGGAGAGAAAGAGAGAGAGAATTTGAAGATGCCACATCGATGGACAGTAGCAGTAGTGTTAGTTGTTCAGTCATGTCTGACTCTTTGTGACCCCATGGATTACAGCCTGCCAGGCTCCTTTGATCATGGCATCTGGTCCCATCACTTCATGGGAAATAGATGGGGAAACAGTGGAAACAGTGTCAGACTTCATTTTTTTGGGCTCCAAAATCACTGCAGATGGTGACTGCAGCCATGAAATTAAAAGATGCTTACTTCTTGGAAGAAAAGTTATGACCAACCTAGATAGCATATTCAAAAGCAGAGACATTACTTTGCCAACTAAGGTCCGACTAGTGAAGGCTATGGTTTTTCCTGTGGTCATGTATGGATGTGAGAGTTGGAGTGTGAAGAAGGCTGAGCACCGAAGAATTGATGCTTTTGAACTGTGGTGTTGGGGAAGACTCTTGAGAGTCCCTTGGACTGCAAGGATATCCAACCAGTCCATTCTGAAGGAGATCAACCCTGGGATTTCTTTGGAAGGAATGATGCTAAAGCTGAAACTCCAGTAATTTGGCCACCTCATGCGAAGAGTTGACTCATTGGAAAAGACTCTGATGCTGGGTGGGATTGGGGTCAGGAGGAGAAGGGGACGACCGAGGATAAGATGGCTGGATGGCATCACGGACTTGATGGATGTGAGCCTGAGTGAACTCTGGGAGGTGGTGATGGACGGGGAGGCCTGGTGTGCTGCAATTCATGGGGTCGCAAAGAGTAGGACACGACTGAGCGACTGAACTGAACTGAGGCTCCTTTGTCCATGGAATTTCCCAGGCCAGAATACTGGAGTAGGTAGCCATTCCCTTCCCCAGGAGATATTCCTGACCCAAGGATTGAACCTGGGTCTCCTGTGTGACAGGTGGATTCTTTACCATCTGAGCCACTTGGGAAGTCCATGATGGAGAAAAGGGTCACACAAGTTAAGGGATGCAGGCAGCCTCTACAATTTGGAAAAGGCAAGGATATGGATTCTCTCCCTAGATCCTCTGGAGGGAATGGAACCCTGGGTTTTAAAATCAAGTAGCTTTGATTTTATTCTCAGGAGGCCTCTGACCCCCAGAACTGTAAGTGATAAATCTGTGTTGTTTTAAGCCACTAAGTCATAGCAGAATCCAATGGGCTTATGGCACAGAACCACACTGATGTCATTTTAATTGAATTGAAATGACTTTCCTGTGCCTGTAATGCAAGACTTGGAGGTCCTGCAGCAGAGGCTCACTTTGTTCCTGTTTATTTTCAGGCCTTTTGCGAAATGGACTGTTGGTGAGGGTTACTAAGTATGGGAAGAAATCAGTCCTTTTGTGAGTTAATTTCCCTCTCCCAGGTTTTTAAAGCCTAAAAACGTTTTCTAAAAAGGTATTCACAACCATGCACAGTGTCTTTTAATCTATTTATCCTCGATTCTGAATGCAAAATTAAGCAAGAGTAAAACACTTGGGACTTGGGGCCTTCCTAGGTGGCTCAGCGGTAACCTTCTTTGATGCCTGGGTCTGGAAGATCCCCTGGAGGAGGAAATGGCAGCCCATTCCAATAGTCTTGCCTGGAGAATTCTGTAGACAGAGAAGCTTGACTGGCTCCAGTCCATGGGATCACAAAGAATCATACACAACTGAGAGACTGATCACGCATGCATATAAATTATAAAATTTCTTAAGTATCACTCTTCATGCATGTATGAATTATATGTATCATTTAGCATATAAATAACTTCTGGGGGGCAAATTTCCATTAAAGCTATATCTGTAATATGCCTGTCATATATATGACAGGTATTAGAGGAGTTCCTAAATCACTCTGAACTGTAGTTGTAAACATACTTGGCAAATTAGTATCTAATCTATGGTTAAAAAATATGTCATTCCAATATTTTATAATAACCAGTAAGGAAAAAGAATATGAAAAAAATAGATAATATGTATGTAATAACTGAGTGACTTTGCTATACACCCGAAACTAACACATTGTAAATCAACTACTTCAATAAAAATAAAAGAAAATGTCATCCTAAATGTGAAAATTTTCATGATAATATTAGACAATAGTCCTTGTACATCATTGTATTAAAAGTAAACCAGTGTATACCATCTTATACCCATTAGGATGGCTATTATTTAAAAAAACAACAAACAGAAAATAAGACTTGAGAACGTGGAGAAACTGGAACCCTTGTGCACTGCTGATGGAAATGTAAACTGGTGCAGACACTGTGAAAACAGTATGGGAGTTCCTTAAAAATTAACCATAGAATTACCATGTGATCCAGCAATTCACTTCTAGGTATATACCCAAAAGAATTGAAACCAGGGTCTTAAAGAAACATATTCATACTTAGAATACTCATAAATATAATATACTTCTATTTTCCTATTCATATAAACTATGACATTATTCACAATAGCGAGAAAGTAGAAGGAACCCGAGTAGTCATCAACAGATAAATAGATAAGCAAGAACAGCTTATGTATACAATGAAATATTATTAAGCTAAAAAGGAAGGAAATTTTGACATATGTTGCAACATGAATGAACTTTCAGGACATTATGCAAAGTGTAATAAGTCAGACACAAAAGGATAAATTCTGTATGATTCCATTTATATTCCTGGAGCAGTCAAATTCATAGAGACAGAAGATAGGATAGTGGTTGCTGGATTGAAGGTTATTGTTTAGTGGACACAAAGTTTCAGTGATGCAAGATGAAAAGCATTCTGGAAATGGATTCTGATAAAGACCACAGGGGATTTACCAGGTGCTGCTAGCGATAAAGAACCCTCCTGCAAATGCAGATGTAAGAGACACGGGTTTGATTCCTGGGTCAAGAAGATCCCCTGAAAGAGGAAATGGCAACCCACTCCAGTATTCTTGCCTGGAGAACCCCTTGGACAGGGAAGCCTGGTGGGTTACAGTCCATGGTGTTGCAAAGAGTCAGACATGACTGAGCATATAATACTCATTTTGTATATTTTGTGTTTTTTTTATTTTTTACCACTGTATTATGTATTTTTTACAACTTTGATACTGATAATATTGTGAAGTACACAGGACAGATATGATCTCCATTTTTTAAATTAAAGAAACTGAGGCTCGGAGAGATGAGACTAGAGCCCAGGACTCCTGACTGAAGGACCAGGTAGCACTTCTTGTCAGCTCTTCTCTGGCTACATTTTGCTCCTAGTGGCTGGATTTTTATGTGTGTGTGTGTGTCTTTTACATTAGTATTGTGTTTGGATGTTTTCACACTTATAAACATCTCTGATAGGTTGATATGGTAGAGATACTTGTCTCTTTGCCTAGCTGGTGACAATTTAATGATAGTATTGTCAACCAGTGTATTCAATGATTATACACATTTATCAGACAGTGTAATCATCTCTATCATGCCAGTTGCTCACACACCAGAACTGAAACTCCAGGAACACTCTATTACTCTGTCAGGGATAATAGGTCATTATTACCAAATCAGCAGCACAGTGCTTTAAAAATAAATGACCTGCTTCCCATCATTATTTATTTTTCATAAGTGCCTCAGGTTTATCTTACCATCTAACAGCAGGAGACAATTATCCTATAATCTTCTTCTTCTTCTTTTTTTGTTTTTTTTTTTTTTAAAGCATGTCCTAAGTGGTCTTAAATGGTAAATGGAACATTTCTGTTGACCCCAGTGTAGAAGCCTGGGAGGTTTTATGGGAGCATAAATAGAAAATGGGTAGAATTCATATTATATGGACACCTAATGCATATAGTCTTTTCCTTTTCCATCCAATTCTGTTGACAAAGAAGACCAGCTAGGAGGATGGGAGAGGGAGGAGAGAAGGAGAATTTCTATGTACTTACCCCATGAATTGAGCTGAGTTTTTAATGTTCCTTTAATGCTGTTTGATTGAGCCCTCAGAGGGTACAACAGTCCCCATACGCTGTCCCTTCCCTGTGTGGAGTATTTTAAAGGGAAACTCATAACTCATAAAAGGAAAAATTCTCCACCTGGGGAGGAATTCTCCTCCTCCTCCTCCTTCTCCTTTCAAACAACAGCCTGAGGGGGCCTGAGGGGTCTTCCTGGGGCTGGATACCTGCTCTTCCCACCTGGCAGGAGGTTCCACTGAGAGAGCAGTCCTCCTTATACTAAAGTCTGGATGAAATCACAACCCAGAGGCAGACTGGCGATGGCCATGGCTGTGGTGGGAAGAAGGTACCAAGAAGGACGGAGCATCTGTTTCCCAAGAAGAAAAGGGGCAAGCTGACTGGGTAAGGAGCCCTGTTCCTTTTGGTAACTGAGAACCGTCCTCTTAGAGGTGTCCGCTCGCTTTCAAAACAAAAAGAAGCTTGTAACTGTAAAAGGCAATGATGGGTTTCCTGCTTCCCCACCCTTTTAGAAGCAAAACCTATTTATGAGGCTTTATTAAGTGCAAATAAGTCCCTCGGCTTCAACGGAGAAGCAGCAGCTGCTGAGGATGTGGTCATTTGCATATAAATGACATGATTTCAGCTTAGAGAAGAATATTGAAAAATATACATGTCGACAAAGGAATCCTGATAGATTCACACATATTAAGGTCAGATATTGTAATTTTTAAGGCTGCTGCATGCTGATGACTGCATCCTGTCACATATTCAATTCTCTTTGGGTTAGATGAGTTTTATCTTCTATGAGAAGATTTTTATTGTGAATTAATTAGATTACTTTTTTTTTTCCCTAAACATGGGAACATTTAGGTCAATAAGCTAAATGCTCTACAAATGCATAGGCTCCGTGACAGCCAAAGTTACCAACTGCAAACTTGGTTTTCTGCATAGCTAATGCAGAGGGTTGAATACCCAGGAACCTCCGGGGGAGGAGACAGCAGTGATTTCTCTGCTTTCACTCTGTCCTCTGCAGGGTCAACCTTTTTTGTGAAGAGCCAAAGAAATGGCAACCCACTCCAGTATTCTGGCCTGGAAAATCCCATGGATGGAGGAGCCTGGGAGGCTACAGTCCATAGGGTCGCAAAGAGTCGGACACGACTGAGTGACTTCTTCACTTTCACTAAAAACTTCCCTGGTGACTCAGGTGGGAAAGAATGTGCCTGCAATGCGGGAGACTCGAGTTTGAATCCTGCCTGGGTCAGGAAGATCTCCTAGGGAAAGGAATGGCAATCCACTCCAGTATTCTGGCCTGGAGAATCCCATAGACAGAGGAGCCTGGTGGGCTACAGTCCATGGGGTCACAAAGAGTCAGACACGACTGAGCAATTAGTCACTCACTCAAGGGAAGTTCCAGTTTCCATATTCTAAAATTTTTCCAACAGCTTGACTAAAAGATTATTGAAGAGGGGGACTTCCCTTGTGGTCCAGTGGCTAAGACTCCATGCTCCAAATGCCGAGGGTCCAGGTTCAATTCCTGGTCAAGGAAGAGTGGCCTTGCTCACTGCAACTAGAGAAAATTTGTGTGCAGCAATGAAGACCCAGTGCAGCTGAAATAAATAAATAAATCATTCTTTTCCTTGCTAGTTGTTTAATTATTTATTAGTTATCTTTAATTATCTCTTTTGAAAGTGTCTATATACCAAGGACTTTCATCATCTAAAGTTAACACACAAAGTTTAAAAATGGCCTGTGGCTTGAGGTTCACAGCTGGCAAGAGACAGACCCTGAAATCATCTGCACTGCTTCCAGGCAAGTGTCCCCAACGCTGGCTGGAGGAATTCCTCTGAAATTTGCCCCCACTTTTGGCTGTGCATCAGTTCAATGCTTATTGGCTCCTTCCCCACCTGCAAGATAGAGCTTATTTATCTTGTTGTATATTGTCTGCTGGGAAGGCCAGAGAAATACATACCAGCCCCTTCACCTTGCCAGTCAGTCCGCACCCCTTTCAGGGAGAACATTTTCCTGTAAATGATGATCCCTCAAGTGATAACTGTAGATTTTCTTATAGAAAAATAGTATCTTGTGATCCTTTAAGTTACAGACTTTACTCATATCAATTCAGCATTTGATCACTGCATTATTTATTCATTAAATGAGTCAGTTAACTAATCCTCAACATATTTTTAAACCTTCAATGTTAACATTTACTGGATGATAAAAGTCCTTGGTATATATAAACTTTTAAAAGAGATAATTAAAGATGACTAATAAATAATTAAACAGCTAGCAAAGAAAATGAACAATTTATTTATTTAGGTTGTGCTGAGTCTTCATAGCTGTGTACAGGCTTTCTCTAGTTGTGGCGAGCAGGGGCTACTCTTCATTGTAGTGCACAGGCTTTTCACTGTGGTAGCTTCTCTTGTTGTGGAGCACAGGCTCTAGGCTCTCAGGATTCAGTAATTATGGCTCCCGGGCTCTAGAGTGAAGCCTCAGAAGTTGTGGTACGTGGGCTTAGTGCTCCAAGGCATATGAAATCCTCTTGGGCTCAAACTGTATCCCCTGCATTGGCAGGTGGATTTCCATCCACTGCGCTACCAGGAAGTCTGTAAAAAGAAAAACTGAGAAACTCACCATAAGTAGATGTATTTCACAGTAGATGTAAACAGAGAACTTTAAAGTTTTTACAGAACTCTGTTATGCTAACCTGAAAAAAGTATCTCAAGGTTGATTTGCTGATATATTCTATATATTTTCCATAAAGAGATATTATATAAAACTCTAGGTTTAATACAGAT
The DNA here is from genome assembly GCA_006410635.1 of Cephalophus harveyi. Classification (NCBI taxonomy): domain Eukaryota; kingdom Metazoa; phylum Chordata; class Mammalia; order Artiodactyla; family Bovidae; genus Cephalophus; species Cephalophus harveyi. The sequence continues at coordinate 133,535 of SJYT01035730.1, forward strand.
TTTAAAACTATAAATTATATAAAGCTTAGTCCTAAAATTGATTAGATTATACATAGAAGATGATTATATTACCTAAAATTTGGCATCCCATTACTGCTGCTGCTAAGTCGCTTCAGTCGTGTTCAACTCTGTGCGACTCCACAAATGGCAGCCCATTGGGCTCCGCTATCCCTGGGATTGTCCAGGCAAGAACACTGGAGTGGGTTGCCATTTCCTTCTCCAATGCATGAAAGTGAAAAGTGAAAGTGAAGTCGCTCAGTCGTGTCTGACTCAGCAATCCCATTACTACAGAAGGGCAATTAACCCATCCAGGGGTAGATCCAGATACCCTGAAGCCTAAAGTTCATTCAATTTGGAAATTTTTGATACAAAATTGAGTACAAAGTACAGGTGGAGAGAAAAACACAACAAATTATAAAAAAGAAACAACACAGCAAGTTATAGGCCTCACAAAAGCCACAAAACTAATGTACTTTGATTAATTGGATACACCTTTATAACCCTTTCTCTACAATTGACTACCTGTTCAGTCTACCCTGTAATGTAATTGATAAAAATTTGTTTTTTATTAATGATAGTTTTTAAAATTTACTTCATTTTTACAATATGTTATATGTAATATCACGTAAAGTTTTAGGATTGTTATCAAATTGGAGAGAGCCTCTAATTCTTTCATACATGAGCTGTGAAATTTCAGGGAATTTCAAATGTTCTTGTGTCGTTGTTGTTTTTAATCGCTAAGTCGTGTCTGACCCTTTTGTGACCCATGGGCTGTAGCCCACCAGGATCCTCTGTCCTTGGGACTTTCCAGGCAAGAATCCTGGAGTGGGTTCCATTTCTTTCTCCAGGGGATCTTCTTGACCTAGGGGTCAAACCCACGTGTCTCCTGCTTGTAGGCAGATTCTTTACCACTGAGCCATGTGACTGATCCTAAATACGTTCCCATGTTTCTAGCACCTTAGGCCATAGAACACGCTGGTTTTTACTGCAATATGCTCTCAAGCCCTGCACTTCCATGTCCCCAGAATTAATGTTTATAGAAGCTGTCCCCAGATTAGGACAGTTAGCCTTATCTTGACTACATACAGAATTGACTGTAAAACAGATAATTCCATGTATTTCCAACCCAGCTGACATGGCTGAAGGGAAAGAGTCTTATAAGAAGAGACCCATGGAAAGCTATCTGGGTCTCTCTGCCTTTGGAGAGTCTGGTGGTTCTTATATACCAGAAAATCATGGCTGATTTTCAAGGTACAGTGTCTGGGATGAGAAGAGGGGCGATGAAAGCAGAAGACAGGTGGATAGTTTCTCTGTGGCAGTACAAGTCCCATAAAGTTAAAAAAAATATATTCCCTAAGTTCACAAAAACAATATTCTGCACCACCCTGCCCCCACCGACTCCCTCCTACCAGCATTCTCTGTACACCAGTTTAGTTCTGCCAGAGTAGAATTAAAACCAGAAAATGCCACGAGAAAGAGAAGGAGAACCAGTGGATGCAGGTCTCGCTGGGGTGTGATTAACTGAACACAACCGATTCTCTAGGGTATCAATGGTCATCGTCTTCTGGAAGAGCTTTGCTAAAAGCAGAGCCTCCCAGCTCTGCTGTCAGAGAGGAGATGGACACTCTCATCTGCTCTAGACAGAAGACGAAGTGGGCAGTTTAGACTGCTGAAAAACAGTTGGAGATAAGCTTGTAGTTCCAAAAAAATTAATCCATGCCTCTAGATAGCACGTAAGCCTATTGGAAAGCTTTTCCAATTCAAGCAGTTAATAATATATCAAGTCTTGTAGCATAAGAGATACAATTTTCAAAATTATTGTACTGAGGGAATCATAAATCCCACCAAGAGGAAGGCTGTAGTCCAGATATTTTATTTTAGATTTCCATCCAGGGTACACTATGACACTCCACATGAAAGTCAAATTGTCCATGTAAAATGGTTTCCAGGTGATAAGTTTACCCCAAGGGGTCCAGTGAGGTAATACAGTCAGAGTTATATCTGACTTTCACAATCTATAAAGACTAGTTATCAATTTTTTGAAAGATTTGATAAGCAGGAACAAAAAAATAGCTTATGGATGCTGACATTTGTCTCATTAATGGGAGCAGTGTAAGAAGTACAAGCCCCTTCTGGATTTGGCTGTAAATACACCACTGACATACATTTTGGAAGGTTGCTGTTTTGTGCTGGTGGGAATGTATTTGTCTAACCTTACACTGACTCTAATAGATGTAATGAAGCAGTGGTATTACTGTCAGCCACATTCAGCTTTTTAAAACAGGGGTACCTACTCTGCCAGTATCTGTCAGGTTCCAGGCCACTGCCTATTAAAAATTATGTTCCATCTACACTAGTCTAGCCTACTGGAAGTATTATTATTATCCTGATATGTTTGGGGAAGGGAAGGAAAAAACAAATCCCACTTCACCCCACAGGATTCCAAGGAATAATTAATATTTTTCCCATCTTGGAATAGGAATGCTGCTACTTTCTCTAGCATTTCACATGGAAGACACAACCCGCCTGGCAAGGGCAGAACTAATCAACATGTTAGAAACAGGCAGGAGGCCCGAGTACTAAATAATCGCCAATTTGAATGCTGTCTGCCGTTGCATCATTCTTTGTACTGCAAGGCAATATCTTCATAAGTTATTCCCTTGTCACCAGGGAAAAAGAATTAGATTTTTTTTTTTTTTTTTAGGGAAGATTGGTAGGTTTGCTGAAGATGCTTATTAAAACAATAATAGTAATAACCAATGCTGACTTTTGCTTGGTTTCAGTTAAACTCTCTAAAGTGCATTTCCAGGTGTATGCTGACTGCCCAAACTGCAGAAGCAATTCTTTGAGCATCATTGCTTGAGTTCATGGGGTGAAATACAGGAAATGGATACACTATTCACCTGTCCAGAACTGAAGACTAAACCCATTCTTCAAAAGCTCACCATGTGCTTAATAGAAGTATACTGCAGGGACACTTTATCTAGCCAACATCATCAGTAAATGGGTTTGTTTTCCCTCAGTCTTCCTTCAATGATATTTAAATTTTAATCCATTCAGTGTAACCATATTGCATTTTAGCATTTCTACGATAATTGCATATTTCCCTTCCTTTTAGATTTGAGTGAAGGCATACGAACTTCTTTGTGAAAATAAATTCTTGTTACCAGTTACCACTCAGTAGTGGCTGCTGGGGCTCTTGGGCTGTGGTTTTCAGCCCCCAGTTTGCCTTGGCTTCCCTGACGGCTCAAACAGTAAAGAATCTGCCTGGAAGGTGGGAGCCGCGGGTTTGCTTCCTGGGTTGGGAAGATCCCCTGGAGAAGGGAATGGCAACCCAGTATTCCAGAGAATACCCAGAATTCTCCAGTATTCTTTCCTGGAGAATTCCATACACAGAGGAGCCTGGTAGGCTACAGTCCATGCGGTTGCAAAGAGTCGGACACGACTGAGCAACTAACACACGTAGCCTGAGCATTTCCTTCTCCTGCGCCCCCGCCGTGTGCTGCCCTGTAAACGCCCCCTCACCGTTTCTAATCAGGCAAGGCAGGATTTTGCCTTGAGAGAGAGCAGGCATTTTGCAGTTCAACATTCTAAGATGAATTCCAGCTCCATCACTTACTTCCTGTGTGAACGTGAACAGTTAATTTCCTGAGTTTTCTTGTTTATATAAAGAAGAAGAAATACTTGCCTAGGGTTGTGAGATGGACGGATGTTGGTACAGAATTTGGCACAGATTTGCGAGGGCCAGTGCCTCCATCAGGTACACCTAGAAGTGAGTTGGTTCTAAGAGAGGACCCTGGGGTATTGTGACAGCTCAGGGACAGTTCACGGGACTTCCTCATTCATTTGTGCATCCTTTGCTGGTCACTGGAGGACTGACCTTACCAGCACCTGACCTCCAAACACATGGACACGCAGACCATTGCTGTGCTTAATAATTTAGATCGTCACATCAGCATCCTCTCTATGCATTTTTTGTCCATCTCTCTGTAAAAATAAAGTTAGGCTTCTTTTTTCTTGCTTTGTTTTTTTACATGAAAAGGATTGATTGGATTTCACCAGGCTTGGAGGCCTGACTTTGCATAGAGGCTGTACAGAAGGCCAAGTCAGTGGTCCTCAGACTGAGGACACAGATTCCTGGGCTCCACTCCCAAGCTTGCTGATTCAATGGGTGGGATTTGAGAGGTGTGTGTCTACCTGTTCCCAGGTAAAGCTGACGCTGATGTGGCTGGTGTGGAGACCACACTATGAGAACACGCTGCCTTAGGTGAACTGAAGTAGAACGGGTGTTGATCCGCAATCACCAGCCTCACACACTGCTGATCTTCAGGCTTGAGATCCTCCAGAGGTGGCTGGGAGGCCAGCTTGTTCTCCTAAAGTGAAGCCTGCTCTTAGACGCAAGTGGTTCTTTGCAACTTGATGCCTAAGACATGTATGATTGAAGTGAGGTGCAAGCAGATCTTTGGTAGCTTTAATTCCTTCCCACACCCCATGGCCTCGTAAGTGCCAACAGCTGGGGCACCCCCCGCCAATGCCTGACCTTCTCTTTTTCCTTCTTCTTAATCCACAGTGGCTGATAATGTCAGGGTTTGAGTGGGACTTTGTGGTTTGAATTATTGGCTCTTGGGTGAGGTGAGACCCACTTGAATTGTTCTTAATTTTTCCACCACATGTTTGGGTTGAGAAGGAAGCAATTTTGTAACCATTTCCAGGTTGGAAATAGTGCTCACAAAATAATAAATTGAGATAATCCAAACCATATTTCCAAATTCACACACAGTTAGTTGAAATGGAAACAGCTTTATAAGACCTGGTCTCAGTGTCCTGACATGGGAGGCGAAGGTGTTTCTGGGAACTCTGCCAGACCCAAAGAAAAGAACTATACATACAGGCCAGGCTTATCCTGTCTGGGTCTGTGTGTGGCCTGAGGAGAAAAGTAGGGGAGCGAGAAACCTCAGGCTGGGGCCAGTCGGGGGGCAGTGGTGGTCAGTGTGAGAGAAGACAAGGAACTTTCGGAAACAGGGATAACAAGTTTTCATGTTAAATGTCTCATATATTGCTGTATAGGGGGCTTCCCTGGTGGCTCAGCTGGTAAAGAATCTGCCTGTGATGTGGAGACTTGGGTTCAATCCTTGGGTGATTGGCCTGAGGAGAAAAGTAGGGGAGCGAGAAACCTCAGGCTGGGGCCAGTCGGGGGGCAGTGGTGGTCAGTGTGAGAGAAGACAAGGAACTTTCGGAAACAGGGATAACAAGTTTTCATGTTAAATGTCTCATATATTGCTGTATAGGGGGCTTCCCTGGTGGCTCAGCTGGTAAAGAATCTGCCTGTGATGTGGAGACCTGGGTTCAATCCTTGGGTGAGGGAAGATCCCCTGGAGAAGGAAATGGCAAACCCACTCCATTATTCTTGGCTGAGAAATCCTACGGACAGAGGAGTCTGGCAGGCTATAGTCTATGGGGTTGCAAAAAGAGTCAGACATGACCTAGTGACTAACCACCACCAAAATTGTTGTATAACCCTAATCTTAGAATGAGCCTGCTGCAGACGCTGTATTACCAGGGCTCACAGGGGTGGTCTCCATGGGACGAGAGAGGGGAGCAGCCCAAGAAGGTGCTGACACACGTCAGGTGGAGTGTTGGCAGGCCCAAGCGGTTAGTGAGAGGGCTGACTGAGAGAGCAGAGGCCCAGGGGTTTACTGAGATCCTTTGGGGAAGGTTACTGGACTTCCCACAGCTTGTGCCCCACAAGACTTGAGGTATTTTTATTTAAATATTGAAGAAAAAGGTGGCCTAACAAGAGGGTAGCCAGGTGACAGACTCCTGTGTAACCTGAGGATTTATAGGAAGATTCTAAAATCACAACTCTGATTGGATTCGCCCCATTCTTTTTCAGATTTCTTCAATCTAAAGGAAGTATGCTCACTGGAAGAATATTTCTGAGCAGCTGCTGGGGCCTAGCCATGTGGCAGATGCTGAGGAAATCACGTGGACCATGAGGCAGGCCCTCATTTCAAGGAGCTGGTCTCCCGGCTCCCCTCCCGGGACTTCTCTTCCTACAAACCATGGTTCCACCACTTGCGCAGTGGAATTCCACCTTTCTTCTTTGTGCTCTCACCAAAGACCCACTCCCAGAGCCTGGGGATTCACCCACTTATTACATAACTGTATGCCAGGCACTATTTGGGGCAATAAGGACTCAGTAGTGAAGAAAAGAGACAAAAATCTCTTGCTTGCCTGAAAGAGACAGAAAATAAATAGATAAAGTAAAGCAAAGATACAGTACGTAAAAGATTAGTATGTTAGGCAGTGATAAAGAGTAAAAATAAGGCAGGGAGGGGAATGAAAGGAGTCTGGAGTGGGGTTTATTGGACTAGCCAGGGCAAGGTTTCTCTGAGAAGGTCTGAACTTAGATAGGGAGGAAAGGCAAGCACAAAAGCATGAGGTAGAAGCTCATTGCTGGCACCTGAGGAGAAGTGGGGAGACCTCTCTGGCAGGAGCAGAGGTGGGAGGGAAATGCAGGAAATGAGGCCAGAATGCGGCAGGGCTGGGACGAAATCAGCTTTGCCTTGCAGAGCTTAGTAAGGACCTGGCTTTACTCTGCACCACGTGGGAAGTCGCAGGAGGGTTCTGGGTTGAATGGTGACCCAGCATGTTTTAATTTTAGCAGGGTCATTTTGGCTGCTGTGTGGGAAATGGACTGAAGGAGAACAAGGAAGAATAATCAGGACGTTCTGGCAGAATCTAGGCAAAAGATGTGGGTGGCCTGGACCACTCTGTGATGATCGTGATGGTGATACGTGGTCAAACCCAGAGTGTAGTTTTAAGGTAGAGCCTGTAGGGTTTATTGACAGATTATGAGATATTAGAGAAAGAAAGGACTCAGAGAACCTCAACAGACATTTTTCAAGAGAGGATGTACAAATGGTCAACAGGTACATGAAAAGGTTCTCAGTATCACTAATCATCAGGGAAACGCAAATCCAAACCACTATGAGTTAACACTTCACATCTGTCAGAATGGCTGTCCTCTAAAAGTCAAGAAGTAACAAGCGTTGGCAAGGATGTGAATAAAAGGGAAACTTATGCACTGTTGGTGGGACTGCAAATTGGTGCAGCCACTTTAGTAAATTTTGAATATTCTTCAAGAAATTAAAAACTGAACTATCATCAGTTCAGTTTAGTTCAGTCGCTCAGTTGTGTCTTTGCAACACCATGAACCGCAGCGTGCCAGGCCTCCCTGTCCATCACCAACTCCCAGAGTCCACCCAAATCCATGTCCATTGTGTCAGAGATGCTATCCAACAATCTCATCCTCTGTTGTCCCCTTCTCCTCCTGCCCTCAATCCCTCCCAGCATCAGGGTCTTTTCCAGTGAGTCAGTCCTTCACATCAGGTGGCCAAAGTATTGGAGTTTCAGTTTCAACATCAGTCCCTCCAATTAACACCCAGGACTGATCTCCTTTAGGATGGACTGGTTGGATCTCCTTGCAGTCCAAGGGACTCTCAAGAGTCTTCTTCAACACCACAGTTCAAAAACATCAATTCTTCGGCGCTCAGCTTTCTTCACAGTCCAATACCTTTCTTTGGGATTGGAATGAAAACTGACCTTTTCCAGTCCTGTGGCCACTGCTGAGTTTTCCAAATTTGCTGGCATATTGGGTGCAGCACTTTCACAGCATCATCTTTTAGGATTTTAAATACCTCAACTGGAATTCCATCACCTCCACTAGCTTTGTTTGTCATGATGCTTCCTAAGGCCCACCTGACTTCACATTCCAGGATGTCCGGCTCTAGGTGAGTGTGAGTGATCACACCTTTATAATTATCTGGGTTGTGAAAATCTTTTTTGTACAGTTCTGTGTATTCTTGCCACCTCTTTTTAATATCTTCTGCTTCTGTTAGGTCCATACCATTTCTGTCCTTTATTGAGCCCATCTTTGCATGAAATGTTCCCTTGGTATCTCTAATTTTCTTGAAAGATCTCTAGTCTTTCCTCTACTGTTTTCCTCTATTTCTTTGCCTTGATCGCTGAGGAAGGCTTTCTTATCGCTCCTTGCTATTCTTTGGAACTCTACTTTCAAATGGGTACATCTTTCCTTTTCTCCTTTGCTTTTCACTTCTTTTATTTTTACATGACCCAGCAATTCCATTTCTAGGTAAATATCTGAGAGAATCACTCAGATATCTAGTAGTAATGAGATAGTAATGAGATCACTATCTTGAAAAGATTATCTGTACCCCTATGTTTATTGCAGCATCATCTACAATCACCAAGACATGGAAACAACTTAAACATCCACCCACAGATGAATGGATAAAGAAAATGTGGTATAATTTTATATATAATGGAATACTACCCAGGCACGAGAAAGAACGAAATCCTGCCATTTGCAACAACATGGATGGAACTTGAGGGCATTATGTGAAGCGAAACAAGACAAAGACCAATACCGCACGATCTCACTTACACATGGAATCTGAAAGAAAAAACAAACCCACAGAAACAGAGAGTAGATTGGTGGTTGCCTGGACGGTGGAGTGGAGGATGTGGGTGAAGGCAGTCAAAAGGTACCAACTTCCAGTTACAAAATGAGTAAGTTTTGGGTGTGTTAATATATAGCATGGTGACTATGTTAACAACACAACACTCTATTATATACTTGAAAGTTGCTAAGAGAGTAGAACCTAAATGTTCTCACCACAAAAGAAGAAGGTAACTAAGTGAGGTGATGGATGAGTAATCATTTCCCAGTGTATACATTTATCAAATCATCATATAGTACACTTTTAACTTACGCACTGTTACATGTCAATTACATCTCAATAGAGGTACACAGAGAAGGACCTAAAAATGGGAAGAAGTGTCTTGGCCTGAGCAATTAGAAGAAAGGGTGGCCGTTTACTAACACAGAGGAGCCTTCAGGAAGAGCAGGTGGGAAAGATTTTGAGCTTGATTTTGGACAAGTTAGAGCTTGACAAACCTACTAGTGGAGATGTCAAATAGGCAAGTGGATATCCGACTGCAGCTTAAGGGAGAAGGCCAGGCTTGAATTTGGGAGTGACTGTAATGACCCAGCATAGATTTATGAGTGATTTCAGGGTCAGTGAAAGGGGGAAAGGGTCCGTTAATTTGAAGCCGGGGAGCCACTACCACATAAAGTCACGAGAGAAGCAATGTCCTCAGAAGAGCAAGTGTCAGTACGAAGTAAGAAGCATTCAGAAAAGCAGAGGATTGAATAGGCATATTGCTGCCAACTGACAGTGAATTCCAGGTAGCACAGCGGAAGAACATCCGGAGAAAAGAAGAGAAGGGGTCAGAAGATGTGACGGACTGGATTGAATGTGCATAAAGTGTCCAGGGTATGAGGAATGATCACTGAGTCTGGGGCCTCTCTTGAGGAACGTGGTAAACAGGGATAACGATGGGCTGCTGGTCTCAAGACCCGAGGGTGTGGCATGGATGAGAGGGCGCATGCGCAGGGGGAGGGACCTGGCCGGGATTGTTCTCTTTGATCCTGAGCTCCGCTCACCTTCATTCTCTCCAGCTTCGGCCCAGGGTTGACCGGGTTTTCTTCGTTCTACCTCAGCATCCAGTTGGGGCTCTTTTCCTACTGGACCGGTTGATTGCAGGCTGCCCTCTGTCTGAGCTGGGGCTCCTCTTTCACCTGCGCTGCTTGGGAAACAGAAACTTTACAAGGATTCCTTCTGGTGCTTTACACAGGCGCTGCGCGCTCGCCTTCTTCTAGATCCTAAAGGTAAAGATGTATTTGGAACTCAAGGGATTGCCTGATGTGTACCTGAGCCGAGCTTCTCTTTCATAATCCCTCAGATTTCTATATCCTTTCACTCATATCCACCCTCTTCACCAGCCATAAAGCGATACCAGATTTGTTAAGGCAAGTGTTTTGTGTTCCTTATTTTTAATTTTAAAAAAGAGCTAAAGTCAAGTTTCTTCATTGTGGGCTTCTTCTTTTTAATTTTTTTATAAGATTGGTAATTTCTGTGATTTAAAAAAAAAAAAAAGGACTCCCTTGTCCTCTTCTAGCACCTGGAAGCATTTATTTTCTGACAGTTTTTCTCCTATCTGAGGAGATAGGCAGTGGTCCGCCCACAGCCTTTCAACAGCCTGGGATTTCTACCTTCTTGCCCACATTGTTTGCGCTCATCTTCCTGACCATGAACTTGGCACTGGCTCTTCAGGACCCCATCATCTTTGTGCTATCAGTTCAGTTCAGTTCAGTTCGGTTACTCAGTCGTGTCCAACTCTTTGCGACCCCATGAATCGCAGCACGCCAGGCCTCCCTGTCCATCACCAACTCCCAGAGTTCACTCAAATTCATGTCCATCGAGTCAGTGATGCCCTCCAGCCATCTCATCCTCTGTCGTCCCCTTCTCCTCCTGCCCCCAATCCCTCCCAGCATCAGAGTCTTTTCCAGTGAGTCAACTCTTCACATTAGATAGCACCACAAATGCAACACATTTTCAGATTGTTTGGAACTTTTTATTTTATGAAAGTCACCTACAATCACAGGACCCTGACATTACAGCCATTATTCTCAGTTTTTCTGTTTGACAGTTATCTTGGCTATGAGATCATTTCAAAGTTGGAAGACACTGGTTTATGCATTTTTTCATGGATATCTCATCATGAACATCTTTGCTGCTAATGAGATCAAAGGCTTTGGGATCAGATCCCCAAAAAAGTATTTATCAGATCTTTAAAAAAATATTTATTATTTATTTATTTGGCTGCATTGACTGTTAGTTGTGAAGTCCGTGATGCCATCCAGCCATCTCATCCTCGGTCGTCCCCTTCTCCTCCTGCCCCCAATCCCTCCCAGCATCAGAGTCTTTTCCAATGAGTCAACTCTTCGCATGAGGTGGCCAAAGTACTGGCGTTTCGGCTTTAGCATCAGTCCTTCCAATGAACACCCAGGACTGGTCTCCTTTAGAATGGACTGGTTGGATCTCCTTGCAGTCCAAGGGACTCTCAGGAGTCTTCTCCAACACCACAGTTCAAAAGCATCAATTCTTCAGCGCTCAGCTTTCTTCACAGTCCAACTCTCACATCCATACATGACCACTGGAAAAACCATAGCCTTGACTAGATGGACCTTTGTTGGCAAGGTAATGTCTCTGCTTTTGAATATGCTATGTAGATTGGTCATAACTTTCCTTCCAAGGAGTAAGCATCTTTTAATTTCATGGCTGCAATCACTATCTGCAGTGATTCCCTGGTGGCTCAGACAGTAAAGCATCTGTCTACAATGTGGGAGACCTGGGTTCGATCCCTGGGTCGGGAAGTTCCCTGGAGAAGGAAATGGCAACCCACTCTAGTACTCTTGCCTAGAAAATCCCATGGACGGAGGAGCCTGGTGTTCATGGGGTCACAAAGAGTCGGATACGACTGAGCGACTTCACTTTCACTTCAAAAAAAATAAAGTCTGGCACTGTTTCCACTGTTTCCCCATCTATTTCCCATGAAGTGATGGAACCAGATGCCATGATCTTCATTTTCTGAATGTTGAGCTTTAAGTCAACTTTTTCATTCTCCTCTTTCACTTTCATCAAGAGCCTTTTGAGTTACTCTTCACTTTCTGCCATAAGGGTGGTGTCATCTGCGTATCTGAGGTTATTGATATTTCTTCGGGTAATCTTGATTCCAGCTTGTGCTTCTTTGAGCTATACCAGAGGCAAAAAAGTCACCCAGCAGGAGAAAGAAATGAGAAGATGGACTCCTGAGTGACTACGTACCCAAGAATGAGGGTGGACAGAAAAGGCCCATGGCACAGGGCATTGTCAGATCAGAAACACAAGGGCAGTTAGACGGGCAGGGCAAGAGACCCCTTTTGTCTCCTGCTTATTTTTCTTAGAGATGCAGCCTTTTCTGGTTGTTGTTGCAGCTCCGCCAACAGTTTTTCTTGTCAGATATTCTAGGGTGGAATGAAACTAATCACAGTTAAATGTTCATTAGCTGCTACCACAGAGTTGGATCAGAGAAAGTGATTGCTGGGTTCTGGTTTTTAATTTTCTTCCCACACAAGAACACAGAATTTGGTCATCCTGACCAGCAGGCAGCTGGGCCCACACCCTGCTCTGCAGGACTCTTCAGAGAGTATTTGTTACAGGATAAAGGGAGGGAAGTCGTTCAGTCATGTCTGACCCTTTGCGACCCCATGGGCTGTAGCCTACCAGGCACCTCCGTCCATGGAATTCTCTAGGCAAGAGTACGGAGTGGGTTGCCATTTCCTTCTCTAGGGAATCTTCCCGACCCAGGGATTGAACTTGGGTCTCCCACATTGCCAGCAGACGCTTTACCATCTGAGCCACCAGGGCAGCCCTGGTACAGGTTAGGGAGGAATATATCTTCCACTATGTGCTGCACATTAATGGTCTCACCTGGGGGATGTTCCCTTCTTAATTATGATGATGATTTGAAGTTTGAGGAACTTTGGAAAGTCACCCATCTGCCTCTGCAAATGTATGTGTTGTCTCTGAGAAAAGAAAAACCATCCTTTGCATTTTAAGTTATTTTCTTATTACTCTAAGAAAATAACATGGGCTATAGGTATGAAAGAGGGTTGTGCGTGCCTGCTAAGTCATTTCAGTCATGTCTGACTCTTTGCGACTGCATGGACTGTAGCCTGCCAGATTCCTCTGTCCATGGGATTCTCCAGGCAAGAATACTGGAGTGGGTTGCCATGCCCTCCTCCAGGGAATCTTCCTGACCCAGGGATCAAACCCAAGGCTTTTATGTCTCCTGCGTTAGCAGATGGGTTCTTTACCACTAGCACCACCTGGGAACCCTGAGAGATGGTGGTACTTAGGGTTTTTAAATATACAAAATGATATATAGGTATAAAAATAAGTTAATAGAATAAACAAAACCAAAATTTAAATTGCTCTTTTAGTCTACTGGATGTTGTGGGCATTTTATATACAAGAAATTGCTTAAGCTATATAATAGCTCTGAGTAGGTAGGCGTTATTAACCCCATTGTATATAAGGCAAAACAAACTTGCTAAAGAGTATGCAGTTAATAAAAGACAAAACAGAGATTTGAACCCAACTCTAACTTATTCTGGCTTCCCAGGTAGCACTAATGATAAAGAACCCACCTGCCAATGCAGGAGATGTAAGAGATGCAGGTTCGATCCCTGGGTCAGAAAGATCCTCTGGAGGAGGGCATGGCAGCCCTCTCCAGTATTCTTGCCTGGAGAATCCCATGGACAGAGGAAAGTCCATGGGCTACAATCCATAGGGTTGCAAAGAGTCAGACACAACTGAAGCGACTTAGCACACACACATGCACTCTGACTTACTCTGAGATCTATGTTTATTCCCCTACATTATGATGACTTTGAAAGGGACCATATTGAGAAGATGAAAATGTCCTTTGCCTTGAAAATAACCAATACAACTTTATTAAGTACTGCTCGGATGGGAACACTTCACACATTCAAGCAAGACAGAAGATAATTCTCCTAAGTTACAGTTGAGTAACAGCCTGGAAAGTGGCATATCTCCTATTATGTCAAGCTTGCTTCTCAGGTAGAAAGGGATGAAACTGCTGATACTGTTTATCCAAAGGATGAAGAAAAGAAGTAGACGTCTTCTAAGCCAGAAAAAAGCATACTTATGTTGTTTATCTGCTCTGACATAAACTGTAATATTACCTGGAACTGCGTCTTAGTCTCAGCCTAACAAGACTGCCCTGCTGCTGCTACTGCTGCTAAGTCGCTTCAGTTGTGCCCGACTCTGTGCGACCCCATAGACGGCAGCCCACCAGGCTTCGCTGTCCCTGGGATTCTCCAGGCACGAACACTGGAGTGGGTTGCCATTTCCTTCTCCAATGCATGAAAGTGAAAATTTATAATTATTAATTATATAATTTTATAATTTATGATTATACAACTATACAATGTTAATAATTTAAAATATATATCTATATTACAGATATATTACACATAGTACAGATATGTAAACATCATATATACTATATCTTTTAGCTATATATATAGATATAGAACTATACATACATCTGTATACATATAACTCTCTATGTATAAAGTCAGTGCAGAACTATTTCTGGCTTAGGATACCACATCTGTATCACTCTACACTGTATACTATATCTACCTATCTACACCTATATCATATCTATATATTCCTCTCTTAAGAGGCACTAGTCTCCTCTCCTTTTGGCCTTGCTGATAGGCACTTGGCCTTCCTATGTTAGGCACATAAGCGGACCACTAAAACCCTACTGTTCTTGCTTGGCCCAGACAGGCCTGGGGGAAGCCCAGCTATTTGGTTGCTCCTAGGATCTTGCCAAGGCCGCTGAACTACTTTGGACAGCAATCCCAAGTCTTATCCTGGTTTAAACAACAAGCCAAAAGCAAAGAGGTGCCTCAGAGGCAGGGAAGACATAAGCCAGGATGATGGAATTCATCCTGCTGTTGGCTTTCTTTCCTTAAAGGGGGCCACCAGCAATTAAATAGCAAACAAAAGAGATCAGGCATACACACACTGCACCCTCATCCCAGGTTCTGGAAAAGAGACCCCAAGGGGAAGATGAAATTTAGGAGGTTTGTTGAACCCACTGTAGAGCTGATCCAGAATTTAAATTGATTCCATAATTTATTGCATTTTAATTAGCAATCAGAAGAGACTAAGTATTGTTTACTCTCTTGTTAGGAGCTCTAGCTGGAAACAAATACCAGAGAGTCTTAATAAGGATGAGTTATATTTACTGTTTTCCATTTTACAGTCTTGTTATAATCATCACAAGAAGAGATTCATTTAGTGCTCATCTGTTCTTCGTATGACATTTGTTGACCACAAGGGTGACATAAAATCAGAACGTACCCCATAAGACCAGAAAGAGCCTCCCCACCTCCAGCCTACCCCTTGTATACACCTTCATTGTTTTCAATAATATAATTTAATGTGGAAATACTTCTGGCTCATGTTACGTGACTTGAGTTCCCATGTGCCATCGTCACCCAAAATGCATCTAAATGACTGCTGTTGGTTATTTATTTAGAGCAGAATAATGCTACAAACAGCAGGCAGCTGTATTTCTATGCACCAGTCCACCATGGTGACAGCTGCATCAGACAGCTGAGAAGCCGAAGCTGTCAGTCTAAGGCCCCGGCATGCCCAGCAGCCTATTAGGCTCTCATCTAACGGGTTACCACACTTATTTTCTTTCATTCTATTATTTTGGTTAGTTTCTAGAATAGCAGTTATTTTTATGACATTTCCCCAGGGTCAGAGCTTTGGGGTTTTCCAAACAAATCTTGCTGCTTTTCCTCAAGCAGGAAGAACCCTGAGTTCCTCCTTTCTGCTTGTCGGGGTGGGACCCGGGCGCAATGTATTTCTTTGAGAGCACTCTGGGTCCTCACTGGGAACATTATAAAGTACTTTTTAAATACCACCGCCTATTATCAGAGTGATCCCCATCAGTCAGGCCAGCTCTGCCTCTGCATCAGGCACCCCAGCAGGTAATGGGGCTCATTATCTCCATTCTGAAGGATGTTTCATTAAACAAAGTGGGAGGACTTGATTCCAAAGGCCACCTTCAAAGAAGGCATGTTTTGTGTGATCTGAATACACATACCCTTTTGAGGCCTTTTCATTCAAAATGGACCTGCTTCCCCAAAAGTAGGTGAAGTAACTGCCATTATTTACTCTGCTTTTTCTCTTTTTTTAACCCAGTTTTGCCACCCAGGCACAGAGGTACCAGTCCAGTGCTTGGGTTTTAATTAAATCTTGTTCCCTTTAAAAAGCTCCTATTGTTCCTTTCATTTAAATAGGATTCTTCTTAGATCTTTAACAAGACCACAGAGGAGTAATAAATCTAAGTAATTGTCCTTATTAAGAGGAGATTATTCTCACAAGACTATAACAGTCACCAAAGTAACTAAAGCCATTTCCAGATAGCACTTAGAGAATCCTCCTCCTACCCAAATACAGAGATGCCTCGTTAGTCACTTGCTTTGCAGCTCAAATTAAATTAGATGGCATTCTGTTTATTTTTCATATCTTTTGTTAACAGAAGGAGATTTTCCCTTTGATGATATTAATCAGGAAACCTCAAGTCCAGCTACACAGGAATTCATGGGATGGAGGTGACCTCTCCCTCTCATAATTGCTTTCTTCCTTCCTTCCTTCCACAGCTGATGCCTGAATCCCTGCTATGCCAGGCACTCTTCTAGGCACTAGTGTTTCAAAAATGAAAGACACAGTCCCCTGGATGGTGTATTATCCAGTCACCTAATATTTAGCAACCATCTTCCATCTTTATAGTGTAAGACACCGTATTAGGTGCTGAGTTTTCAGAGGGAAAAAGAGTCACACACAGTCCCTGCTTTCTTAGAACCTAACCCAGTAATTCCATAATTGATTAATTGCAACCAAAACAAAAGTTACAAGAGGACAGGATGCCACGTGATCATATTCCAGGGAGTCAGAAGCAGTTCCTTCAGAATTATCTACTTACTTTGTTCTGTTACATATGACTGGACATCTGCTTTCCTACCCCACAAAACTGTCTGAGAAGCGTTCTCATTTTCCAAGTTCTTATGAAAGCAGCAGCTCCTGATATTTTCAGTTTTTATT
Organism: Cephalophus harveyi; assembly: GCA_006410635.1. Lineage (NCBI taxonomy): Eukaryota > Metazoa > Chordata > Mammalia > Artiodactyla > Bovidae > Cephalophus > Cephalophus harveyi. The sequence continues at coordinate 150,157 of SJYT01035730.1, forward strand.
TAAAACCTGTGCCCTAAACTGGCCTCTCTTGGTAATAGAAACCTAACTTAACACGTGTAAATAAAGTTGTCAAAAAAAAAAAAAAAATGACAGACTCAAGAACCCTTCAAAGGTTTATTTCAGAATTATACACATGTATGCATGCATGTATACACAAGAGCCTGCCAAGAAGCACATGCCCTAAAAATGGGGAGGAGGCTTTACACCAAAAAAGAGAGTATTGGTTGTCAACCTTATCAGCCACAGTCTTTGTCTTTATATCTGGAGGACATAACTTACATCCGCTCAGCTCTTAAACTGAGCTGTAAAATACTGTGGTTTCTTTTTCAGGAATTGCTAATAAAAGATAAGTTTCTTGCCTCCAAAATTGCCAGTAACATAGAAATTTGGGGTATTACGTGCAGAATTCATTCCTGATACACGAAAGAGAAGCAACCTAGAGCTGTGTAGAGGTGGGGACTGATAGCTTACAATTTGAAACAGAAACTATCATATAAGAAAGTAGCCCTCCTTCACTCACCCAACAAGTCAAAAAATTTTCTTGAAGAACAAGATCAGCAGTCCATCTTCAGGGAAGCCTTGACTGGGGCCACCACTATCCTTATGGGTTATCCATGGGCTAGTCTAGATTCAGCCTTGCACACTGAGAACAATCCACCTAAAGCAGAACTATTTTTTAGATAAAGCCACATTAGCCAAGCAGTGGGGCTTCCCAGGTGGTGCAGTGGTAAAGAATCTGCCTGCCAATGCAGGAGACACAAGTTCAGTCCCTGGGTTAGGAAGATCCCCTGGAATAGGAAATGGCAACCAGCTCCAAGATTCTTGCCTGAAAAATTACATGGACAGAGGGGCCTGATGGATTCCAGTCCATAGGGGTGGCAAAGAGTTGGACACGACTGAGCACACACACATACACAGAGCCAAGCAGTGAGGCTAAAGAATAAAAGCAATATGCCAGAGTACTAACTGGCAACAAGAACTGACTGTCCTAGGAACCAAAATGCTCGAAAGCCTCCATGATCAGTACAGTCTTTTCCTGAAGGCAGACACTGCGTCATCATCAGAAGGTTGCTTGAGGTTGGAGGAAGGCTTATGGAATCAGAACAAGAAGAGCTAAATGACTTGGATGTTCAGTGAAACCAAACTAATACAAACTGATGCTTCTATGTAAAACTAACCAAGGCTAGTAGAAACACTGGAAGTTAACTGGACTCAGCCCTTTGTGTTCATCTCCACATTACAGATACCTTGGCCAAGGGTACCCAATGCCTTAGTTTGTTGGGCTGAACCCACTTTAACATGGATGGCTCTTTCCCAAGCAGTACTTTTCTATTTACATGAAAGTAACTAAGAGAGCAGCCTCATGTCTTGCTGAGGTCATAAATATGGGCTACTTTCTCTTTACCAAGGGATACTTTTTTTTTTTTTTTGCCATGCCTTGCAGCTTATGAGATCTTAGTTCCCTAACCTGGGGTTGAACCAGGGCCATGGCAGTGAAAGCTCAGAATCCTAAACACTGGACAGTCAGGGAATTCTCACCAAGGGATAATTTTATAGGAAAAAAATCCTCACCTTATATTTGAGCATATATGACATATGTTTTTAATTAAGAATCAATAATTAAGTATATTCCAGAATCATGACTTCTATAGGGTAAGATTCCCTTCCATGGTTTCCTATTGCCTCCAAAAAACTTGGTTTTTGGAAAAAAGCAAGATAGTATAGTATTGGCCATCTGGAGGACGTGGAGGACACTGTCTCTATAATTGTCTCCTATAACTATTTCTAGGACAACTTAGCACAACAGATTTTCAGTAACAAATATTTGCAGATAATGATCAGAAAACTATCAAGTGTTTTAAATGGAGCCATATATTTTCTGCCAATTAGGAAGAGAATGATGTTTTTAAAATTTAAGATTGACCTACAATGCAGGATATGCCACATACTCTGGGCTGATTTATGGGTCCCAGGAAAATAGGATGGGTCTGTCTTTTTAATAGTTTCCTTTATAGAATTCTTGCTGCATATATAGTTGTATTTTTTTATTATTTTACCCCTTTCTTGAAAAAGCAAAAAGGCTGTCTGTCCCCTGTGAACCCCCTGTCCTAGCACAGAGGTCTTTCCTGAGACTTGGGCCAGGAAGTGGGCTACTCAGAACATTTGTGTCAAAGGGTCTCTGGTTTAATGACTGACTATAGATATAGAAGGAAAAAAGCCTAGTTTTAACTAGGAATAAAAATTCTAGGAAAAAGGAAAATGACCTTTTAGCTTCAAAGTCATCCCCAGTGGAAGTGGCTCCCTTACGGCATGTAGCAGATGCACAGGTGTAATGCCATTTGAAGGCCTGGCCCCTAAAGTGCCTGGCAGGCTCTTCCATGGTCCCTGGCTTTGCTAATTCTGTGCCTGGAGCAAAGGATTCTGGGATGTCAGAGCTGCACACGATGTCAGGAGCTGGACCCTTGAGCCTACGACACAGAGTCGCCCAGCCAGTGATATTCACATTGGATGTGTGGATGGAGACTAGCTTTCGTTGTGTTAGGCCCGAGATGCTTGTAGTTGTCTGTTCCCCACTCCACCCAGCCTAGCCTGGCTGCGAGAAGCAGGCGAGTCCAGGGAGGAAGATGCTGCCCGCTCTCGTGGACTTCCTTCTCAGGTGCCTCTGTTCTCTTTGTTCTGATAAATGAACACAGGATGGACCTACCACTCAGGACATTTGTAAATGAATTTTTTTTTTAATTTTAAAGTATAAAACAATTTTTTGTTGTAGATGATTTGGTAAAGATGCTGGATAATTTTAACAAGAATGAGAAAGGATATAAAACTATATATTTTAAAAAGTAATTACAATCTGCCATCTTCCTGATCTTATTCCCCTTATCCTCTTGGCTTATTTTAGGTATAGTAAATAATTTTTTTAATCAAATCAATATTCAATATGGAAAAGCACATCAGACCTACTACTGTATGCAAACTCACCTGGGGCCTCTTCAGTGTAGATCCTGAAGACGGGGTCTGAGCCAAGTTGAACCCAAGTGTAAGCCAGGGTCTGGCACTCACTGGACTCTCCACCACAAACACTGATTGGACATCCAGCTCCTGAGGGACAAGCAAGAAATCAAGTCAAGTGTTCGGATCTGGCACAAAATGTAGTGGATCAGGGAAGAGCAGTCTGAGAATATGGGGTGCTGGCAGGGCCAGGGTTGCCAGCATTGGGGGGAAAGGCTTTATACTGTGCTGAGTTGCCCAAAGGGTCTTTTTAAGCCCAGTTTTAGGTTCACAGGAAAATTAGGCAGAAAACATATGCAGTTTTTTTATACCCAGTGTCTCCACACCTGCATAACTTCCCCCATTATCAGCCTCCTCCATCATAGTGATACATTGTTCTAATTGATGAAAGCACATTCCATGTCCTTATCACACAACGTCCATGGTTTACATTACAGTTCACTCTTGGTGTTGTGCATTCTATAGGTTTTGAAAAAAGGAGAGTGGCATGTATTCACCATTATAGTGTCAAACATAGTATTTCATGCTCTAAAATTCAGAGGTACGTTTTTACAATGGACACAAATAAACAGCTCCGTCCACAGCTTTCTCTAAGGAGGCATTTTTTTCCCAGCTCACAGCCAAAAGACTGCAAGGGTTCTTCAAGTATCCATGTGGGAGAGAAAAGCCCATGTAGGATGCTGGAAGATGTGAATGGAGCTTGTGGGGCCATTCCCAGCATTCCCTGGAGTTTAGCTGAGAAAATAATAAGAATTCTATAGGATCAATGATCTCACTCATCTGAACTATGGTAAATCTCTTCTATATTACTGCTCAGCCTCTGAGAATATTACATTGGGTCTCATTTTATTAAAGAATGCTGTGCATACCCAGAAGTCGCTATTTAATTTTTAGCTGCAAGATGCAATTTTGAAAAACCATTATCTTGAAAGTGCAATAGAATCCGCCTGCAAATGCAGGAGACATAGGAGACAAGAGTTCAATTCCTGGGCCAGGAGGATCCCCTGAAGGAGGAAATGACAAACCACTCCAGTATTTTAGCCTGAAAAATTTAATGGACAGAGGAGCCTTGTAGGCAACAGTCCATAGGTCACAAAGACATGACTAAGCACACACACACAGAAAATGCAATAATCAAACAATGTAATCATGAATGTTAAACCTTCTTGGAATATTATTTTAACTGCTTGCCAGCTGGAAGCAAGAGGTGACAAGGAAATGTGTGACTTGGTGGACTTTCTGATTTGTCAAAGTATCTACACTTTCCAACAAGATTTATTTGTTAAAATATGTTGTTTCTCTGCTTGATTGTTTTGAAACTATCAACGAGTGCAAAATCCTTAAACACAGTAGACAGATTTGCATTTCTTATTCGTTCCAGACTAATATTTAGGATTAAATCATTTTAAGAGACACAATTGAATCATTTCTCAGAGGAGTCAGAAGGCCCACATATATCACCAGTTGCCTCCGAAACTTCTGGCTGCTCTGTGAGATCAGAGTCATAAATTTCATGACATAACGGAAAATATCAGAAAACCATAGCATGCATTTTCAGAGGGCCCAGAGAGGGGGTTCATGTTGTCATGAAACATCCCTGGTAATTCTTCCCATCACCTACCCGTGAATCTCTACAGAAAGGGGCGCCTGAGTATTTGGCCAGTGGCTGGGAATCTTGGGGGTCATTCGGCTGTTTGACAGGCGCCTCCTTCCCCACTCACAGGAGGCCCAGCAGGGCTGCGGGTCACAGTGCAGTGTCCCAGCAGGAATGCCCTTGTCTATGGCTCTGAACTTTGGCACATGGGACCTCCCCTGTGGAGCATCCCTCTGTCTCAGCGAATTCCCCGTTCTGTTCCCTCACGCTTCCTACCTGCCAGCTCCCAGCACTTGTTTCCTTGTGCTGTAACTCACATGTCTGTCTTCACTATCAGGAAGTCAGACATTGAAATTACAGAGTCACTCAGTCATGTCCGACTCTTTGTGACCAAATGGACTGTAGTCTGCCAGGCTCCTCTGTCCATGGGATTTTCCAGGCAAGAATACTGAAGTGGGTTGTCATTTTCTCTTCCAGGGGGTCTCCCCAACCCAGGGATGGAACCCGAGTCTCCCGCATTGGCAGGCAGATTCTTTACCACTGAACCACCTGGGAAGTCCAAACTTACAGAAACCATGGCCTATACCTCATTTTCTCTGCATGCCCTGAACTTAGCTGATACTCAAAGAAATGAGTAGATAGATACACCCACCTGCTTGGGGAGTCGGGGCATGGAGCAGGGATTGTTCTTCGCTCTTGGCTTCTCTTATTCGAACTAGCTTCATGCCGCAGGCAAGGACTTAACCTTTGTATGCCTCAGTTTCCTTATCTGTAAAATGGGAATGATAATGGTGCCTACTTCATAAGATTGTGACTATCAAATGATTTATACATATATTAAACTTAAAATGATATCTTGCACTAGTGAGAACTCAGTGAATCTTAACTAACAAAATGAGCTCTCAAAAAAAAAAAATGTGAGCTGTCCTTCACAGAATTTTGTGAGGATTCAGTGGTGGGCAGTGGTGTTTCCCAAATTTTAGTTATTACTATTCATACACCATATAAGCAATTTTTAAAATCCTATGGGGTATAGTTGTTTTACAATATTGTGCTAGTTTCTGCTGAACAACAAAGTGAATAAGCTATATGTATACATATATCCCCTCCCTCTTGGATCTCCCCTCCCCCAACCCTTCCATCTCTATGAGCGATTTTTAATATTATACCTGGGTTCCATCTGTATTATTATTTGGACTTACCTGGTGGCTCAGAGGTTAAAGCATCTGCCTCCAATGCGGGAGACCTAGGTTTGATCCCTGGGTCGGGAAGATCCCCTGGAGAAGGAAATGGCAATCCACTCCAGTATTCTTGCCTGGAGAATCCCATGGACAGAGAAGCCTAGTAGGTTACAGTCCACGGGGTCACAGAGTCGAACACGACTGAGTAACTTCACCTCACCTCACCTTCTGTTTTACAACAAGCAACTCTCCCCCTCCCATTTTTTAACTTACTGCTTCTTTGGTTTTATTTCAAGCAGTAATTTGCAAAAATTTGATGCACTGGAATTATTTTTCTATTACATAGTAAAATATATGCAAAACTTTCTCTTTCACACACACACACACAAAATGTGAACTGTCCTTATCGGCCATAATAAAGTTGTTCAGGATGGCCCAACTCTGCTGACTTGCCTCCAACAGTCCCAGGTCTCAGTGTGAGTGAGAGAGGGTGATTGGGTTTACTAGGAGGAGTGATTTGCTGGGGGTCTCAGAGACTCCAGTAAAGAGAGATGGCTTTTTTTTTTTTTTTCCTGGAGTGAGCTTTCCTTGATTATTTGAATGACCAAACGGCAGGCCTTAATCAACATCTACTCTGAGAGAAGAAGACTAGAAATATGACCTTCATACTTCTCTTCCCACAGTGCTGGCTCTAAGGGGATTTTGGATGGACCCTGGAAAAGGTGGCACAGTGCAGGTCTGACCTTGGCCAGCACTTCAGGCTCTGGTGTCCCTGAAATTCCACAGACCGAAGGACTCTGAAGGGATGTGGGGAATGATGGCCCATGAAGTGGGGGAGGAGACACTGGCTACCAGCTGAGATTAGTTAGTGACTCAGAGGCAGACTTCAAACATTTCCAGGCAAAGGGAAAAGGGGATGTTTGGAGGAAAGGGAGTGGGCACAGATTGGGAGTGGATGTGGCAAAAGATCACCCTAGACATGGAGGCAGGTATCTCCATCGTCAGACCCGCCTGGCCGGCTGGGCAGAGGCTGCAAGGGGGAGAAGCAGCCTAGCTGGCTGTTGTCTGAGGGCAGCAGGGAACGGAGACCAAGAAGAAGCCATTCCAGTGTCGCTTTCGCTGGATAACCTGAGATTGGGAGGCCCGTGTCCACACGGGAAGAAACTCTGAGTTCACAGACAGGTGCCCCAGGAGCAAGTCCCAGCTCTCTGTCCACTTGTCTGGGGCACTTGAGTGGCCACTTAGCTTTGCTGAGCCTCACACTCTCCTCCTGTAAAATGGAGCTGATATACCTCCGTCACAGAGCCACTGTCAATCTCTAATGAAACACAGCTTGTGATGTGTTCTGAAGATTGTAATGTGATTGATCTATAGCAGGCATTTAAATTCTTATAATCAGTATTTAGGGTGCTTTAAAGACAAAGTCCCTGGAGAAGGAAATGGCAACCCACTCCAGTATTCTTGCCTGGGAAATCCCAAGGACAGAAGAGCCTGGCAGGCTACAGTCTTTCAGGTCACAAAGAATCAGACATGACAGAGCGGCTGAGCACCCGTATGCAAAGACTCCTGGGTGGGTCCAGCTGAGCCAGGTCGGGTCATTTGAATCCAGCAGCCTGGGTGGCAGCTCAGGGAAGGTCTCACCAGCTTGGGTGCTCCTCTCCCTCCTGCATCCTACACAGCCTGGAGAAGACTGGCAGTACAGAAGGGTGGTTGGGGGTCTGGGGGACCAGAGTGCTTGCATTTGAATCCTGTCTTGGTCACTGAGTAACTTCACGGCCTTAGGCAAGCAATTTAACCTTTCTGTACTTCAGTTTTCTCATCTGTAAAATGGGGATAATACTGGTATGACCTCACAGGATGTTGTAAACATCGAATCACACATGATAATTTACAATGCATTTGTATATGTAAAATGATAGGTAGTAAAGTGAGCTTTCAAAAATTGTGAACTTTCCTTAGTAGTCATGGTAATGTCATTCCAAATGGCCCAACTCTATTGACCTCCTTGCCAATTCATGGAACACTGGGACCTTTCCACCCTAGCAGATCAGCCAGGAAGCTAGGAAGAAAAAAAAAATTAGAAATCTCTGCAAAAATGAAAATGCCTTTTTTGGGGGGAATAAAATGGAGTGATTGCAGAGTATGGAAAGCTTGCATGACTTAGATCCTAGTACATCCAAAACCTGGGGCTATTCCCAGTGATCCACTCCTGACTTTCTGTAGAAGGAAGCTCAGCTTCTCCACCAACTTGAGGGAGTTTCTGTGGCTCCAGTGCTGTTTCCAGTGATGAATCATATACTTTAAGATTAGAAGGGATCCTAGAAGATCACAAAGGCCAATGGGATGGTGGGGTTTTTGGGGGGGAAAAAACAGTAGACTGAGGAAGTTCAGTTCTTCAGGGGGAAAAAACCACTATCTGCCTCCCAGAGAAGAAAATACCCCCACCCCATGCTGCTGAGGAGGGTTGAAAATGCCTTCCAGCAGTTCCTTAAACAACTCTTGAGCACCTGCCTCAGTCCTATGCCATCCAGAATTGCACAGTTCAGGAGAGGGAGGTCCATGCCTAGCAGATCTTTGCAACACTATGTGGTTAAAGCCATGTTGTGGATTTTTACCTGGTGTGGTATTCAGGCCAAGGACAAGGGCAGCACTCACCCTGGGGGCATCTGTAGAAGATGCTTTGGAGGAAATGGTGACACACGAGCTAACTTTGGAAGGAGGAAGAGGAGTCAACCCAGGTGAGAAAAATGGAAAGACCCTCCCATCAGAGTGAAGACGGGAACAAGCAGATCAGGGTGGCTGGAGGCTAAAGTGAGTGCTGGAGATAGTAGAGGTTGATGATGAGGCTGGAGAAATTGGGAACTAGAGGGTACAGGGCCTTGTGTGCCGTGCTAAAGACGTGAGCTTGGAGAACAGGAGCCATCCGTAGGGTTTGCAGTGGAGAAATATTCAGTCAAATGTGCAACCTGGAGAAGCCCGTCAGGGGCTGGCTGGGTGGAGGGTGGGTTGGAGTGGGCAGGCCTGGCGGAGGTTGTCCGACTTGCTACCTTGAGGTTTGTTCCTATGCCTTTCCCAGGTTACTGGTGATCACTAAGACTCCCCAAGACCTAGGGTACCAGAGTCACACTGAGGGTCCACACGTGGCCACCAAACATCCACCCCTCCTCCCGTGTTAGCTCTTCTTAGTCACCCAGGTATTTCCATCACCCCAACATAGTCCATGTACTTCAGGGAATCTTGGCTGCTTTCGTGGGGCATGAAACTCAGGCTCCAGTGAATGAACTCAGCTCCATCCCCCAATCACTGTGTTTGCTTTCAGAAAGGGCAAGTGATTTGATTCAGGCTGCTGAGATCCAAGGCCGCATTTGGGGGGACGGCGCAAAGGCAGGGGGTGAAAGTTTCATTCTAGAAGGTAAAACGTGGGGATATGAGGGCTTGATCTGCTGTGACCGTTTTCCAGTAGAAGGGAAGGCAGTCCTAGGACAAAGCTGGCTGTGCAGAGCAGAAAACATCAGAAAACAGACCCAAGGCCCTACTGATAGAACGAAATCAGAGCAAGCCAGACCTGAAGCGCATAACCCTTTCCTCAGAACAAATCCCTGGACTTGTCAATTACATAAGCCAGTAAGTTTCCTGTTTTCTAAACTTTTATTTTCTTGTTCTCAAAATCTCAGTGCTCAGGGGTAATAATCTAGGTCATAGTGGCCAGAACCGACCATTTCTCAACATGTAAAAAAAATTACTGGAGGTTCTCCTGACATCGTTTTTTAAAACTTAAAAGAATTTTAAATCCATTTTACGTAGCTCTCTGCTGGCAGAAACTTGCCTCTCCAATCGACGTCGTGTCTGGGTCCCTTTAACGCAGTGGTGTGCTGCCACCTGCTGGTCACAGCGCAGAAGACCGAACCCCAGAACGTAGATTGAGATTGTTAACGATGGAAACGGCCTGAAGGACCAGCACGGAGAATAAAGGAGAAATTAATTTTCTGCTAATGGATATTTAAGAGATGTTTAAATTTTGGCTAACATGCAATATTGTTGTAGTCAGAAAAAAATAGGCATTCACTTTGGGAAATATGATATTTCCTATCTTGTCGTGTTTATTGTGTGCTCAGTTGCCTCTGACTCTTTGTGACCCCATGGACTGGAGCCCACCAGGCTCTTCTGTCCATGGAATTTTCCAGGCAAGAATATCAGAGTGGGTAACCATTTCCTCCGCCCAGGGATCTTCCCGACTCAGGGATCGAACTCACATCTCTTGCATCTCCTACATTGGCAGGTGTTTTCTTTACCACTGTACCACCTGTGATGTTTATTATACGTGGCTATTTACATCAATACCTGCTATTTCCTTGAAAAGCAACAACCACAACAACCACCTCACAACAAAAACTCCTCTTTTCCAGAACATCTGGGGGCATGCATACACACACACACACACACACCACACACACCACACATACCACACACACACACCACATATACACACCACACATACACCACACTCACACATCACATACACATCACACACCTGGGTATACACACACCATACACATCACACACACACACACACACACACTCACACACACACACTCTTTGTCCCTACTAACTCTGCCTGAAGCAGCAGCTGCTTATTTTTCCTCTTTTCCTAGGCAGACAGCCCATTTCATGTGTGTTGGATCTGGTAGGCAGAAATCAGATCCTAGTCTAGTGTCTTTCTATTCAGGAAGCACTGATCAAGCTCTCCAAGCACTCTCCTTGGAGTCTCTCTGTAAGCTTGATGCAAGGAATAGCTACAGACTGCCCCCTCCACCACCAACCCTGTGAAGGATAGGACTTGATAGCTCCTCACTAAAAAATTCTCTTTGCAAATCCTTTGTCTTTTCCAAGTAGTTAAGGGATTTGAGTCATTTTCCCTGCTTTTGATACTACTTTAAAATTTCTGCACAGAAAATTTAGCATCTATTGGATTCATACCTTATACAAAACTGAAATGGTAACGATTCGATCACAAAGTCCCTTCTGGCCTCCGCTTCAGGTGGTCCTGACTAGAACCAGGAGTCTAGCAGCAGCTGCATTTCACCAGCAGGTGGCGCCCAAACCAGCCTTATTGCCAGTGCTCTGCCTAGGACTGAGCTTGGAGCCCGTGCCCCCACCATCGCCTTTCCCCCAAACGCTCCTCCGCTACAGCGGCCTTCAGCCCGTCAGTGTTCTCACCTAGCGGTTACCAGAGCTTTGGCTTCTCTTCCCCAGTTAGCCCTGAAATTCACAGAGGCCCTGTTAACCTGCCCGGGATCTTCTCGTGTGTTGCCCCTATCCCCACCCCCTCACCACTGGCTGGGCCTGACTTGCTGGGCACTTCCTAGATGGACTTCCACATTCTGCTCTGCAGAGGAGCGTCTTGCGTTAATATGACCACGCCCTGTTGTACCAAGCTTGGATTTCCCAGGTCCCTTTGGACATTGCAACCTGGACGGTCAACCAAAACTCACAGGAGTTTACTCTGTGGCCCAGCTTGTTCTCCCTGGATCCTTCCCAGCTGGTCCAGAAACTTCTTCCTTCCTTGCTTCAGTGCTGAAGCAAGTACATGGCTGCTCCAGTACATGTTCATTTACGGCCTGGAGCCTGCAAGACCCAATATGGTCTGGTCCTCTCCCAACCTCATCTCTTAACCTTTATTTTCTCGCCAACCACATTGACCTTCCACCTTTCATCAGATCTGTTCAAAGCTGCGGGAAACAGCTCACATCTGCCACAGGACCTTAGCACCACTTTCCCCTCTGCCTTCTGCACTCCAGCTCATGGCCACTCCTATCTTACCATTCAGGTCTCAGCTCCAAGTCACCTCCTTGGAGAAGCCTTCCCTAAATGTTCTAGCTAGACTAGTGACCACCATCACTTTCTAGCTCCTCCCCTGTTGTCTTTATATGCTTGTCACTGTCTGAAAATTTAATATATATACTTTTTTAACTTGTGTATTATCCATACAAATAAAAAACTCTACCTGCCCTCAGGGAGCTCACCTGCCTTGTTCACTGCTGTGTCCCCAACACTGAAAGAAGAGCATGGCCTGTAAAAATACTGCAGCACTATGTTGAACACCTGAAACTAACTTAATATTGTAAGTCAACTATACTTCAATAAGGCACCTTGATTTAGATATTTTTTAATAAAAATTTAAGAAAATAAAGCAGAGCATGGCCCTCGTGGAACATACTCAGTGTTGATGGAGTGAATGACATGTGCTCAGGCCAGCCTGGCTGAGTGTTGAATCCCCTGCATCTATAGTTCAGTGCACCTGCCTAAAACAGCGCTGTATCAGCTACACCCAACTGCATTTCTTAGTCTTCACCCCCCGCATATTGGTAGAACCTCCAGGCGCCCTTGGAAGCCAACCATCCCATTATTTGAAGAGTCTTCAACTTGAGCCCACTAAACTGCTAGATGGTCCCTGACGACTTCCTCCAGTCCTGTGGTGAGGTGGGGTGTCTGTTGCTAAGGTTGCACCAGCTCCAGGCAGGTACCCAGGCCCTGCCACGGCTGCCATCACCCTCAGATGTCCCCCACGCTGTGTGACGTCACGCTTCCTTGTGTCACAGCTGAGTGTTGAGGGCTCCATGGTATGGGCAGCCGCCGCCCCTGCCCTGTGTTAAACTGCTTCCTATGACCAGCATGTCCTTCCCCATTTTCTCCATCTCTCATTCTTTAGAAATTAGCGTTCATGACTGCTATGGACTGAATGTTTGTGTCCCTGAAAATGCACATGCTGAAATCCTGCTCCTCAAAGAGGATGGTATGGGAAGGTGGGGCCCTTGAGAGGTGATGAGGTTCTGACGGTAGAGCCGCATGAATGCTGTTAGTGCTTGCAGAGGGGGCAGTGGCGAAGAATCCTCCGGCCAGTGCCGGAGACACAAGACACGAGAGACACAAGTTCAGTCCCTGGGTCAGGAAGATCCTCTGGAGGAGGAAATGCAACCCACTCCAGTACTCTTGCCTGGAGAATCCCGTGGACCGAGGAGCCTGGCAGGCCACATTCCCCAGGGTCACAAAGGGTCGGACACAACTATTCACGCACGCTTTTATACAAGAGACCCCACCAAGCTCCCTCGTCCCTTCTGCCACTTGAGGACACAAGGAGAGGTCTGTGGCCTGGAAGAGGGCCCCCGCCTGACCATGCTGGCACCCTGAGCTCAGACTTCCAGCCTTCAGGACTGTTAGCAGTACATTTCTGCAGTTTACAAGCAGACTGAGATATGAGCTCAGAGAAACCGCGGTGGACTTGGAGCCAGAGACCCGCAGCACGCTTACCTGCGTGGGGGTGGTGCTCGCATCTTGGTCCATCTTGCCCAGCCCCCTCAGCACTGTCTCCTGAGCCCCATGGATCTCTGCTGCCTGGTCACACCAGGCACCTTACGACCCCTCTGCTGTGGGCACTGGCGTCAAGTGTATGTGGGCTCAAACCCTGGCTTCTCCACTCTCTAGCGCAGTGTGACCTAGGGCAAGATGCTGACCTCTCTGAGCCTCGGTCACCTCTTCTGTAAAATGAGGTTGATAATAGTATCAGGCCCATAGGGTTGCTTATATGAGGCTCCTATGAAATAGCCAGCGTACACAAAGCCCTTTCTAAAGGGCCTGGCAGGAAGTTATCATCTATCAACTGCAAGCCCTAGGCTGCTTCCAGCATTACTCTCATCTCTGGGTAGAAGCTACATTTGGAGACAGGAGCTAATTTCCTGCAACTTTCTATTTCTAGCACCTAGATTGGTGCTTCATGCATAGTGGCTGCTCAGATATCTGCTGAAGTAAGTGTTTGATAGCACTAAATTTTCTCTTCTCATTTAGGTTTTATCTTTGCTGAAGATAAAAATTACATTGTTTTATAGCATGACTTTATAGTTGTGAAATATAAATAACATAAAATTCACCATGTTAACGGTTTTTAACTGTACAGTCAGTGGCATTAAAAAGTCACCTTGTTGTGCAACTGTGTGGGTTTTTTTAAAACCCTAGCAGCCAGCATGTGACCAGGACTAGAAGCTGAGTCTAAAGTAGATATGGGTATAAAGTAGATACTCAGTGGATATGAATAAAGGAACCTCCACCAGCAAACTGACTCCATTTAAATAGGGACTCTTCCCATTTGCCTGCACTTGGCAGAGTCTCTGGACATAGTAGGTGCTCAGTTAATGTAAAATGAGCCACCAGCAGACATTGCAAACTGGGGGGAAAGCAAGACAGGGCCTTCAGACAGCTACTTAAGACCCAGAAAGCTGTTTTTATTTTCAGTGTGTGTGTGTGTGTGTGTGTTTTAAAAATATGTATTTATTTGTCTGTGCTGAGTCTTAGTTGCAGCCCGTAAGAGCTCTAGTTGCAGCTTGTGGGATCTAGTTCCCTGACCAAGGATTGAACCTGAGCCTCCCGTATTAGGAGCAGAAAGTCAGGTCCAGGACCACCCAGGAAGTCCTGGTTTTCAGTGTTTATTAAGCATTTTGAATAAGTTGCCATCACACACACACACACACACACACACACATCCGTACTGTGGAATGAAAAACTAGAAGGCTCTGGCAACTTTGGACCTGGATTCTCGGCTGGCAGCCCCTCTTTTGCTGAGGGATGCTGCCCTGAGGACGGGCTGTGCGCTCTCTGGGCCACTCTTCTCGCACGATTACTCTCCCCTGCTCCTTCGGGTATCTGAGTCTGAGATCCCTGCGTTAGAGTCAGGAGAAAGGGGCTTGAGGCTCACTTCAACTTAACAGTAAGTCAGTCAGGCCTTTGCACCGCCACGTCTCCATCTCTAAGATGGGAAAGATGGCAGCGTCTTCACCAGGTTTTTCTGAAAGGTATTACAGGATAACGTACAGGAAGTAAGACAGTCTGAAGGCTGCTATATAAACAACAGTCCTCTATCACGGGCCTACTGTGCCCAGTCTTGTGTGCGCACACTGAGGATGTATGGCTTTGCTTGCTGTTTGGCACTGCCAGGTTCTTGCACATCAAATACTCACCGGGGAAGACACAAGCATCTGGAAAAGCTGGGGCGCTCTCTGGTTGGGATACAGCAGCTGACGGCTACCCCTGCCACCAGAAAGTCCTCTCAAGGCCTTCGCCAGTGCCCTGCCAGGGGAGGGAGGGAGGCAGTTGCGGGCAGGTCATGCAAGCACAGGCATCTTCCAGCATCTTCCATCCGAGACACCTCAACACACCAGGCAGTGGCCAGACGGGAACCTGACCCCATATTACCTGTCAGTGCCGGAACAAACTGCTCATTCACTGCATCTTCAAACCAGCTCCGACGATAGAATTTTGGGCATCAGAGCACCACCAGTTTCCCTCCCGTCGTTTAGAACTGCAGCTTGATTTCTGGGGTGACTTTGCAGCCACAAAAGCTAGAGGAAATAAGAGCACTTTCCCTTTAAGTCCTTTTGACAAACACCTTTCTCACCATTCACCTCAAAACTCAGGTCAACTGTGTTTCATTAGGAGCACCTTGATACTGAAAAAGAATTCAAGACAGGCAATAAATAGAAAGGTAAGTCAGGTGATATACGGTTTTGAAATAAAACAAGTTTGCACAGTAACTGGTTCCAGATTGCCTTACAGTCTTGCTTGGCAGGTAGAAATTTATTCCTGATAGCGAACCAGATGTCACACTTGCTTTTCTAAGACATTTGCTTTTATCTCCAGCAGTTCCTGATGGAATAGATACAAAGGAAAGACTAGAGCCTTGTTTAAGCATCCTGACACCGGAGAGGATCAGATCATCTAAGAGTCTCCAATCTAGGTCTTAACAGCTTTCAAAAATCAAACACGTTAAAACAAAACAAAACAAAAGCACTGAGAGGCAACTGAGTATTTCGCCAGCCTCTGTGTAAGGAGAGATATGGGCAAGAACCACCCACAGTAAGAGATGTGCGGTGTAGCTCTTCTAGAAGAAAATAAGGCCTCCAGAAATTGGTTACTGCATTTGGAGAGAAAAGGCGGAGTCATTTGACAACACTTCATTGTAACAGTGAACCTGGAAACTCCTCTGAGACCTCTTTCAGCCAGGAGTGGCAACCTCCTCCCACTGCCCAGATGGATGGCAACATCCTGCCCTGGCCTTTTCTGCAGCTCCCTTTCGTTCTCTCCCTTTGATGGCTCAGACAGTAAAGACTGCCCGCAATCCAGGAGACCTGGGTTCAGTCCCTGGGTCAGGAAGATCCCCTAGAGAAGGGAATGGCTACTCACTCCAGTACTCTTGCCTGAAGAATTCCACGGGCAGAGAAGCCTCGCGGGTTACAGTCCATGGGATTGGACTTGACTGAGCAACTAACTTCCACTTTTTTCACTTCTTCTCTCCAGTGCAGTCTTGGTTGGACTTTCTGGATTAGCAAATGCCGAGTGCTCAGGCTCCTGGCCAGTCATACAAACTCTTTGCAGACTGGTGCAGGCGGGGCAGCATGGCGCCCGCCCCTCAGCCGTGCGAACACACGGACCTTCCCTCCACCCCTCTCTCATTAACAGAAACCAGCTCCCAACTCCCAGTCCCAGAGCCTCTGAGCTCCAGATCTCCAGAGAGACTGTCCGTCCTGCTCTGTCAGCTCAGGGCAGACAGGAGCACCTCCTCTGACCGTGCTGTCTGGCTCACTCTGAAGTCAGGGGGTGCACAGTGGAGTGGCCGCAGGCTGCCCAGACCCTCTGCCAGGAAGCTGACTTTTAAAAATTGTATTTATTCATTTTTAATTGATGATTATTTTACAGTATTGGTTTTATTTCTGTCATACATCAGAATGAATTAGCCATAGACGTACATATGTCCACTCCCCCTTGAAGCTCCCTCCCACTTCTCACCTCTCCCCACCCCTCTAGGTTGTTACGGAGCCCTGGTCTGAGCTCCCTGCCTGCCTCAGTTCTGATCAGTTCTGCAGGGGAAGTTCTGTGGAGAGAGACTCCCAGAAGAGAGGCAGAATTTATGGGGATGGGCACCTGAGTGGTGAATTTAGGGGCTGCGGTTGGGATGGGGTTGTAGTCGTTTTTGATTGCTGTGTAACGAATTACCACAAACCGAGCGGCTGAAAACAGTACAAATGTGTAATCTGTGGGTAGGAAGTCTGACGACAGGCCTCACTGGGCTCAGTCGGGGTGTCGGCAGGGCTGAGGTCTTTCTGCGGGAGAATCTGTTTCCTTGCCTTCTCCAGCCTCTGGGGCCACTGCCGTTTCCTGCCTTGTGGCCCCTCCTCCGCCTTGAAAGCCGGCTGTGTTGCTTGCTCTCGGCACCCTCTGTCATCGCGACTTTCTTTCCTGACCACAGAAGGAAAGGACTCACTGGGCTCGTCTGGATCATCCGGGGTCATCTCTCCATCTCATCGTCCTTAACTTGAGTCCTATCTGCAAAGTGCCTTATTGTGGGTTGAATTGTGTCTCCCAGATTCAAAGGTGGAAGCCTGCAACCCCAGAATGTGAACTTATTTGAAAATTGAGTCGTAATGTAATCAGTGAAAATTTTGTCCTGAAGGGCAAGCCTTAATCCAATATGATTGATTTCCTTATTGAAAGGGGAAATTTGGACCCAGACACGGACACACGTAAAGGCAAGATGATGTGAAGAAACACGAGGAGAAGGTACGAGTCCAGGAGAGAGGCCTGGAACAGACAGAGGCTTTCCTCGCGGCCCTCAGAAGGACCCATCTTGATTTGGAACATGTAGCCTCCAGAACTGTGAGAAACTAAATTTCTGTGGTTTAAGCCACCCAGTTTGTGGTACGTTGTTACAGCAGCCCCAGCAAACCGATAGACCCCTTCTGCCATGCAAGATAACATATTCCCAGGCCCTAGGGATTAGGACACGGACGCCTCTGGGAGGTCATTATCCTGCTGACCAGAGGTCGCATCAGTGAATCCCGGTCAGTGTTATTCATTGGACTTTCTCTTGAGACTGTGCTCAGTGGCTCCTCTACCATAAATTAAATAACAGACTGGATCTCAGGCCTGTTGCTCAGAAACACCCCTGCAAGCATGAGAGGAGACTCAAACAACTGGGCCTCGCATGGGAAGCCTGTCCAGCTTCAGACACTGCACTTTTTGTGAGCTGCATGCAAAAGTGCTGGCATTTACTGCCATTTTTGAGAGGGAGACATTGTGTTTGCAGAATTCAGTGAATTGGACATTATTGGCTATTTTCTCAGAACAAATAAAAACAAATAGCAGCGATGTCAGCAAAATGGTGAGATAGGAGTTTTCTCTTGTATTTCCACCAAAGGGCAGCAATTGTGACAGTCACCCACGGAGGAGAGTGTCTTTGTCGCCATTCAGGAGTCTGGTGAAGAAGGTCCACACAGCACCAGAGGAAAAGCAAATCCAACTCCAGACACGCTGAAGAGGGTGGGAGGAAGAGTTTGGCTGTATGGCTTCACTCATATGTGGAATCTAAAAAAACAGAGAGAAAGAAAACCTGAAATTCTGGACACAGAGAGTAGAATGGTGGTTCGTGGGGGCCAGTGGGGTGGGGAAGATGGGGAGATGATGGTAATAGGGTACAAGTCTTCAGTGATGGGATGAGCAAGCTCTGGGGAGCTAACATACAGCATGGTGGCTGTAGTTCAAAACGCTGTGTTTGTACTTGGAAGTTGCTAAGAGAGTAAACCTTAGTGTCACCACACAAGAAAGGCAACTACGGGACGGATGTGTTAATGAACCTAATTTTGGTAATCACTTCACAGATATGTCAAATCATCATACTGTAGCTTTGAAAGTGAAAGTGAAGTCGCTCAATTTTTTGGTTTCTTTTTGGACTCTTTGCGACCTCATGGACTGTAGCCTACCAGACTCCTGTGTCCATGGGATTTTCCAGGCAATAGTACTGGAGTGGGTTGCCATTTCCTTATTGTAGCTTTAAATATATACAATTTTGTCAACTACACTCCAATATAGCTGAACAAAGGTTATAAAAATCTTAAAATTGCAGAATCCAAATAATTATGAAGATTCACTACTCTCTTCTATATTTCATGTTTATGAAAAATATAGTTTTTAAAATGTGTAAACAAGGACTTCTCTGGCTGTCCAATGGTTAAGACCCTGTGCTTCCAATACAGGGGTTGCAGGTTCAATCCCCAGTTGGAGAAGTAAGATCCTATAGGCTGCTACAGTGTAGCCAGAAAAAAAAATGTGTAAACAAAAAAAGAAACCAAAAAACTGCTATCCACTATGTTACCCTCACTGCGCGAGAGAGGTTGCCTCCCCTAGATGACAATGAGTAAAGCGTCCCTCTCGGCTCTTCAGAGCCATCCCACCACCCACAGGTGGACAATGAAGAGGTCAGCAAGGACGCTTTGCCCTGCAGGTCCCTGGAGCTGCTTGTGGGTTTAGTTAGGCCAGATGTCAGAGGGCAGAAACCGACATAAAATAATAGTATGTGAGATATGAAAACAGCAGATTAACCAGAAGAGTAAATCTGTGGCTGATAATACAACAATGGGCTCATGTTCACTGCAAAAAAAGTGTTCACCTTCTCCATTTCCCCTGCCATTACCTTCAGCACGTCCTTCTCCTTTTTGATTTGGACCTGCAATATTCCTAGGGCTTCTCAGGTGGCTCAGTGGTAAAGAATCCACCTGCCAATGCAGGAGAAACAGGAGACATGAGTTTGATCCCTGGGTCAGGAAGATTCCCTGGAGGAGGAAATGGCAACCCACTCCAGTATTCCTGCTTGGGAAATCCCATGGACAGAGGAGTCTGGTCCATGGGGTCACAAGGAGTTGGACACAATTTAGCATGCAACAATATTCCTACCTTGTTCCCTGTTTTGGTCCCTTGCTATTTTTTGTCCTCTAGCTGCTGCATTTAAAATCTGGAAAAAGAAAAGCAAAACACAGGCATACACTCAGACACACACACATCTGACAGTGTCATTTGCCTGCTTAGGCTTTTAAACGTCCGAAGTCCCCATAACCCAGAAAGACCAAGTTTCTAACTGCAGCGTACGAGGCCCACTCCAAGTGGATTGAGCCTGCTTTTCCAACCTCATCTTTCACTTTGCAACAGGGGGAGAGCCTATTTCAGAGTTTCCAAAAGTCTTGTCACTGCACTAGACCTAGCATTCTGGAGTCCTTGTGAAAAGTCCCAGTCCTCAAGAACTTGAAGCAATGCTTACGTGCGCAAAGCTGGGGGCCGCTATAATCCAGGGTCATGGTTCTGTTCCCCTCGGTCTCAAACACCGTTCTCCTCTGTGTCCACTTCCTCTTTTGAGGTACTGTTCATAGGGCATCTTCTCCTTCTCAAGTGAAATACATTTCCCCCCTTTCCATCCTCCTAGCTCTTTATACAGACCATCATGGCACAGCTTTGTTCTGCAGATGTTCGCTGCAGATCTGTCTCTCCTGCTGAATGAAGAATTCCTTGCTGTTAGGAACCATATCTTGTTCATTGTTTCCCCCCTGAGTAACTATACAGTTTCTCTGTATAGCTGACCATTTTTCCCTTTCGCCTTGGCCACTTAATGCGCTTAGAGTCAAATTCACAGCTCAGGTATCACAATTACGAAGCCTGTCATTGGCCGTGTATCCATGTCTTCTTTTCCCCCTAGACGTGACCTATTTTAATTTATATTTGCCTTGCCCAGAGTTTTCAAAACATGTATTTGGCCATTTTATTTTATATGTTTCTGCTACAAGCTGCCTCAGATCCTTTCTGGAAGAAGGTGAGAGGGAGATAAATTATTCATCTCAGTATTCCTACCACCCAGGACAGCATCTGGCAGATAGAAAATACTCAATAATGTTTTCTTAAATTTAATCAAAGGAATAAAGTTATGTGGATTCTGTGACAATTATTGGACTCGTCACTTAGAATACTTTCTTCTTGCTTATTTCTGATTTTTACTGCAGTGCTCAAGAGCTAACACTGCTAGGAGAGGGTCTGATGGACCAGGATCTGTTATAACACAAAATTCGTTTGATTTCAGCAATCTAATTAGCTCAATTTTCCACCATGGTCTATGTGCAACCTATTTTAGAAACTCAAGCTACTCAGAAACACTGTAATCTAGAATTAATCTTGCGAGATGGTGAACAGGGAGAAATCTGCCAGGAATTATAGCTCGTCTCAGTCAACAGGGAGAGAGGTGTGCCCACGCGGTTGCACAGGGTGGAGCAGGGGCCGGCACACAGGGCGCTGAGGAAGGGTCTCGGAGATGCGGAGATGACTCAGGAGGCAGTGGTCCAGCGAGTGTGAGGGGCCATGGGGAGGAGCAAGGCTGTTTCCTGAAGACACAGCCCTGTGCTGTCCCCAGATGCTGCTGGAAAGGTGAGTGTGTCAAAGATGTCAATGTCAAATAATACAACTATGAAGAGAGAAGTGAAACATCTTGAAAAAGGAAAAAAAGTCACTTTTTTAAAAGTTGACATCTAATGTTTTCTTAAGAAAAGCTATCTTTTCCATCCTTATGCATTATAGCTGAAGAAATAACAGCAGCACCCAAATCTCTTTAAATTGGAGAATTTTTTCCCCAGGAAACACACGAACATGTGTGGTCTTGTCACCTCAACTCTCTCAACAAGTCCCTCACGCTTCCAGTTAGCTATTTTCAAAGCATCATTCAAGTGGAATTTTTTTTCCTTTGAAGAAAAATAAAGGGAAGCGAATCTATCAATTGTTACGCAGCCAACGATGTATAAAACCACGTCTTATTTAAATTTGCTTCCAATGTCTTTGTTTCAATCTAAAACATTGATTCAGTGTGTTTTCTCTGTGAGAACCTAGAGAATCTGAGATCACTCTTTAAACAACATAAAAGAAAGGTACTGATATTAAACAATGAAAATGGGAAGTTTGCCAAAATGAATCTGCTTACATTATTACCATGATATCCGGCCCATTATAATAAAACATGGCTCTTTTCCCCCAAATGAAATTAACAGAGGAACCATGAGTTATAGTTTGGGATACCTGGTGTGCTCGTGCTATCCTAGGTCAGTGAGCTATTAGTCCTGGCTGAGGGTTTGGTCTCAGCCTCAAAGGACTAGGTGTTAAGGGTTAGGGCAGTCATCCAGTCAGCTGAGTTAAGGGGGCCTGGTTACCTGGGGTTTGAGGGTCAACTGGCAGGTTATCTCTGGTGGCTCAGGCAGTAAAGAATCCACCTGCAATGCAGGAGACCTGGGTTCAATTCCTGGGTCGGGAAGATCTCCTGGGGAGGGGAATGGCTACCCACTCCAGTATTCTTGCCTAGAGAATTCCATGGACAGAGGAGTCTGGCAGGCTGCAGTCCATGGGGTTGCAAAGAGTCGGACCCAACTGAATGACTAACACTTCCACACTTTCATACTGGTGGGTTATGTCAGAGTAGGATCAGGGTCAGGGGTTATGTGTCAGCCCCTCCAAGGCAGAGAGGCCTCCTGCTCAGCTGCAGCAGAGCGGAGAGTCCTGCACATTCCTAGTTTGTCAGCCCCAGCCAGTGGCACCAGTCCCCGCATTCTGAACACCGTGTGTTCAGGCAAACAGTCAATTCAGAGGAACCTAGTACCTGGCGTGAGATTAGCCTGACTTCTGTAAGCCTGGGAATGGGGGTGGGGCAACTCGGAAACCTCTCTGCACCCTCGAGGCTGTCTGCGCCTTCTTTTAATCCTTCTGCAGCCCCCTAATTTCTGAAATCTTGTAACTGCTTCTAAACACTTCCTCTGCAATGCTCTTGTTTCCCATCTGCAACCTCAGCTCCTCCAAGGTGTAAGTCTTGACACCTTGTCAACTTGGGCCAGCCCCACGTGTGCATGCACGCATGCCCAGTCCTTCAGCTGTGTCCAGCTCTTCATGACTTCATGCACTGTGGCCCACCAGGCTCCTCTGTCCTCGGCATTTCCCAGGCAAGAACACTGACCTAGGTTGCCATTTCCTTCTCCGGGGGATCTTCCCGACCCAGGGATCAAACCCTTGTCTCTTGCACCTTCTACATTAGCGGTGGAGTTCTTTACCACTCTGCCACCTGGGAAGCCCCAGGCCAGCCCCATCCCAGGTCCCATATCTGACTTGTTGAAAAACAGATTTACCACTTCCCATCTCACATTCAAAATCATGGACCTGTCTGGTTCATCCTTGCTTCAGTCCAAGTCCCTAATAATTCCCTTCCATGCTGTCTCATGTCTCTCAAAACTGCTTCTGTTACAAGGTCAGATCATAATATGGGAATGGCACCTCATTCCTATGTGGACAGCTCAAAATGCAGGAGTATTGATATTCCAGGGCCACTTGTGATGAGGGGCAGATGAGAGCTGATAAATACGCATTTTCTTCTTTCATCTCCTGTGGATGTTCTAGAACACTCTTCATATGGATCCTCAGAAAATTCCACAGGGTCAAGACCTATTGCCCATGCCGTGGTCAGCTTAGCAACAGATCCTTTTGTTGGCTTCCCTTCCTTCTCTGTTGCTTTTCTCTCACTCCCGCCCCCTGCAGCCACATTCTCAAGTAAACTACCTGTATGTAAGCCTTTGTCTCAGGCTCTGATTTTAAGGGACTAGGCAGGTGGGCAGAAAATAAGTGACCATTTTTTGAGACCACCACTCCACTCGGTCACATACAGCTCCCTGCTAGGGACTACAGTGATTTTTTTTTTTTTTTCTCTATTTAGTTTTTTCATCCTGAAGACATGATGGGATCCTAAACCTCCTTCTCCTTTCAAAATCACTACAGATTTAAGTGTCATGAGGTGGCTCCGAGGTTAAAGCATCTGCCTCCAATGTGGGAGACCCGGGTTCGATCCCTGGGTCGGGAAGATCCCCTGGAGAAGGAAATGGCAATCCACTCCAGTATTCTTGCCTGGAGAATCCCACGGACAGAGAAGCCTAGTAGGTTATAGTCCACGGGGTCGCAAAGAGTCCGACACGACTGAGCGACTTCACCTATCACCTTAAGTGTCATGAAAAGATTAGGAGGAAGATTTGATCTTGGCAGAACATAGCCAGCATCTCAGCCAAAGCCTTGGTCAGGGCGGGACTTCCATAAGGCAGATGAAGATGTGAATTTGGACAGAAAATAAGAGCTACTCCTGCTACAAAGATAAAGTAATTATTTTGGGAAGAAGACTCTCTCAGGACTGACATAGCACGCAGAGATTATTGCTCATCACATAAACGCAGGCATCTGGGCTGCAAGTCTATCTCCAACCTGCTCCCTTGGGCCTCTCCACATCTCTCTCCTGGTAGCAGTCAAAGGCCCTGACCCATTGTTTCCGTAAATGATTGTTACTTTTAATCAACATCGTCGCCTCTTCTCCCCATATACACTCTCAACGAGTGGGGGGTCAGTGTCATCACTGTCAGTCTGAAGATGTGCCAAGGGAAATCAGGAAGATGAAACAAATCAAGAGAATCCCCACCGCTGCCCCACCTGCTTCTTATCTCAGCAGCAGAGGTGTACAGTGAACATCCCCGAGTGCCTTCCTTGATTTCCCTCCAACTTCTTGAGCACAGGCAAAACAGGAGTGTGCCAGCCTCTTACCAAGCTCTGAAATAACATTTATTCATTTTTCCAGATGCTTGTTTAGAGGTGATTTTATATGGAGACTTTCTGCTAAAATGGGTGTTATCTTTCCAATTATTTTCATTCTGTTGATCTGTATTTGCTCTTGGATGAAATAGTTTATTCTTTAAGAATTCCAGACTTTGAATAAAATCGTGGTACCTATAATAAATTACACAAAGACACTTCCTTTTTTCCCCTAAATCTAATGGTAAACTAATGATCGCTCATGAGTACCCCAAATCACTGCAGCCATAATCATCTCAGTGGTCATTAACCTGATATCCAAACCAGACAAAGACATTATTAGAGAAGAAAATTACAGACATATATGCCTCCTTCAAGAATGTCATGCAAAACTCCTTAACAAAATTGACATGTCATAACTAAGTGGAGTTTATCCTAGACTTGTGAGATTAGTCACATGAAAGAAATCAATTAATATAATTCATCACAACAAAACAACAAACACATATGCTCATCACAATAAATATTTAAAAAGCATTTGAGAAAATTCAACATCCATTTACTATTTTAAAAATATATATTCTAGCAAAAAGGGAATGGAAGAGGATGTTTTCAAATTGATAATGAGGATATCATCTCAAAAAAATTAATGCTAATTCACCAGGCTTAATGGTAAAAGATTGTATGTTTTACCTTTAAGATCAGAAACAAGGAAAGGTTGTCAGCTTTCACCACTTCTGTTCAGCATTGTTTTTAAGATCTTAGAGTAATAAAGCAAGAAAAAGAGACAAAAGGTATGTAGATTGTAAAAGAATAACTAAAGCTGTCTTTGTTTGCAAAACTGTCCCTAATCATTCATGATAGACAAATCTTAGATATCTGCAAACTAGAGAAATAGTTCTTGCAAACCTACAAAATAGATTTTGTGACATAGACTCTGTGACACTATGGACTGTAGAACGTCAAGCTCCTCTGTCCTTGGGATTTTCTAGGCAACAATACTAGAGTAGGCTAGTTTCTGACTCCAGGGGATCTTCCTGGCTCAGGTATTGAATTCACGTCCCTTGTGTCCCCTGCATTGGCAGATGGATTCTTTACCAACTGCGCCACCTGGGAAGCCCCACAAAACAGATTGCCGGAGCTAATTAATAAGACAGTATAGTGAGGATGCAGGATATAAGGTCAATATACAAAAATCAATTGCTTTCCTCGGTACCAGCAATACGGAGAAGGCAATGGCACCCCACTCCAGTACTCTTGCCTGGAAAATCCCATGGACAGAGGAGCCTGGTAGACTGTAGTCCATGGGGTCGCTAAGAGTCAGGCACGACTGAGCGACTTCACTTTCACTTTTCACTTTCATGCCTTGGAGAAGGAAATGGCAACCCACTCCAGGATTCTTGCCTGGAGAATCCCAGGGACAGAGGAGCCTAGTGGGCTGCCATCTATGGGGTCGCACAGAGTTGGACATGACTGAAGCGACTTAGCAGCAGCAGCATACTAGCAATAAACGATCAAAAATTGAAATTATATCATTTAGAATCCTGTCAAAAACATGAAATACTTAGAGATAAACTTAACAAGCTACATATAAGACCAGGTCAATGAAAACCATATACCATTATTGAGGGAGTTGAAGAACACCTAAAAAGTGGAGAGATGTAGCATGCTAATGGATTAAAAGATTTAATATTGTACAATCTGTCCAAATTAAGCGATAGATTCAATGCAATCTCATAAAAAATACCATCGGCTTTTTTTGTAGAAAGTGACAAGCTGATTCTCAAGTTTATATGAAAGTAGAAAGGGCCTAGAAATAGCAAAAACAATTTTGAAAAAGAACAAAGTTGCAAAACTTATGTTACCTGATTTTAAGGTGTACCATGAAACTACAATTACCAAGAGACTATGGTATTGGCATAGACATGCAGATCAATGTAACAGAACAGAGAGTCTAGAACTAGACCCATAAATATAGGGTCAGTTAATTTTTGATGGTGATACCAATGCAATTCAATAGGGAAAGGATAATCTTTTCAATAAGAGATGCTTAGGGAAAAAAATGAAAGAAAAAGGAAGAAGAGAAAAGGGAACAAAAGGAAGAAAGAAAAAGATTTTGACCAATATACCATACAATATTAAAAAAAATTTGAAATGGATAATAGACCTAAATGTAAGAAATAACACTATTAAAATTCTGGGAAAAAAAGCACAGGATGAAAGCTGAATGACCTAGGATTTGGAAGAGATATATATATATATATATATACACACACACACATATGCATATATATATATGTATATATATTTAGAAGCTATTCTTTTAATTTATTTTCTATTGAAGGATAATTGCTTTATTGAATTTTGCTGTTTTCTACCAAACCTCAACATAAATCAGCCATAGGTGTACATATATCCCCTCCCTTTTAAAACTCCCTCCCGTCTCCTTCCCTATCCCTCCGCTCTAGGAATTTCCTGAGCCATATAGCAAGTTTCCCTTGGCTATCTATTTTACACTTGGTAATGTAAGTTTCCATGTTACTCTTTCCATACATCTCACCCTCTCCTCCCCTGTCCCCATGTCTATAAGTCTATTCCCTATGTCTGTTTCTCCACTGTTGCTCTGTAAATAAATTCTTCAGTGCCATTTTTCTAGATTCCATATATATGTGTTAGAACACGGTATTTATTTTTCTCTTTCTGACTCACTTCACTCTATATAATAGGTTCTAGGTTCATCTGCCTCATTAGAATAGACTCAAATGTGTTCCTTTTCATGGCTGAGTAATATTCCATTGTATATATATACCACAACTTCTTTATTCATTCATCCGTTGATGGCCATCTAGGTTGCTTCCATGTTCTAGCTATTGTAAATAGTGCTGCAACGAACAATGGGATATATGTGTCTCTTTCAATTTTGGTTTCCTCAGGGTATATGCCTAGAAGTGGGATTGCTGAGTTATATGGTGGTTTTATTCCTAGTTTTTTAAGGAATCTCCATATCGTCTTCCATAGTGGCTGTGTCAATTTACATTCCCACCAACAGTGCAAGAGTGTTCCTTTTTCTCCACACCCTTTCCAGCATTTATTGTTTATAGACTTTTTGATGAGGGCCAGTCTAACCAGTCTAACCGGTTTTAGGTGATATCTCATTGTAGTTTTGATTTGCATTTCTCTAATAATGAGCGATGTTGAGCATCTTTTCCTGTGTTTGTTAGCCATCTGTAGGTCTTCTTTGGAGAAATGTCTGTTTAGGTCTTTTTCCCACTTTTTGATTGGATTGTTTGTTTTTCTAGTATTGAGTTGCATGAGCTGCTTGTATATTTTGGAAATTTATCCTTTGTCAGTTGTTTCATTTGCTATTATTTTCTCCCATTCTGTGAGTTTTCTTTTCACCTTCCTTATAGTTTCCTTTGCTGTGCAAAAGTTGTTAAGTTTAATCAGGTCCCACCTGTTTACTTTTGTTTTTATTTCCATTACTCTAGGAGGTGGGTCATAGAGGATCTTGCTTTGATTTATGTCATTGAGTGTTCTGCCTATGTTTTCCTCTAAGAGTTTTATAGTTTCTGGTCTTATATTTGGGTCTTTAGCCCATTTTTAGTTTATCTTTGTGTATGGTGTTAGGAAGTGTTCTAATTTCATTCTTTTACATGTAGCTGTCCAGTTTTTCCAGCACCGTTTACTGAAGAGGCTGTCTTTGCCTCATTGTATATTCTTGACTCCTTTGTCAAAAATAAAGTACCCATAGGTGCATGGGTTTATTTCTGGGCTTCCTAGTTCCATTAGTCTATATTTCTGTTTTTGTGCCTGTACCATACTGTCCTGATGACTGTAGCTTTGTAGTATAACCTGAAGTCAGGAAGCTTGATTCCTCCAGTTCCATTCTTTCTCAAGACTGCTTTGGCTGTTTGGGGTCTTTTGTGTTTCCATATGAACTGTGAAATTTTTTGTTCTAGTTCTGTGAAAAATGCTGTTGGTAATTTGATAGGGATCGCATTGAATCTGTAGATTGCATTTGGTAGTATAGTCATTTTCACAATGTGGATTCTTCCTACCCAGGAACATGGAATATCCCTCCATCTGTTTATGTCATCTTTGATTTCTTTCATTAGTGTCTTATAATTTTCTGTGTACAGTTCTTTTGTCCCCTTAAGTAAGTTTATTCCTAGATATTTAATTCTTTTTGTTGCAGTGGTGAATGGGATTGATTCCTTAGTTGCTCTTTCTGACTTTTCATTATTAGTATATAGAAATGCAAGTGATTTCTGTGTATTGATTTTGTATCCTGAAACTTTGCTAAATTCACTGATTAGCTCTAGTAATTTTATGATACTATCTTTAGGGTTTTCTCATCTGCAAAAAGTGAGAGCCTAACTTCTTTTCTGATCTAGATTCCTTTTATTTCTCTTTCTTCTCTGATTGCAGGAGCTAGGATTTCCAGGACTATGTTGAATAATAGTGGTGAAAGTGGACACCCTTGTCTTGTTCCTGATCTTAGGGGGAATGCTTTCAGTTTTTCACCATTGAGAATAATGTTTGCTGTAGGCTTATCATATATGGCCTTTACTATGTTGAGGTAGGTTCCTTATATGCTCATTTTTGAAGACTTTTAATCATAAATAGGTGCTGAATTTTTTCAAAGGCTTTTTCTGCATCTATTGAGATGATCATATGGTTTTAATCTTTCAGTTTATTAATATGGTGTATCACATTGATTGATTTGCATGTATTGAAGAATCCTTGCATCCCTAGAATAAACCCAACTTGATCATGGTGTATGAGCTTTTTGATGTGTTGCTAAATTCTGTTTGCTAAAATTTTGTTGAAGATTTTTGCATCTATGTTCATCAGTGATATTGGCCTGTAGTTTTCTTTTTGTGTGTTGTCTTTGTCTGGTTTTGGTATCAGGGTGATGGTGGCCTCATAGAATGTGTTTGGAAGTGTTCCTTCCTCTGCAATTTTTTGAAAGAGTTTTAGAAGGATAGGCATTAGCTCTTCTCTAAATGTTTGACAGAATTCTCCTGTGAAACCATCTGATCCTGGGCTTTTGTTTTTTGGGAGATTTTTGATCACAACTTCAATTTCAATGCTTGTTATTGGGTTGTTCATAATTTCTATCTCTTCCTGGTTCAGTCTTGGAAGATTGAGCTTTTCTAAGAATCTGTCCACTTCTTCCAGGTTATCTATTTTATTGCCATATAGTTGTTCATAATAGTCTCTTATAATCCTTTGTATTTCTGCATTGTCTATTGTAACCTCTCCTTTTTCATTTCTAATTTTGTTGATTTGATTCTTCTCTTTTTTCCTGTATGAATCTGGCTAAGGGTTTGTCAATTTTGTTTATCTTCTCAAAGAACCAGCTTTTAGTTTTATTAATCTTTACTATTGTTTCTTTCATTTCCTTTTCATATATTTCTGCTCAGATCTCTATGATTTCTTTCCATTTACTAATTTTTTTTCCCCTTTTTTTTCCAGTTGCTTTAAGTGTAAAGTCAGATTGTCTATTCAATGTTTTTCTTGTTTCTTGAGGTAGGATTGTATTGCTGTAAACTTCCCTTTTAGAACTGCTTTTGCTGCATCCCATAGGTTTTGAGTTGTATTCTCATTGTCATCTGTTTTCTAGAAATTTTTTTATTTCCTTTTTGATTTCTCCAGTAACCTGTTGGTTATTTAAAAAAGTGTTGCTTGTGTTTCTTACATTTTTTTTTCTTGTAATTGATATCTAGTCTCTTAGTGTTGTGGTCAGAGAAGATGCTTGATACAATTTCAATTTTCTTAAGTTTGAAGTGAAGTGAAGTGACGTCACTTAGTCGTGCCCGACTCTTTGTGACCCCGCGGACTGTAGTTTACAAGGCTCCTCTGTCCATGGAATTTTCCAGGCAAGAGTACTGGAGTGGGTTGCCATTTCCTTCTCCAGGGGATCTTCCTGAACCAGGGATCGAACCCAGGTCTCCTGCATTGTGGGCAGATGCTTTACCATCTGAGCCACCAGGTTTACTGAGGTTTAATTTGTGACCCAAGATGTGGTCTATCCTGGAGAATGTTCCATGTGCACTGGAAAAGAAGGTGTATTCTCCTGCATTTGGATGGAATGTCTTGAAGATAGCAATGAGACCCAGCTCATCTAATGTATCATTTGGGGTGAGGGTGAAGTCGCTCAGTCGTGTCCAACTCTTTGCGACCCCAAGGACTGTAGCCTACCAGCCTTCTCCGTCCATAGGATTCTCCAGGCAAGAATACTGGAGTGGATTACCATTTCCTTCTCCAGGGGATCTTCCTGACTCAGGGATAGAACCCGGGTCTCCCGCATTGGAGGCAGACGCTTTAACCTCTGAGCCACCAGGGAAGCCCCAATGTATCATTTAAGACTTGCATTTCCTTATTAATTTTCTGTTTTGATGAACTGTCCATTGATGTGAGTGGGGTGTTAAAGTCTCATACTATTATTGTGCTACTGTCAATTTTTCCTTTTATGTCTGTTAGTGTTTGTCTTATGTATTGAAGTGCTCTTATGGTGGGTGCATAGTTATTTACGATTGTTATGTCTTCCTCTTGGATTGATCCCTTGATCATTTTGTAGTGTCCTTCCTTATCTCTTGTAATATTCTTTATTTTAAGGTCTGTTTTGTCTGATATGAGGATTGCTACTCCAGCTTTCTATATGAGGATTGCTACTCCAGCTTTCTTTTGCTTCCCATTTGCATGGAATATATTTTTCCATCCTCTTACTTTCAGTCTATATGTGTCTTGAGGTCTGAAGTAGCTTTCTTGTAGACAGCATATATATGGGTCTTGTTTTTGTATCCATTCAGCCAGTTTGTGTCTTTTGGTTGGAGCATTTAATCCATTTACATTTAAAGGTATTATTGATATATATGTTCTGATTGCCATTTTCTAATTGTTTGGGGTTGATTTTGTAGATCTTTTTCCTTCTGTTGTATTTCTTGACTATACAAGTCCATTTAACATTTGTTGTAAAGCTGGTTTCGTGGTACTGAATTCTCTTAACTTTTGTTTGTCTGAAGAGCTTTTAATTTCTCCATCAGTTTTGAATGAGATCCTTGTTGGGTACAGTAATCTTGGTTGTAGATTTTTCCCTTTCAGTACTTTAAATATATCCTGCCATTCCCTTCTGGTCTGCAGAATTTCTGTTGAAAGATCAGCTGTTAAGCATATGGGGTTTCCCTTGTATGTTACTTGTTGTTTCTCCCTTGCTGCTTTTAATATTCTTTCTTTGCGTTTAGTCTTTATTAGTTTGATTAGTATGAGTCTTGGCGTGTTTCTCCTTGGGTTTATCCTATATGGGACTGTTTGTGCCTCTTGGACTTGATTGATTATTTCCTTTTCCATGTTGGGGACATTTTCAACTATAATCTCTTCAAAAATTTTCTCATACCCTTTCTTTTTCTCTTCTTCTTCTGCAACCTCTATAATTCAAATGTTGGTGCATGGTTCCAGAGGTCTCTGAGACTGTCCTCAGCTCTTTTCATTCTTTTTACTTTATTCTGCTCTTCAGAAGTTATTTCCACCATTTTATCTTCCAGCTCACTGATTCGTCCTTCTGCTTCAGATATTCTGCTATTGATTCCTTCTAGAATATTTTTAATTTCATTAATTGTGTTGTTTGTCTCTGTATGCTTATTCTTTAATTCTTCTAGGTCTTTGTTAGTTGATTCTTGCATTTTCTCCATTTTGTTTTCAAGGTTTTTGATCATCTTTACTATAATTATTCTGAATTCTTTTTCATGTAATTTTTGTATTTCCTCTTCATTTATTTGGACTTCTGTGTTTCTAGTTTGTTCCTTCATTTGTGCAGTATTTCTCTGACTTTTTCTTTTTTTTTTTAAGTTATTGTATTTGAGGTCTCTTTTTCCCAGCCTTCAAGGAAAGTTGAATTCTTTCCTTGAAGAAGGTTAAATTCTTTCTTCCTTTTGGTTTTTGCCCGCCTAAGGTTGGTTCAGTGGTTTGTGTGAGCTTCGTATAGGGTGAGATTTGTGCTGAGTTTTTGTTTGTTTTTCCTCTGATGGGCAAGGCTGAGTGAGGTGGTTCTCTTGTCTGCTGATGATTGGGTCTGTATTTTTGTTTTGTTTGTTGTTTGGATGAGGCATCTTACACAGGGTGCTACTGGTGGTTGGGTGATGCCAGGTCTTGTATTCAAGTGTTATCCTTTGTGTGAGTTCTCACTATTTGATATTGCTTAGGGTTAGTTCTCTGATAGTCCAGGGTCTTGGAGTCAGTGCTCCCACTCCAAAGGCTCAGGGTTTGATCTTTCCCTAGGATGCCCTCCAACACTGTGCTGATCTCTGGACCTGCTGTGGGGGCAGCTCAGATTCTAATCTCGTCCTACTCCTGTGTGTTCTTGCCTCCAAAGTTCACAGCTATCAGGGCTAATGCATTTTCTTTTGTGGGAGTTCTCAATGTCCTTTTATATATTCCATACACACAGAGTCTGCCTAGTTGATCATGTGGATTTAATCTGCAGCTTGTACAGCTGGTGGGAAGGTTTTGGGTCTTCTTCCTTAGCCACACTGCCCCTGGGTTTCAATTGTGATTTGTTTCCACCTCTGCATGTGGGCTGTCCACTGGGGTTTAGCTCCTGAGGCTGCCCTGAAGGGCTTGGGTTTGCCCTTGTGAGGGCCAGGTGTGGAGGTGGTACAGCTGCTTCAGTCGCAGGGGTTCTGGCAGCACCACGTACTCAGGGGGGTTGGCGACTAGGAAATATAGTGTTCTAGAAGGATATGGCAACCAGTATTGGCCAATATGCTCCAATATTCTTGCCTGGAGAACACCCTTTCTGACAGAGAAGCCTGTCAGGCCACAGTCTACAGGGTCACAAAGAGTCGGACAGGACTGAAGTGATCCTGAATGTGTAAACACAAGACTTTTTTTTTTGCCTGTTGCAGCTCTGCCCCAGTGAGAGATGCGTGTGAAGGTGGTACAGCTGCTTGGCTTGTGGGGACCCTGGTGGCGCCAAGTGTGCAGGGACACAGACTGCCTTCATGGCAGGAGTTATGGCCCTATCAGAGTCTTTTGTCGAGCCTCTTGTAGCTGGCAATCAGAAGGCCTCTTTGGCCAG
Organism: Cephalophus harveyi; assembly: GCA_006410635.1. NCBI lineage: Eukaryota > Metazoa > Chordata > Mammalia > Artiodactyla > Bovidae > Cephalophus > Cephalophus harveyi. The sequence continues at coordinate 183,479 of SJYT01035730.1, forward strand.
TTTTTCCCTATAGCTCTGCTGGTTCAGGCGTTTAGAGGGATCCCTTGCCTGGGGTCTTTCTCTGTGGTTTTATGCATCAGGCACATAGAGGGGCTCCCCTGACTTGGGTCCTACTCTGTAGATTGGCACATCAAGCACTTACAGGGGCACCCTGGGTGGGGTCCCACTCTGCAGTTCCGTGCATGAGGCGTTTGATAGGCCACCCGCACCATTGTTCAGCTGCTGAGGCTGGCCTGTGGGGAGAGAGGCTGTGGTGAGGTCTCCACCCCGTACGCATGACTCAGCAGCATCGCTTTGCTTCCATGGCTGCCCGGCTTTCCTCCGTGGGCATTTCCCACCACAATCTCCTCCCTCACATCCTCTCAATCTGTCTCTCCACAGTCAACAGCACCCCTCACCCTGGGATTGCTCCCCAATCTCCAAACTCCAGCTCCCAGCCCTGCCCCTTCCAGGAGACCTGTGTTCTTGCCTGGCATATGTATGGCTGTGGCAAGGATTGTCTGATTCTCATTCTATTTATGCTGCCACAGATCGGCTGTTTCACTCTCAGCCTTAAATGTTTCCTCTCTGACTCAGACAATCGCCCCACTGTGAGGATCGGACCCCTGCTTCAGTTCCCCCCCCAACAAAGGGCAGGTCCAATCCTACTAACACTCCCGTTTCCCCCCCTAGTTCCTTTGTCCTACCGAGTTTGCTGTGGTTCTATATATTATTTTCCACTGGTCAATACTCCTGTCATCTCTCAGCTGGTGCTCTGCATGCACTTCTGTGTCTGAAGGTGTATTCCTGATGTATCTGTGGAGAGAGATGTACTCCATGTCCACCTACTCCTCCGCCATCTTGTTCTCCTCTGGAAGATATTTTTTAAATGTTACTCAAAGAACACAAAATAGGAGAAACAGATGGGGAAAAATATCATTATTGGACTTCACCCAAATTTAAAGTGCTTTCTCTTCAAAAGGCATTGTTAAGAAAATAAAAAGGCAAGTCATAGAGAGAGAAGCATTTATAAATCATGTTACACAAAAAGAACTTCTACAGTGGTATCTTAGTCTACTTGTCTACCATAACAAAATTTCACCGACTGGGTGGCTTAAACACAAAACCTTATTTTCTCACTACACTAGGTGCTAGAAGTCTAAGGTTAAGGCGCCAGCATATTGAGTTTTGGTGAGAAATCTCTTCCTGGCTTGCAGAGGGCTCCCTTCTCACCATGTCCTCACATGGCAGATAAAAAGAGACCCAGCTCTCCGGTGTATTTTTATAAGGGGACTAATTCCATAACAAGGGCCCCATCTTCATGGCTTTGTCTAAACCTAACAACCTCCAAAAGGCACCACATCCAAGTACCATCACACTGGAGGTTTTGTTGTCAATATATGAACTGGTGTGGAGTGGGATACAGTCAGTCCACATCAAGTAGGAAAACAAACAATCAAATTAAAAATGGGGAGACATGGTATCCCATTGTGATTTCAATTTGCATGCAAAACTACCAATGATTTTGAGAATATTCTTTTCTAATGCTTTTAATGGAATATGTTGCTTTTCTTTTTGTTATTGATTTGTAGATGCTCTTTATATCTTTGGATGCTAATTCTTGTTATTTATACACCTTGAAAATATCTTCTCCTATTATACAGTTTGTCTTTTCAGCAGTATAATAACTTTTGGTGAAACCTAGTCCTTAATATAATCCAACATATTCATGTTTTTCTTTATGATTTCCCATTCTTATATTTATAATTTTAAATTCTCTAGTCCAATGATGTAAGATATTAATCTAAGATTTCTCTTAAGAATTAAAATATTATATTTCATATTTAAATCATAAAAAGTGGGGAGAAAGATTTGAACAGTCACCCCACCAAGAAGATAATACAGATGGCAAATGAGTGTGTGAAAATATGTTCTACATCATTAGATACAGGACGGAGAAGGCAAGGGCACCCCACTCCAGTACTCTTGCCTGGAAAATCCCATGGACAGAGGAGCCTGGTAGGCTGCAGTCCATGGGGTCGCTAACAGTCACTAAAACCAAGATAAAACACAGCTACACACTCACTAGAATGGCTATAATAAAGAAGACAGATAATGTCAAGTTTGGGAAGGATGTTGAAAGACTGGAATCCTCATACATTCCTTGTGGGAATGGCAGAGCCAATTTAGAAAACAATTTGGCACTTGTTTTAAAAATTAAGCAACAATTTACCATATGGGCCAGCAATTGCAATTCTAGATATTTACAAAGAGAAATGAAAGAATATGTCCATCCAAAGACTGGTACATGAATTGCCATTGTAGCATTATTCACAATGGCCAAAAAAGTAGAAACAATTAAATGTCCATGAACTTGTGAATGGATAAACAAATTGTCCAGTTCAGCTCAGTCGCTCAGTCCTGTCCGACTCTTTGCGACCCCATGAATCGCAGCACGCCAGGCCTCCCTGTCCATCACCAACTCCCAGAGTTCACTCAAACTCATGTCCATCAAGTAGGTGATGCCATCCAGCCTTATTTCTCCCGGCAATCTTGATTCCAGCTTGTGCTTCTTCCAGTCCAGCGTTTCTCATGATGTACTCTGCATAGGAGTTAAATAAGCAGGGAGACAATATACAGCCTTGACGTACTCCTTCTCCTATTTGGAACCAGTCTGTTGTTCCATGTCCAGTTCTAACTATTGCTTCCTGACCTGTGTACAGGTTTCTCAAGAGGCAGGTCAGGTTGTCTGGTAGTCCCATCTTCTTCAGAATTTTCCACAGTTTATTGTGATCCACACAGTCAAAGGCTTTGGCATAGTCAATAAAGCAGAAATAGATGTTTTTCTGGAACTCTCTTGCTTTTTCCATGATCCAGCAGATGTTGGCAATTTGATCTCTGGTTCCTCTGCCTTTTCTAAAACCAGCTTGAACATCTGGAAGTTCACGGTCCTTGTATTGCTGAAGCCTGGTTTGGAGAATTTTGAGCATTACTTTACTAGCGTGTGAGATGAGTGCAATTGTGCAGTAGTTTGAGCATTCTTTAGCATTGCCTTTCTTAGGGATTGGAATGAAAACTGACCTTTTCCAGTTTTGTGGCCACTGGTGAGTTTTCCAAATTTGCTGGCATATTGAGTGCAGCACTTTCATAACATCATCTTTCAGGATTTGGAATAGCTCACCTGGAATTCCATCCCCTCCACTAGCTTGGTTCACAGTGATGCTTTCTAAGGCCCACTGGACTTCACATTCCAAGATGTCTGGCTCTAGGTGAGTGATCACACCATCGTGATTATCTGGGCCATGAAGCTCTTTTTTATATAGTTCTTCTGTGTATTCTTGCCATCTCTTCTTAATATCATCTGCTTCTTTTAGGTCCATACAAATTGTAGTATATTCCTATATTGGAGTACTATTTAGCAATAAGGAATAAGTTACTCATAAATGCAAAAACAGGACCAAACATCAAAGGCATTATGTATGTGAAAGAAATCAAACACAATTGACAACATATGTATAATTCCAATTATATGAAATTGTGGAAAGGGAAAACCTGATCGAAAGCTGTTGGCAGGAACTAGAGAGTGGGAACTAAGTATTAACTGTGAAGGGGCACAAAGAAACTTTGGGTAGTGATGAAACTCTTCTTTACCATGATTGTGGTAATTACGGGACTCTGTGTGTGTTTGTTAGTAGTTCAGTCATGTCCAACTCTTGGCAACCCTATGGACTGTAGCCCACCAGGCTCCTCTGTCCATGGGATTCTCCAAGAAAGAATACTGGAGTGGGTTGCCATTCCCTCCTCTAGGGCATCTTCCCAATCCAGGAATCGAGTTCATGTCTCTAACATTACAGGTGTCTTTACCATCTGAGCCCCCAGGGAAGGCCCTATGGAAGTGCCTATATACACATATACTGTGAGAAGTTATCAAATCACACAGTTAAGACTGGTCAATTTTATTATCTTTAAATTATACATCAATAAATCCTGCAGAAGAAGAAGCTGAGGTGGGTGGGGAGGAAGTAAATGAGGAGGAGGATGGCAATAACACCACTGCCCACCGTTACCACCATCACCAAGTAGGAATGATACTATACATGAGTTCAAGACTTTCTATAGTGCTATCGTAATCAAGATGGATGGTACTGGTGAGCAGATCCACCTAGAGATCAATGAACCAGAGTGCCTGGCTACCCAGAGCTCATTACCACCACACCTACAGGGGCTGGAGATACATGCTAAAGACCACTGAGCACTCTGTTCATTTCTTTTCTCTCTTTTAAGTGGGGAATGAGGAACCTAATCCTTATACGACTAACAGAATAAAGATCAACAAATTAGAGAAGGGAATGGCTACCCGCTCCAGTATGCTTGCCTGGAGAATTCCATGGACAGAGGAGCCTGGTGTGCTATGGTCCATGAGGTTGCAATGAGTCAGACACGAATGAGCTACTAACACACACATGCATACACAATCTTAACTGGAAGGATACACAGATGATAGTGACTATCCAGTTTACCATACAGGAATCCTGCCCATTTTATAGCTGTTAGGGTGTAAGTGTACAACGTGGAGAGCCTTCCTGAGAACGGAAATTTAATTCACAGGATGCAGAGCTAAGACTAAAGGGAGGGACAGAACCTCCTGTGTGATATTGAGCTCCTGGATCTAGCTATACCTGAAGCCAACAGCTCCTTGGACTGCCTAATTATTTGAACTAATAAATTCCCACTTGTGTATAAGTAAGTTTGAGTTGGGTTTCCCTTCCTTATAGAGTCCTGAGTGAGACACATGTGTACTCTGGAGTGACACTAGTGAAGCACTGACTTCTGTACATATTCACTGGGAGCCCTAGGGCAGATCTTTTAAAAGCTCTGGGCCCAGGATTCTGACCTCTAAGTAGAAGTTGGAATGGGACAGGAGTTTCTCAGAAGACTTGCACAAAGCTAAGGCACTACAGTGACCTCAGTGGGAATGAGGAAAAGGCACAATAAAGGACCCCAGCTTCTGCCTCAACTCAACTAAATTTCTTTTCAAAATTGAAATCACATAAAGAGCTTGATTTGAAAAAACTTCCTTTGTTTTAAAAAAATGCAAAACTTTGTGATCTCCTCTAGTTCCAAAAATTCCAACATTGTCTGTTGATTTCTGACAGGTAGTGAAGCACAGGGCCTTGCATTACAGTTTTTCAGACTCCTGGAGTCTGAATACAGTTTTATCCCTTACTAATTTTGTGACCTTGAACAAGCTTCTCTGTGGCTTGGTTTCTTCATCAGTCCAACACAAGCAATAATAGTACGTACTCCAAAGTATTGTTGTAAGGGTTAATTGACAATATAAGAAAAACCCTTCTCACTATATCTGGCACCTGGCGCATGCCCAGTAACTGCCAGTAACTGTTAGCAACGATGGTGACAATGACGACGACAGGCCTGGGAGATCACAGTGAATCTGGTGTGGCTTCATCAGCTCACCAAGAACTAAGCTGGAAAAAAGAGACGTAAGTCAGGTCACCGGTTCATTCCTTGTAACTGTGTCAGGAGGTTGGGGGTAGTGAAAGATTTGGCCTCTGTTCTGTTTTTTTTGACTGTCATCATCTTTTCAGCTAATGACTTGTCAAATGATAATTGTGTGTGTGGTTTAAATAAAATTTTTCCATATTATCTTAATAGCATATATACATTTATGAATTAAGAAAATTAATAAGAACAGAACTATTAATGCATTGGTAAACCTAACCACCAAGGACAAATGCTATTAACATTTGATTATTGCACATTTCATTTGAAATATTTTCTTCCAAGTTTTCTTTTGTCATTTAAAAATGTATATAAATACATGTGGAAAACTTTATATATATATTGAGCATGTGTGTGTCCTTTTCTCAAATAAGGTTATATTATGAGCAATTTTTCATGAATTAAATACCTTTTGAAAACATTTTTTCTGCCTTTTAATAATTCATCTTTTGGCTCTAGCATAATTTATTTGCTCAGTTCTCTATAATTGAATCTTTCAGTAGTTTTACTTTGAATCTAATATAAATAATGCTGTGATAAACATACCTGACTGGGATACTATTCCCAGAGGTGGAATTTCTGAGTCAAAGCCTGTGATCACGTAGAAGTCTTCTGATACATATCATCAAATAGTTTTTCAGAAAGTTTGTACCAGCTTACACGCAGCACTGAACATATGTAAACAGCAATTGTTAGAAATTGTAACTACTGATTTTCACTATAGGGACAACAGTCAGGGAATCAAGCTGTTGAGTATATTACCTTTGTTTGAGAGTAAATTTAAAGTTTATGAAACTAAGATTTTTAGGGCCAGACCCCTTAAAATTTACAAACTTTGTTTTAAAATCATTCTTATTGCACCATAAAATGAGAACTTCATCATATTACACAAAGACTCAGTTTACTAACTACAAAATAAAGAAAAACTATTATTATTATTTTAACCGCAACTTCTTAGCCAAGCCTTTCATGCCACGCTTCGTAAAGGACCAACATCGTATCACTTCAATAGACTGGCCAAAGAGATTCCATGGGTATCACATGATGTTGACTTCATTCTGGTTCTTGAACAGTGAATACTTTCTGGCTTAAAGCAGCAGCCTCTGGTTCATTAGACATGAGCATTTGAATTTAAGTGTGAAAGACAATATGAAAATATTCCTTACACGTCTTTCCTTCAAGCCCTGGGAACCTTAAGTAGGAAAGTATTCCAAGGTGCCATTCTGTGATTGGAATACTGAAAGTTGAAAAGAAAATGTCGTCATCTAGAATTTAAAATAACATTTTAAGACTCAATTTCGGTTCTCAGGGCAGTGGTTGTGGGCTGATTGACTCTCTGCTTCCCTATGAAATCTGAATGTGGAGCTGATGTGATCATTTCTTAGCCTCCTTTTCCTCAGCATGTCTTTGCTAGTATTAACATATAATTATTTGTCCCTCTCTTACTCTGCAAGGTTTCCAATTTCCCTTACCCCTCACACTTAGGAAACAGAGTAATGATTCTGAATTCTGACCTCTTTTTCCTCCCCAGGTTCCTTTAGATCAGTGGAATCAGGCTTAAACTGTAACTGAAGTCTTAGTTTTTCTACTGACTGAAAGCTCTCTGGAGTTTGACTCTCTCTGCCGAGGGTCTAACCAAGGAATTCTGCCAACCTTTGGACTAGGGAGAAATTCCTTAAGGAAGGAATTCCTGACTCCATGTAATAACCCGGGGAAAGAGCAGAAGTCTAGCCCCAGATACCCTTTGAATTTGTCCCTTTGAAAATTCATTTCTTTGTTTTCTGTTTTTTTTTTTCAGCAAGTAAAACATCTTTTTTCCTTTTAATTATAAAGGTAAAACAAATGTATCATAACAAAACAAAATCAAATACAGTAGAACTATAAAAAAGTAAAATTCTGCACCCACCCAATTTATATATATATATATAACAATTTATATATATATAGACACAAAATTTGCATTTTACCCACTGTGCATAATTTTTTTCATTTCTTTGTTTTCTACTTCATATTGCCAAGTCATGCTTAGGTGTATGTTTGAGGATGCTGGAGTGGTGGGGAGAAGTCAGGGGGTGTCAGGACTGGAGCATAGATGCATTGAGGGGAGAGCTCTATCTACTTACAAGCCTCTGCATTCCACATGGAGAGTTCAACAAATATTCGTGGACTGTACTAAGTTTCCAGCACACACCTTTAAAAGTAACAACCTGTTGTTGTATGACGACCAGTTCCAGGCACTATGATTATTTCTAATTATTACAAGAACTCTCTTTGGTAGGTGAATCATTATTCCCATTGTACAGATAAGGAAACTGAGGCCTGAAAGAGTTAAGAGACTTGGTCAAAGTCACTGAATGAGTTTAAGGGACTGAATCAAATAGTTTTTGCAGAGTGCTGAGCTGCAGGGCGGAGCATAAGTCAAACTCCAGGAAAAGAAGGGAAAGGGCAGCGGGCATCTCTCTTTAAGGGCTTAGCAAAGTGCCTTTCCCAGCCAAGTCTCTACTCAGGCACAGAGGCAATCGTGTCATTGTTGGAGAGGAAGGAATCATTGACCTCCTTTTCAGACTCTCAGCTCTCTGGGACCATTTAGGTCCATTAGGAAATGGGTGGGAAGGGCCAAGACCCAGAATGGCTCTCCTCACTGCTTATCTGAGGCTTTACTCACCCTGAAGAGATCAGCTAAAGGTTAGAAAAGCTCATTGTACCCATCAAGAAAGGCAAGCTGTTATGACCACACCACAAGTATCAGTTGCTTGATGCAATAAGAATTTTTCTCATTTGTGTCACAATCCAATGTAGGCAGGAGGTGGGCCTTCCCTCTGGGCTGGCCCTCTTTTGTGGCTCTTGTCGTCCTTGGCGTTCTCTCCATTCAGCCAGCAAATGAAAAGAGAGCAAATCTTGCACCTGGGAGGGTTTAGCAGGCCAGGCCTGGAAGGGGCCCACCTTGCTTTCATTGTCCAGAATTCAATCAGGTGGCCACAGCTAACTGCACGGGAGGCTGGGAAATGTAGTCTGATTGTGTGCTCAGAAAGCAGAGCACTCAGGAACTCACCTGGCGGTACTGTGAAGAAGACTCTGCGCTCCCAGTGCAAAGGGTGTGGGTTTGATCCCTGGTTGGGGAACTAGGATCCTATATGTTGTGTGGTACTGGCCAAGAAAATTGAAAACACAGGGCACTTACTGACACTTGTGGGTTGTAGAAGTCTCCTCTAAGAGCAGCAGCTATCCAGGGGCCAGTTCTCATTTTGCAGTTTTGTCCTGAGTTTACCACAGGCACTAGAATTTTAGGTCCCTATAACATATTATATACTCTAACGTACTAAGTATACTTATCTTTGAGGTCACTGCAATTAGCATGCTCATAGACAGGGTTCGGGTGGGAGGGGTTAGTGGCAGTTTCAAGTAGCTAAAAAAATTTCTGTGGCTCTTCAGGGCTTCTTGTCGTATTTTGGTTGTTGATTGACTGGGTTTTGATATGTTTTGCTTTGTTTTTTGTTTGTTTGTTTTGCTGACATTAATTGTAAATTTACTGCATGCCAAATGCTGTACATGTGTTACCTTTGTTAATCCTCATAGCATCCCTGGGAGGTGAGTACTAGTATCCTGCCCATTTTACACGTGACCATGGAAGCTTAACCAAGTTATGAGACTGACCAGGGTTACAAAACTGTAGGTGTGAGAGTTGAGATTTTAACCCAGGTCTCCAGGTGGTGCAGTGGTAAAGAATCGTCTGCCAATACAGGAGATGCAAAAGACTCAGTTTCCATCCATGGGTCAGGAAGATCCACTGGAATAGGAAATGGCAAACCACTCCAGTATTCTTGCCTGAAAACTTCCATGGACAGAGGAACCTGGCAGGCTATGGTCCAGGGGGTCACAAAGAGTGGGACACAACGGAGCACAAAGACACACACACACAAACACACACTGCCACTCCAGATCCTATGCCATGTACTCCATTCAGCTCTGGCTGGCAAACTGGCCGAAGCTGGAGCCCAATCCAACCCTGGGATGGTTCTCTGACATCCATACACCTCTGCTGTGTGAGGTGACAGCTATTGACACACTGAGGTCACCGTGTGTCCCTCTATTGATGAAAGCTCCGGAGGCGTACAGGCTTCTACTAATGTACTGACCAGGGAAGGGCTTGCCAGTGTTGCAGGAAGTCTTCCTTGAGTACCAAACACGTGCTTTCATGTTCATACATTTTGGTCCAAAAAATTTTTAAGATTAATCTCTTTCCCAAATTAATTCATTTTTGTTCACCCCCTCAAATCTCCTAAATAATTTTTAATTCAGTGGGATATTTCAAAAGGAATACTGTAGCAGCTCTCTTAAACCACCATGGTTACAGGCTAGTCAGATCTTTCATTCCATGCTTTTAAATACTTAGAATGCCCTGGGAGTGAAGCACTGGGTCAATTAGGGAAAACTGACTAAAGGTTAATTTAACAGAGCCCTGAGCAGATGCTCTGCCAGTCCTTGAGGCTTGATGGTCTAACAAGCTGAGCTACTCTGTGTAAACACCATTAAAACTATAACTGGACCTGGGTGGTGGACTTGCCTCACCTTTAGAGAATCATTTAAAGAACCTTATTAGGGGAAACCATTGAGTGGGAGAGTAGGGAGCAGAAGTGAGAGAAGGGGGTTGTTGAGCTATTGAACTCTAACTGAACTATAAACAAGAGCTTATTATAAGTCCTCCTCCCAGTACTGTCAGCACGTGACTTCCCTTGGGAATTTCTCTGTAAGCGGAACTTAATCACACACCTGTCTTTGTAGGGTGTCATGCCACTCCACTTGCCTCTGGCTCAAGTAGCTGGAAGGTGTGAAGAACAGATTTTGAGACCACAGTGCTTTAAAAAGGGCTTCGATTGCACAAGGGGGACTTCAGCAGCACGAGCCTGAGACCACTCAGAGGCGGTCCCGTGGCTCAGGAGTCAGGCGTGGAGCTGCTTCCAGCCCCAGGCACTCTTCTCCCGCGGGACAGCCATCATGGCGGCCCACAGCCATATGTTAATTTCTCAGGGACTCATTACCCGGTTTTCAAGTTATTCCCATGGAAGTAGGGGGAGCCCCATGAGCACTTGAGTGTCCTTCTTGTCTGGCTCTATGGGTCTGTATCCTGGCTGCGTATCAGAATCACAAGGGTAGTCGCTCAGAATACTGATACCGGGGGCCCTCCCTAGAGAGAAGGTATTTTTCCACAAGCTTGCTGGGAGGACCTAATGTACAGCACAGGCTGAGAACCATGGGCGTGGCCCCTACCCGTCTCCAGCAGTGTAGGGGTGGTTTGGCCCTGGACATCTTGAATACAGAATAGAAAGGAGATGGGTCTAAGAGCTGCTAACTGTGGCCAACAGCAGCCACAACAGCAGAGGTTTAGGCTGTACCTAAACGTCCTCCTGGACGGGGAAGATGGTGGGGTTAAATAATCCTCGGGCAGCTCCCAACCCAAGTCCTTTGCCTTTGCTTCTTTCTGCCACACTGCTTTACTTCTCGCCAGATGACAATTTAATGAACATTTACTGAATGTTTTCTGTATGCCAGGTGCTGGGCTGGACACTGTAGAGAGAAAGGAGGAGAAAGAAATGATCATTATCCTCGCAGAATTTACCAATCTTCACCAGGGAAGTAAATGCATTAGTACTAAAATCAACTTCCTAATTATTAGCAACTCTTATTAAAGGTTTCATGGGATGAGATAAAAACATAGAACTACATAATATTGTCAAATATTATTAGTGTCTTTACATGTGTACACACACACACAGGACTTTTTTAGAAACAGGAAATAGCTGATCATAGATATTTTAGGTACCAGTCACAGGCCTGCTATCTTTTTAATATGGAACCTGTCTGTGGGAAAACCTGGGTGAGTGAAAGTTTAGTCAAGGTCTCAGAGCTATTCAAGTTAGTCCCAAATGAACAGGAGCCTCCACTAGGCCTTTTCACATGATTTTTTCAAAACATTTATTCAGTCAACTAAGATTTGAGCCCTAGTATGTACCAGACACCACGCCAGACACTGAAAATATAATAATGAGTCCCTGAAGCCCATCCCTACTCTATCAGTGCTTAAAATCTAGCAAGGAAGACGGATGTCGGTGTAAAATGACTGCTGCGGTAAGTGAAGGTGTATGGGTTTCCCTGGGGGCTCAGTCAGTGAAGAGTCCGCCTGCAGAGTGGGAACCCTGGGTTCCATCTCTGAGTTGGGAAGATCCCCTGGAGGAGGGCATGGCAACCCGCTCCAGTATTCTTGCCTGGAGAATCCCTATGGACAGAGGAACCTGGCGGGCTGCAGTCCGTGTGGTCGCAGAGAGTTGGACACGACTTTGAGTGACACAGCACAGCACAAGTGGAGGTGTATATGAGGTATGTGAGAATGTTAAAAGGGAAACAGACCGAGGAAGTAAAGAAGGATCCCTGAGAGTTTGGTCATGAACCTGGGCGTCACATCTACATTGTGATGGCCTGGTAAGGAGGTGGGGGAGGGAGTATATTCTAGCCGGAAGGAAAAGCAGGAGTGAATTACTGAGGATGGGCTGGATTGCTGGTTCTCAAAGTGCAGTCTTCATTCTACTGTGGGTACCAGAGAGCCTTCCAGAGGTTCCTCAAGGCCAACATTATAATTTATAAATACATGGAGAGGTTATTGACCCCTTTCAGCTGGATTGACATTTGCAGTGATGATGTAAACGCACTGGAGCGTAGCCCTGCTGAGCCCTTAGCACAGACTGAGGCAGTGGGGTCAGACTATACTCATAGCCACTGCATTCTTCTTCCATGCCCTTGTGGGGATGGGAGGAGTCAGCTTTATTTAGAAATGCCTTTAATTAAGCAGTAAAAGTGATTTCTTTTATTAAATCACTATCCTTGAGTACACATCTTTTCAATAGTCACTGTGACAAATGGGGGGTGCGCACAAAGCACTCCTAACTGCATACAGAAATCCCATGGCTGTTTGGAGGAAAAGCACTTGTTTGATTTTTTGAGTTGTAAATGGAACTGGCTGCTTTTATCATAGAACACAGTTTATACTTGAAAAAGAACTACTGACAAACTATGGTTATTCCATCTTGGGTTCTTGGCAGGTTTTTTTTTTTTTTTTTTTGAGAATGAATAAAGTGAATCTGTCACTTCAAGGAAAATAACTGACAGTGTTTGTTGCCAAAGATAAAATTCAAGCTTTCAAACAAAAATTAGAATTTTAGAAAACTTGCAGCCACTGTTATGAGCTTGACAGTTTCCTAATACTTAGAGACTCTGGTGTGATGAATGATGATACTAATTAATACGATTTTGAAATGTATTATATAATGAAGTATGTCAACATTTGGAATATCTATATAAGTCAATGAACCAATTTTTCCCAAGTAACTAGTGCATAAGATCACCAAATCATGCATGGCTGAATGATCCATTCAAAGTGCAAGATACTCTAAAGGATTTTAATGCTAACAGCGTATGAAAAGTTCATTGATATTGTTGCAGAGTCCATGTTATGACTAGCTTTTTAAAAACTACCACTTGTCAAATTTTGATGTAGTATCCAAAAAGAATATTCACAATCATCAGAAAAGACTATTAAAATACACTTGTTTGAAACTGCATTATCTGTGTGCAGCCAGATTTTCTTCTTGTACCTCAATGCAACAGAATGGATTGCAACTGATTGAATGCAGGAGTGATATGAGAACCCAGTCTTCTTCAATTAATTCAGAGATTTGTAAAAAAGTAAAATAGGATCATTCTTTCTAGTTTCCTTTGAAAGCTAGCTATTTCTCATAAAACTTGTTATTTATGTTAAATAGTGGTTTTATTGTTATTTTAAAAGGAACTAATATGTACATATTAAAAACTTTTTTTCAAAGTCTCAGTTTTAATATCTGATATGGAAATATTACAGGATGTTATCCACAGAAGTAAAAGCTCTTTAGGATTATCAGTAATTTTTAAGACTTTAAAGCGGTCCTGAGACTCAAACGTTTGAGAACTGCTGGACTAAATTAGCTTGTGGTAATGAAATTGTCTTGAATCTCAGTGGCTAAACAGAACAAATGTTTATTTCCCTGACAGGCACAGACAACCAGGCAGCTCTCTAAAGACAGCTGTTCCCCATGTGCTGACTCAGCACCCAGGTTCCTCCAGCCTGTGGTTCTGCTGTCTCAACATATGGCCTCCATGACTGCAGCTGTAGAAGAGAGAGCTGGATGACGGCCCGCCAGCTCCTAGCTCTTCTGCTACGTGTCACTTCAACTCACAGCTAACTCAGCAGAACTGGTCACATGGCCCCACCCAACTGCAAGTGGGCTGGGAAAAGTCAGGAAGTTTGTGAATATCTGGTGAGCAGCAAATAGCTCTTAACACGAATAAAAAGAGCTTGTGCTTAGAACTTGTAGTGAGAAGCTCTGTTGGAAGAACTGATGGAGCACATAATGTAAGGTGAAGTCTAATGCAAGAAAAGGCAGGAGACACCTGTAGGGGCAGACTGTGCAGACTGTCCTCATAAGCTAAGATAAAGATTGTGGGCTTTTTCAAAGTAACCAGAAGACCCTGGGTGTTTTATTTCATTTATTTATTAATTTTTTTGGCCGTGCCACACAGCTTACAAAGTTCCCCAACCAGGTATTGAAGCTGTACTCTCGCTAGTAAAGTGTGGAGTCCTAACCACTGGACTGCCAGGGAATTTCCTAAGATAGATGTTTTAAACCACAGGTGACAATAATCAGCTCTATCTGTTGATGAAACACTATAGTAATGGAAACGGATATAGGGGGACAGGAATGGAAGCAGCAAGGTGCTATGCTGATGAATTGGATCTTTGGGGAAAAACAAAAGCCTTGATTTCTGGTACTTGACAATTTCTGCAGAGTAAATTCCCCCACCAAGGCCAGTTTCAAGCTTATTAATTTGATGTGCCAAACACAGAGTTAGGATGAGACACACACAATCAACTTTGTGAGCCAGCAGAGTGGGTTTGGTGCCACCAAGGCAAGAAAGCTAGTTAGGAGGCTGGTGCAGGTGAAAGGTGATGGTACTCTAAACTTTCCTTTCCTCTGAGTACACAGCTGGAACTAACCTCACCTTCTATGCACATCAGGGACTGAAACCTGCCTTCACCACCACCTCCACCACAAAATATCACCAAGACTTTCCAACTATCACTACGACAGATCTATATCCTTTATGAATTTTCCCAAATCAGGCTTGCAAACACCTTCAGATTTCTGGCATAGCCTTCCTTCGCAGCTGTTGCAAGGACAGGACAGCCCAGAAAGCTGCCAGAAGGGCCCTGCTTGTGTTTTCAGCCTCCCTTGATTTACACAAAATGATTCACAAGAATCAAGACAGTTACAGTCTATAACTATAGGTTACAAAAAAGCTTTTGTAAGCTTGTGAACAGGGTGAAAACTTCAGTTTACTGGCTCAGCAGGAAAAAAATCTGCCTGCAATGCAAGAGACTTGGGTTCAATCCCTGGGTCAGGAAGATACCCTGGAGAAGGAAATGGCAACCCACTCCAATATTCCTGCCTGGGAAATTCCATGGGCAGAAGAGCCTGGCAGGCTACTGTCCCTGGGGTTGCAAAAGAGTTGGACATGACTTAGGGACTAAACAATAATAATGACAACAAACAACACTGAAGGGAACCAACCAGATGCCTGTCTTACAAGGATGAAGAATGGAATGAGGGTCCCAACCCAGGGCGATCTCACGGAAGTTACCAGTTACCTGAGGCTTACAGCAGCGGCCAGACATGCCCCCTCCTCTATCCAAGCTTGGGTTTAGTTAGCTCACCAAGACTGTTTTTTCCTTCTCCCTTCCTCTCTGCTTAAGTTTCCAGAGCAGAATAACAGCTTCTGTGCACCGGAAATGGAGTCCAGGGTGCTGGTACTTAAATAACTCTGCCTCTAAACACAACAGGTGTCGCTCACAATCTAGCTCTCAAATTTTAACTGTTTTTTTTTTTTTTTTTTTCTAGAGGGCCATATGGATTTTTTATTTCAAGAGCCTGCCTCACTCAAATAATTATCCCCTCCGCTCTCCCTTCCTTCCTCTCACTGTCTTTTTTCTCTTCACATAAAGCCACAGGCTGGAGCCTTTCTCAGCAGCTTCACTCACACCCCTGATGGTTCTGGAAGTTACTGACCCATGGGCAGACTGAAACTTTGCTGTGCCGTCTCCAAAGTTCTTTTCTCTTGGACAAACCTCTAGGACAAAACTCCCAACAGAAATGAGGGACTCCAACCAAGTTCAGCCATAATATCAGCATCTCCATTAATAAATAAGTGGTAAGTGTTAGTTGCTCAGTTGGGTCTGACTCTTTGTGGCCCCATCGACCATAGCTTCTGTCCATGGAATTCTCTAGGCAAGAATACTGGAGTGGGTTGCCATTCCCTTCTCCAGGGGATCTTCTCAACCCAGGGATTGAGCCCAGGTCTCCAGCATTGCAGGTAGATTCTTCACTGTCTGAACCACCAGGGATGGATCAGATGGTAAAAGAATCTCCATTAATGGTCTCACATAAAACCCAGATCACCAGACACTGGAGTATTCATATAAAGGCAAACAAAGTTAGATGTGGTAGGCATATAGCAAAGAAAATGCCACAGAAAGCTGGGTACCACCAAATGCAAACATTCTCTCTTGAGACAAATTAGAAGTTTGAGACTGAATAGCAGGAATTTAAAATTTTCTGTTTTAGGAATTTCAGTTTTTATCCCTATATTCACTGAAATCACTAACCAAGCAGAAGGGCAGAAGACCTGAAAGCAAAACAGGGTATACACCACTTTATTTTTCTGCAGTTGCTTAATACAATCGCCCTAAAAATGCAGGTACAAATCCCATGTGACTAGACCAAGCACCCAGCTTCTTCTACAGCTAAGTAAGAACATCTTTAAAAAGATGGTCTCTTATCACCACCATTTGGTGAAATAAAGCACGTTTTAACATCACATGTTTCAGTGAATTTGGCATGATGAAAACTCACTGTATTATATGTTTTTATGACCAACCTAGACAGCATATTAAAAAGCAGAGACATTACTTTGTCAACAAAGGTCCATCTAGTCAAGGCTATGGTTTTTCCTGTAGTCATATATGGATGTGAGAGTTAGACTCTAAAGAAAGCTGAGCGCTGAAGAATTGATGCTTTTGAACTGTGGTGTTGGAGAGGACTCTTCAGAGTCCCTTGGACTGCAAGAAGATCCAACCAGTCCATCCTAAAGGAGATCAGTCCTGGGTGTTCATTGGAAAGACTGATGTTGAAGCTGAAACTCCAATATTTTGGCCACCTTGATGCGAACAGCTGACTCATTTGAAAAGACCCTGATGCTGGGAAAGATTGAGGGCAGGAGGAGAAGGGGATGACAGAAGATGAGATGGTTGGATGGCTTCACTGACTCAATGGACACGGGTTTGGGTGGACTCCGGGAGTTGGTGATGGACAGGGAGACCTGGCATGCTGCGGTTCATGGGGTCACAAAGAGTCACATGACTGAGCTACTGAACTGAACTGAGACAAGGAAAAGTGAAAATTATCACCCACTTAACAGTATTTGAGAATCCAAATCTCAGAGCATTCAATATCATCCAAGAGAAGTAGATGGTATAGTTAGTAGGTAACCCCTTTGGACCTGTGGAGAGATGAAGTCTCAGAAGGGTCAAACAGCTAGACAAAGTCACACAACTAGTAATGTCAGAGCTAAAATTCAAACCTAAGATGCAACTCTTTCCATGAAAAGAAGACCAGAAAGATAGATTTTCCAGTAGATTTTCCAAGGCCCAATATTGAGTAAATTTTAGTAGGCCTGTTCTTGCTGCTGTATTAAGCAATTTTCCTATTATTATTATTATTTCACAAAGAGGCCTACTACCAGGTAAAGAGATTCTGGAGTAGACTGCATCCCCCTTGTAAATTATTAGCTTCCTTGGTTACAAATCAACCTCATAGAGTTTGGCTATCATAGATCAATTTCCTGAGGCCTCTGAGGCACTGCTGGGGAAAATGAAGAATGCGTTGTAGTGTTTTTAGACCTGAAAAACCTGATTTTCCAGCCACAGACCTCAGAGGCAAAGAACATGCTGCCAAGCACTAACAGGGTTGTGGGGAACACTCTGGTTAGCCTGTGACCAAGTATGGGTGCACACCGTCCACTGGTCAGCCAGATGGGTCTCCAGTAGGTCTTTTCGGCTGGGTGATGCTGGTACTGACTGTGTGACCTTGGACACGTCACTATACCCTCAGTCCACCTGCAGTTTCTTCATCTGTGAATGCCAAGGATTTGGATAAAATTGTCTTGGCTTCTTCAAGGTTGGCAAACAAACACAACAGCAGCAACCAGTGACACTGACAGGATATTCTCTACTGCAGCTATAGGGATCAAGCCTTCCTGCTCTCAGGATACACACAATCTGGAAACGAGGCAAGACCTCTTTTTTTTATTTTTTTCCCTACTTATTTTTGTCCTCCACTTTCACCAGTCCTCAGCAAGACAATAACTGGGCCAGCCAAAGCGATCATGCTTTGAGGAGTTCCCATGCTTGATTGTGTGTGTGTAGATGGCTCAATGGTAAAAAATCCACCTGCCAATGCAGGAGACATGGGTTCGATCCCTGGGTTGGGAAGATCCCCAGGAGAAGGAAATGGCAACCCACTCCAGTATCCTTGCCTGGGAAATCCCATGGACAAAGGAGCCTGGTGGGCTACAGACCATGGGGTTGCAAAGAGTCGGACATGACTTAGCAACTGAACAATAACAACATGCTTGGCTGAAATGAGGAAATGGTGATGCTTCATGTAGTCAGCAGTGCATAGCATCCTACAACAAGCACTCACTGAGTGATAATGTTATCACAGGCTTATGTCTACTGCTTGATCACCTCCACTCATTTAAAAGTGTGACCTAAGCTCACAGCCCCAAAATGTCCCCAGAAGGGACTTGTTTCCCACCCAATTGGTCAGCTACTATTATCACACTGCCTCAGCCTTCTATTCCTCTGTGTCCCATGGGCTTGGGCCTCTAGGTGACTCACAGCCAATCAGGAGCATGCCAACGTTCCCAGTTCCCAGGGGCATGGCTTCTGGATGCTCCTAAGTTCAGCACTGGAACAAACCTAGATGGGATCTATTGCAGCAGGTGGAGAGGGGGAGGAGAGAGAGGGGGAGGGAGAAGGACCCAGTATCCTTCCAATAGTTACACTGGCCTCTAACTTCCTGTCTCCTGTGATGGCCAGTAGGGGCAAATGCCATTCATTCCATTGCCTTTATCCTCTCCTTCTCTCTCTCCCTTCCTCCTGCTCTTAGGCAGTGTGTGTGGATTGGGGGTGCAGAGAAGTCAGGTTTGTACCCCACACATATACCACTAGTGTCAGGGTTGTGAGTACTTCCATGGGAGGGCAACTGGGTAACGGGGGGAGAGAAGAACTATTTTTCACTATACATCCTTTCATATAGCTTTATACCAAGAGCATGAAATGCTTGTTAATAAAATAATTTTTTTAATTTAAATAATGTTTAATTAAAATCATCTGACAGGGATCTGATTCTATTTTCTGTTAGGGAAATCTCGGTGTTTTTTTGGTTTTGCGTTTTTTTCTTTTAATGTATATCAGATACTATCTCCAAGTTTCAGGTCAAAAATATTCTTTCTGTATCCATCTAAAGTCACTTTTGGTGGTCTGCCTTGAAGCCACTGAGCATACCAAAGAAGAGAGTTTGGAGAGTTGAAAAGAGGACAGGATTTAAAGTAAAGCCAACTTAAGTTTGAGTCCTGGTTCTATTATTTACTGGCTTGAGTAGGATTCTCAAGTTCATAAGGCTCAGTTTCTTCATCTCTCTAAAAGAAAATCAAATTAACTTCCTTATGTAAATCATAGAGTGAAGAACATATTCTTTGGAATTAGGTTCGATTCCTGCAACTGTCACATCTTGTTTCATCTCTTGAAGTTTCAGTTTCTTCATCTGTAAAATGGAGATACTAATACTGTTGGCCTGAATTTTAAATGAGATGATATATGGAACATCCTCAGTAAAATAAACTATGCAGGGAAATAGCCACTTAATTTTTGCTCTTCCTATCAGGATGCTTTTGTGAGAATAAAGTAAGATGAAGTACCTGGTCTTGAAAAAAAAATGCATGTGTATTTTCAAAATGTATTTTCCCCTAGATTCTTTGTTGTGTGTGTGGAGAAATTCCCTGCTATCCGGCCTTTTAAACCGCTCTCTGTATCCATGAATTCAGTCTTTTTTTGCCTGCTCATTATATTGCTCTTCTATGAAGAAATCAGACTTAGCGGGTGGCTCAGTGGTAAATAATCCACCTGCCAATGTAGGAGACCTAAGAGATGTGTGTTCAATCCCTGGGTCGGGAAGATGCCCTGGAGTAGGAAATGGCAACCCACTTCAGTATTCTTGCTGGAAACTTCCATGGACAGAGGAACCTGGTGGGCTACAATCCATGGGGTCACAAAGAGTTGGACACAACTGAGCAGGCACACACACATGAAGTAATCAACTGGAATGACAAAGGACAACTCAAAACTTCTCTAACATGGGCAAATTCTTTGAAGTTTCATCAGTCCAGGCATCCATCCATTCATCTATTCATCCACTGAAAATGCTTGGTTCTGGGATTGCAGAATTGATTAGCACAGACGTGGTCCTTCCCCTCAGCCGTGAGGAAGTAGCCTCTCTGAGGAAGTCAGATGTGAGGAAGGTATAAACGCCACCTTCTGTTGCATTCTCAGACTAAGAGGCTTGTAAGAAAGTTGCATTTACTCACCAAATACCCCCAAGTTTTGGGCTGAGTATCCAGGAAAAACTCCAATTAAATAAATTACAGTTCCACAGACAAAAGTGGGAAAGACAGTCCCTTTAATGTTATGTATCTAAGAATCTCTATTATTCTGAGGTTAATGATGCCATTCCCTCAGAGCTTATATAGCATACAGCAGCTTACTGGTATTTCAGGCATTGTGGGCCTGAATGAAAGTGCCAGAGAAAAGCCCAGAATTTTTCAGGTTTCCTTTACTCTCAGGCTAATGTTCATCCTGTAGGGGTACCTGAGATTGAATGTGGCCAAGCAGGCTAATGGATTTGGAAATAGCAAAGAGCCATCCAAATACAAGGCATTACTGCCACTATTGCAGCTGCCGCCAAGAGCTTCTGGTGACCTCAGTCTGGGTTTGTATGACTGGAGTTGGATGGAGTTACATCTCAGCCGCTCAGTCAGTCAGTCCCCTGACTGCCAGTGCTGGGATACTGCCCTGATGAGGAAGACTGAGGGGACTCTCCAGACAGAAGAGGTGGGGCCATAAGTGAGGATGCAGGGCATTCCATCAAAGCAGAGGGCTTTGGCCCGTGATGCTGAACTTGCTCAAAGGGAACTCCGATAAGGTCTTCCTGTGTCTAGAGCCATGCTGCCTGCTTGTTCACAGAGCTGGTCAGAAGGCAGCATGATAGAAAGAAGGACACAGGGGGCCAGGGAAACACGGGAGAAGCTCCAGCACTCGAGGACACATCAAGATGCGCGTCTGGAGCTCAGGCTGTTTAGTCATTGAGGGAGGAACTGTGAAAAAAAGATAAGGGGATGTCTAAGGACACTGCAGTTCCAAAAGAGGGTC
The DNA here is from genome assembly GCA_006410635.1 of Cephalophus harveyi. Lineage (NCBI taxonomy): Eukaryota > Metazoa > Chordata > Mammalia > Artiodactyla > Bovidae > Cephalophus > Cephalophus harveyi. The sequence goes on from SJYT01035730.1 coordinate 204,606, forward strand.
TGATTCAGGATCAGAGAATAGGCACTGCCATATGGACCCTTCTGACGTGTACTGGACTGGCTCTAGATTTCTCTCTCTCTCTCTCTTTCACACACAGACACAGACACAGACACAGACACAAACACACACACACATCATTGCTGCAGAGTGAGAACACAGGTCATCGGCTGCCAGTCATGCATTTTATCCCAGTATTACTGAATGACAGTGGCGGGGGGGTGGGTCTTCTTGGCCCTCAAAATCCAAGCAAAATTGTATAGTGTCTGCCATATATGTCATGCCCCAATTCCCAGGAGCTGTGAAAGTTGAAGTGTTAGTCATTCAGTCATGTCCAGCTCTTTGCAAGACCATGTATTTAGCCAGCCAGGCTCCTCTGTCCATGGGATTCTCTAGGCCAGAATACTGGAGTGGGTTGCCATTCCTTTCTCCAGGGGATCTTCCTGACTCAGGGATCAAACTCAGGTCTCCCAAACTGCAGGTGAATTCTTTACCGTCTGAGCCAGCAGGGAAGCCCAAGAATACTGGAGTGGGTAGCCTATCCCTTCTCCAGGGGAACTTCCTGACCCAGGAATTGAACTGGGGTCTCCTGCATTGCAGGTGGATTCTTTACCATCTGAATCACCATGGAAGCCCCTCCTGAATATATCTGATACCATATCCGAATATGTGTGCCTACAAGTGACCTCCCCCACCCCTAGCTCCAGGGCGAATGATTATGTCATATTTTCCTATGTCTGGTCCCAGTCTGGGCTTCCCTGGTGGCTCAGTGGTTAAGAATCTACCTGCAGAGCAGGAGACATGGGTTTGATCCCTGAGTTGGGAAGATCCCCCGGAGGAGGAAATTGCAACCCACTCTGGTATTTTTCCTAGGAAAATCCCATGAACAGAGGAGCCCGGAGGGCTATGGTCCATGGGGTCACAAAGAGTCAGACAGGAATGAGCAAGCAAGCAGCAGCAGCAGCAGCAGTCCCAGTCTACACTTGGTATCTAGTAAGAGTTCAAAATCATTGGATGAATAGTATCTTCCTAAATAAAAGGAAGGGAGGAATGGTGCCAAGGTTTCACTGAGATTACTTTGAATGACAGGTCAAGGCCAACTGAGGAGAAAATGTGTCGAAGTCAATAAAAGTAGTTTCTCATCCAGGATCATCCCTGCCCGGTCTGCTTCTGGTACCTTTGAGAGTCCCAGTCCAACCACAGGCTGCTGAGACATTGACTGGCAACAACATCGTTAATTGGTAAAACTTCAACACATTCTTTCCCCCTGGCTCAGGCTATTTGCTTTAAGAGGCTTATTCCACTTCCTCCCCACCCTTCCAACTAGATCGAGTAATCCTGCTCCACACAGCCCTCCCCGCCCAGGCTAATCCTTTGCCCAACCAGATCCAGAACTGACCTCATAGCTCTCTAGCTGGGTTCACTTAACGCTTTGTGAGAACTTGCTTCCACAAACAAACACTCTGCAACTCTTTGCTTCTTGGTCTCACCCCACTAGATGCTGAGCATTTTTGTAATTCCTCCCTCAACCCCAGTGCCTAGCTCAATGCTGGAAACATAGGAAGCCTCAGTAAATGTTTGCAAAATGAATGAATAATGAAAAAATGGAGTGTGAGTGCAGTCATTTTGAGGTTCAATGAGCAAAAGCAGCAGAAATGCTTATGGCCAACAAGGAAAGTGTCAAAAAATGTTTTAATCAAAGGAAAAGTGGAGTGTTCATTTGGCATTGAGTAGATATGTCATTTGACAAAGCATGCAGAGACAGGACTGGGTTCTCTAAACACCGACTCAATGTTTTCTCATAGTGTGTTTATCATCTCTGTCGCATTGTTTTTGTTTGTGTTTTGCAGCCTTTGGGGAATTACAACATTGGCTCATTGTGTGCTGGGTTTCACAATTCTTCCCCCTTCCCATCAAGAGTGTACCATGAGGCACGTACAATAACTGCTTTTTATAAATCCAGGAATGTAAATTATATTAGTTTTGCAAACTTCATGATACCCCGTGGACTTGGACGTAACTGGAAACACCTGGGGCTGTTTCAAAATCAGACCTAAGAATGGTGTCTTCGCAATGTGTTCAGCAGGGCTCCCTCAGTTAAGAAAGAATACGCAGTTCCCCACTTACAGATCTTCTTTAGATGTGCTTCTGCATTTGTGTTCAGTTCAGTAGGAACCTAGGGATCAGTGGCAGGATGGTCCATATTATTGAGGAGTCCAAAACCTAGGCAGAAGTAAGCATTTTCTTTCAAAATAGCCCATTAATTTAGGCAAAGAGTTTTGACTTTAATTATCAAACTAGTTGTATTCTATACATGACTTTGTATAGACCTGTGGCATCCAAAACTAACTAGTAGTCACTTAGGACTACTGAGCACTTCAAACGTGGCCAGACTGAATTTTGAAAGCTTAGTACCAAAAAAATCTCAATTTTAACATTGATCACATATTAAAATAATATTTAATGCATTAATTATATTAAATATATTATTAAAATTAATTACACCTATTCCTTTTTCTTTTTAAATGTGGCTACTAGAAAACTTTATATTATACAAATGGTTTGCCTTATATTTCCACTACAGTGTAGCCAATGCCTATACATACTCAGCAGACTAATGAAGCAAAAAAATTATAAAGATTGGATCACTAACAGAGTGAAAGAATTTATTCCAGGGGGGAAAAAGATAGTGTATTTTAGATAAAAACAAAATTTTGCTCAAATATAAATTCTGCCATGATTTCCACTTCACAGTGCAATCCACCAAATAAACTAATGCTCAGAGTTTATAATGAATGAAAATCACTGACTATTATAGTGGGCACAGAAAAGATGTCAAACTGCCATTTCCTCCTTGAATGAAACACCTTACTGAAACCTCTGGACTGTCATGATTGTTTTATGTATTTTCTTCCACTGTCTCTGAACTGTGAGCTCCTTAAGAACAGAGACCTTGTGTTAACCATCTGTTGGAGTGGCCAGTCAACCTAGTATGCCCAGGAGTGAGGGGTTTCTGGGCCATGGGACTTCCAGAGCTAAGATTAGAGGACCATTGGAGAAGGCAGTAGCAACCCACTCCAGTACTCTTGCCTGGAAAATTTCATGGATGGAGGAGCCTGGTAGGCTCCAGTCCATGGGGTCGCTGAGGGTCGGCAACGACTGAGCGACTTCACTTTCACTTTTCACTTTCCTGCATTGGAGAAGGAAATGGCAACCCACTCCAGTGTTCTTGCCTGGAGAATCCCAGGGACGGGGGAGCCTGGTGGGCTGCCGTCTATGCGGTCGCACAGAGTCGGACACAACTGACGCGACTTAGCAGCAGCAGCAGCAGGATCTGGTTGGTCACCCTAGCGGGGGGGAAATATCCCCCAAATCCTTCAGTATTCCCTCTGGTATGTGATAAGTGCTTAATAAACGTTAAAAACTTGTCCTGAAAACTGTGGACTTGCATTGAATGCTTTTCCCATTTGTGTATAGATAGCCCTGATAGAACCGAAGTCCCTTCAAAATTAAGGAAGGATTAGTATGAGGTGTTTTAAAAAACATAACGATTGGCTACTGCATTTGAGACTCCCTGCCCGGTATCAGCACTGCAAGAACTATCTTTGGTTCCTGTCAGTGAAACTTTCATCTTCCTCTCCTTGGCTCCATCCCCATCAACTTCACCACAGCCCTCATCTGCCCCTGCTGACTTAGGGGGCCTTCACCATTGCCGGGATCCTACTCAGGTCTCCTTCACTACTCCTGGCCAGGGAACACAGCTAGTTGTTTGAGCTAAAAGAGTTCTGGTATATATTGTCTATCAAGCAAATGTATTACAGTTGTATGTTTAGGGTGGGGAGAAGTGAGGGAAATCTGTGACAGATAAAAGAGCTAAGAAACAAAGAATTCTTTGATCTGCTACTGACTTCATTCTGGAAAAAATATTACTGTACTTGGTACCTGGACTGTGTGACCCTAGCTCAAGGCCATGGAGTGGTTAAGAGCCTGGGCTCCAGAATCACAGTCCTAGGTTTAAATCTGGCTCTGTAAACTGATGAACTTCTCTTGGCTGAGTTTCTTATCTGTACATGGTAACAAGTATACCCACCTCACTGGCTGATTCTAAAGACTAAATGGATTCTAAAGAGTAAGGTGTTCTGTGCAGGTCTTAGCACATAGGAAGTGCTGCATGTAAGCGCCAACCATAATATCCTGTCATTCAAGGCCAAGAGAAAAAGTTGGTACAAAGAAAGATTATGGACTTTGGATGAAGATCTAGAAAGATTTTTCAGGCCCATGCAATTGTGATCCTAGACAAGTAATTAAATCTCTCTGTGCTTCAGTTTACCTTTTTGTCAGGTAGAACTCCATATTGTAGGACTGCTGTGAAAATTAAATGGGACATAATTGAGTTTGGTATCCCAGCACAGAGTGATCAATCAATATAATTGGTAAGATCTTTTTTGTATTCAACTTCTCTCTTTCTCCAATCTAAGTCTGAGAAACCCACCAGCTTTCCTATCTTCCAGCACACTTTGCATTCCCAACTCCCATGCATACAGTCCCACTATCTCATCTCTGGAAAATGACTCTTCCTAGCACTCAGTAACAGCTTGAACACACCTCCTCAAATGTTCTTCCCTCTTCTAGGCAAAGAAAGGAATTCTCTTCTTAGTTAATTGTCCCCTCATTCTATCCACTCTGATGAGTGAAGTGCATTGCTCTTGGATAAAACAGTTAAAAGATACCAGTAATTCCTAGAAAATGGAAACATAGAGAAAAGTAATGATAACACAGTGAATTTCATAAACTAATTTACATATCCTTTCTCCTTTTTGAAATTAGTGCTAATTTTTAAAAAAAATTTTTATAAGCATGGTAAAGATATATGATAGTTGTTATTTTTCAATGTCTTTCCTTGGCAAAATTAAAAGTAGGCAGCCCTGTGTTGATCACCAAAATGTTTTTGGTTTTGTCTATTTGTTTTCCTATTTTACTGGTTGGTAAAAAACAAAAAAATCTTGGAACTACTTACAGTATACAATAGAAAGAAAAGAGATAAAGGAGATGGAGAAGGAGAGATGTAAGAAGGGCTGGTCAGAATTTAGATTCTCCATGTGGCCACCGTCTGCTGATTAGATGGGGGCCCAAGTAATTCAGTCTGGGTTGCTCACCAGGCACCCACGTAAGACCGTCTATAGTTAAGAGTACATTTGGCCTTCTGTATCTGTGGGTTCTGCATCACGGATTCAATCAACCACAAACTAAAAATATTTGAAAAAAACTCAGAAAGTTCTAAAAAACAAAACTTGGATTTGCCAGCAGGTGCAACTTTTTACATACCATTTACACTGTATCAGGTGTTTATAAGTAATCTAGAGATGATTTGAAGTATACCAGAGGATGTGTATAGATTATATGCAAATACTATGTCATATTGTATAAGGGCTCCAGCATACACAGATTTGGTATCTGTGGAGGGGTCCTGGAACTGACCTTGCTAGAACCAATGAATTCTCTTGCTAGAACCAATGAATGATCATCTCTTTCTAATTTGTAACAGGTAAGGGTGGCTCCACCAGCTCTAAAGGAATGATTTTCAAACTTCAAGGTGCATCACAAATTCCTGAAAAGATAAACTCTGGAATCTAGGGCCCACCCACAGAGACTCTGAGTCAGTTCTTTTGGGGTATCTACATTTTAAACAAGCCTCCTGGAAACTGCTGATGCAGGTAGTCCGAGGCCAGCCAGACCTTGCAAACACAAATACTGATCATTCTGCTCTCTCCTGTATATCCACAGGCTGCCCTGCCCCTGCTGCTGCTGCTGCTGCTCCTAAGTCGCTTCAGTCGTGTCTGACTCTGTGAGACCCCATAGACAGCAGCCCACCAGGCTCCCCCATCCCTGGGATTCTCCAGGCAAGAACACTGGAGTGGGTTGCCATTTCCTTCTCCAATGCAGGAAAGTGAAAAGTGAAAGTGAAGTTGCTCAGTCGTGCCTGACTCGTAGCAACCCCATGGACTGGAGCCCACCAGGCTCCGCCGCCCATGGCATTTTCCAGGCAAGAGTACTGGAGTGGGGTGCCATTGCCTTCTCCACCCTGCCCCTAGCCTCCATCTTTTCCAGTGTCTGTTCTGATACTACACCTGTTTTCACATTTGTGCTCCTCTCAGGTTTTCCTTACAACCTTAGTAATGAAAAGGCTCTGATGGTTCTGGATGGTAAGTTCTTCTGAACCAAAGTGAGGTCTTATTCCAGGTCTTGGCCGTATAGGAATTTTGAGTGTCTTGAGGTCCTGAGACAGAGCAGTACACCTGCTACCTTCTCTGTCGCTATTTCCAACACACATCTAGTGAAAGGTAAATGGTTCTCTATGCCACTGATGTTGTGTAAGACACAAGGGTGTTATTTCTTACAACAGGTGTTTCTCACCAGCTCACTCACAATCAGAACTCTGAATTCAGTACCCCAGGTATCCAGAAGCCACAGAAAAGAAAATGTGGCTTAGAGAAGCTTCTACTCTGGTCAGTTTAGAAAAAGCAAAGAAACTAATGTGGAAACTAGCTCTTTTGTTTTATCAAAAATCACTTATTTCACGGACTTCACCTTTCAGTCCAGTTCAGTTCAGTCTCTCAGTCATGTCCGACTCTTTGCGACCCCATGAATCGCAGCACGCCAGGCCTCCCTGTCCATCATCATCTCTTGGAGTTCACTCAGACTCACGTCCATCGAGTCCGTGATGCCATCCAGCCATCTCATCCTCTGTCGTCCCCTTTTCCTCCTGCCCCCATCCCTCCCAGCATCAGAGTCTTTTCCAATGAGTCAACTCTTCGCATGAGGTGGCCAAAGTACTGGAGTTTCAGCTTTAGCATCGTTCCTTCCAAAGAAATCCCAGGGTTGATCTCCTTCAGAATGGACTGGTTGGATCTCCTTG